>VYXB01006578.1:298726-388622 GCA_013397135.1 Pachyramphus minor
GTGGCGGCGGCGGGGCCGAAGCGGCGGGGCCGGCCCTGCCCTCTGCTGGCGGCGGCGGCGCTCGGCCTCCGCAGGGAAAGCAGCCCTGGCCCTCGCAGGGAGCATCTCACGCGTCGGCAGAAGCCGCGGAAGGGAGAGCGGGGTCCGTCAGGGACAGAGGCGGGCACGGGGAGACCCGATGGGAGCGGCTGGGGCTGTTCAACCTGGAGAAGGGAAGGGCGCGCGGAGACCTCACAGCAACCTCCTGCAAGGGCTCTACAGGGAAGGCAGAGAGGGGCCATTCGTCAGGAACTGTAGTGATTGGACAGGGAGTAATGGAGTAATGGGTACAAACCGAAAGAGGAGAAATTTAGCTTAGATATTAGTAAGAAATTTTTTACTGTGAGGGTGGTCAGACACTGGAAGAGATTGTCGAGGAAAGTTGTGGAAGCCCCAACCCTGGCAATGTTCAAAGCCAGGTTGGACAAGGCCTTGAGCAACCTGGTCTAGTGGGAGTGTCCCTGCACATGACAGAGTGTTTGGGGCTAGGTGATCTTTAAGCTCCCTTAACATTCTGTGGTTCTGTGCAGCAGAGCACAGAAACTGCCTCTGGTACCTGTGCTATTCCCATTTGCAGGCAGACACCAGGCACTGTCATCCCAGGATTTATGGCAGTCATCCTTCCTGCTCAACAGAAAGTCAGAGGACAGGAGATGGACTCCAGTAGTTGTCCTGAGTCAAGAAAATAGTGTTACTGGATCTTATCCTCACCATACATGAAATTTTGTCTTCATTAAGGCAACTGCCCCTCTTGCATGAACCCTATGTCACATATCAAATAGTTCAAAATCTAAGGTAGTGAACATGTGTCTTTGTGAAACTTTCAGAGCTACATGGAGGAACCATGGATCTAACATCCTCACCCTGATGCCACTCACATGGTCTCTGACCATCCCATGGAGATGTTTCTCTACTCTGATGTCAAGAAAGAAATGCCCATTCATTCACGATGACTTGCAGCCTCTTAGTTCTCATCCTCAGTGTTCGTCTTAGGTTTTATTTAAATCTTCTTTGGTGCAAATTAAATTGATTTCTTTTTGTCCTGTTTTCAGTGGACACAAATAGACATAATTTCCAGGGATCTATTTACAGATGTTCCATTCACGCAGTGTGCAGTGGCTAGAGGCCTTGGCTGGGTTGGTACTGGCTCATGGACAGCTACGCTTAACCTCTCTTTCATACCAGCTTTAACTTTCTTGTCTTGGGTCCCCAACTTATTTCCTCAATTTTGATTTAAATCCCAATTTACCTTCAAGCTGTTTCTACTTCTTGGGCACTGTTGTTTTTTTCCTGCTTCTTTAATGCATCCCTCTATAGTTCTGTCTTGCTGATCAGTGATCTCACAGAGACCTTTAAACTCTTCCCACCACCTTTTATTCCAGCTTCTGCCTGCTTTTCTTAACAACCACCCACCTCAGCAGTCCTCCGCTGCTGGGGCCCTTTCAGTGCCATCACGTTGGCATAGCATCACTAGTCTCAGTAGAAATGGGCTAGAAATTAATGACAATGTCCATTTCTGTCCAGATAAGTATTTAATACTTTGTGAAGGTTTTAATTTTGCAAATTTTTATAAGATACAGTGCTAATGGATAACAAGTAAAATTGGAAATAGTTTTTTTCAACTCCAGTTTTGCTGTAGCCTTCCTACCATCTTCCCAGCTCTGGGCTTCTAACCCTTTGGTCTTTCCAAAACAATGCTGCAGGGTCTTTTCTGCCAGAGATGTAGAAATGTGTGTGTTTTACATATATCTGTGTATTCTTAATTAAATAAGCTACTATATGTTGTTGTTATAACTTATATGTTGTTGTGATAACTTATTCACTGTGATTTTTCTTTCTGCTTTTAAATTATAACTTCGATAAAAAAACTCAAACCAAAAAAGCTCAAGCTTTAAGAAACCTAATTTGAGGTAATTCAATGGGTTTTAGCCAACCATATTTATGTGGTCAAAAAGAGTTTCATTTCAGCATTTCTTGGCAAGTCAAAGCATGGCTTTGACTATCATTTCAATGTAATTCAAGGCAAACAACACCTTGAGATTACAGTGCACTTGGTATGTTATTCTGTTGGCCTCATGCAAAACCAGGGAGAGGCACAGATGGCTGTCAGTGCTGTTTGATCACTCCCTACCTCACCTGAGAGGTAATGGTAGTGGTTCAATGGAAAGACCAGTGGTTAGCATATTTTGTCCAAAAATTAAAACCAGCATGTCTTTTGTTTTAGTTCTGCCCAACAGAACTAGCATGGGTGACCTTTTTTTGGTTACTTGATATATAATTTTGTGTAGGCAACAGCTGAAATGTTTTGATTTGAGAATTGCTGAATACCTGGCAATTGTGGGTAGCAGGGAAGGAGGGCTCAGGACTTCTTTAAAGTAGCCCTCTCTAAGTTCCTCTCTGGTGGATCCCAGGTTTTAGAATGTTGATCCTAAATTTTGAGCATCCTCTTCAATTTTCTGATTCTCCTTAATAGAACTAGCCTGTCTTTGAAGTGGGTTGAAAGGCAACTCTTAGTCTGTGGCCTGATTGGAATTGGAAGTGCCTGATTTAGCTGAGGGATTTCGCATAGCGTCAGCTCAGATGAAGTTGGAGAGTAAAACTCTTTTCTTCCAATTAATGGGAATTTCCACTTCATTTTATTTTTGCCCCAGTAAGAGAAAGGACTGCCTTTGGAGTCATCAGAACCCATCTGTGCTCTGAGATACTTCATATGTAAATAGACAGCAGAAAGAACTGGAGAAAACAAAATGCTGGCTCCACCTGGGGAGGGGACAGTGTTAGAAACACACTGGCTGTCAACACAGAACCCTTTCTTCCTGGGAGCTCTCAGGGAGAGTTTTTTATTGGAGATGTTGCACATTGGAGATGTTGCACACCCCCCCCTACACTGTTCACATCCTCCTCGAATAGTTGAATTGATGTGAAGTGGATTTCATTGCATTGTTTCCTCTTAGCTTCCTACTGCTATCTGGTAGTCTGCTGGCACACAGCTGAAGAATCCTTTGTTCTTATTTTCTGAGTGTCACTATTCCAGTCAGCTGCAGAGGATGCACCTGGAATGCTTTTCCAGAAATATTTGTATTGTAAATGCATGAAATTGGGTATGACTCTGATGGAGTGGTGCACTCTGCATTTCCGCATGGTCCTGTACTATGGTACTTATTATGTCTTTTGTGAGAAAAGCAGGTTTTATTCTCTTAATTCCCATAGCCAAAATGGATGCTATTCTTGAGATGTGCTGCACAATTATTACTTGCATAGGTAGCATGCATCTGTCTTGCAGCTTCTAGGTCTTAATTGCTCCTTCAAGTGTGTCATACAGCCAAGAACTGAACTCAGATTTTGTGAAGTCTTTGGTTTTTGGCCCTGTGGACATGGGTAGTTAAACCAACGGCAGAGATAACATAAAATGACCACAAGTACTTGGTTCTTTTAAAGCGTGCTAAAGCTGTCTCTGAAGCGACTTTATTTGTACTCTAGAATGCTTCTGTGATATAAGAACAGCAAGAAATGACACCTTTTAGCAAAAGTATTTCTGCACTTGTCATGTTTTGTTGGTTTGGGCCCTCGGGACTTAGTCCTGTAACAACTGGTGGTTTGACACCATTACATCTCCTTCCAAATGGGGATCTCATAGTACCAGTTTTCTGTTTAGCAGGTTATCTTTACAAGTTACTGTTTCTGCTTTATTTGAGACAGGGACTTGGAGCAGTTTTGACATTAAGTCTTTGAACATGATTTGGATTAGTGGTTCCAGCTAAACTGCATGCCACTAAAAATACTTCAGTCTTGGTTTTTAGCCTATACAATGTTGCTGCAATGATGTGGGCCTTGGGTGCAACCTCACTTGTGACTTTGGAATTAACTCTCTTTGCACTAGTGCCAATAGTAGGTACTGCTGTTAACTGTAACTATGGAAGCTCATTTTCTTTATGTTTTTTTGATAAAGAATGTTCTCATGTCTCCATTGTAAGCCTGTATAATGGCTGTGAGTCTACACTCATGAGTGCCTGAAGGCACAACATGACCATTCCCACTGTACATGTAAATTAACTTGTTAATTACTTCTCTTTAATAAATTGGCAAAAATATACAAAGGAGATCTGCCAGTTGTACATGATTTCACAATAAGTGCAAACCAACCTCAGTTATTTACCATTGCCAGTTTATTACACTGAAATTTCAAAAACAGGAGGTAAGTTTGTCCTTTTCAGTCGACTGCAC
The DNA here is from genome assembly GCA_013397135.1 of Pachyramphus minor. Lineage (NCBI taxonomy): Eukaryota > Metazoa > Chordata > Aves > Passeriformes > Tyrannidae > Pachyramphus > Pachyramphus minor. The sequence continues at coordinate 302,990 of VYXB01006578.1, forward strand.
TTAACAGGTTACTTGGGATTGTCATTGCAGTATTTTTTAATGAACTTTCCCTCTGGGGGAGGCAGCTCCCAGCTGACTTTGTACAAATAGGGTAAATGTGGTTTTTACTTAGGCCATCAAAGAGTCATGGTCAGAGAGAAGGCCTCAAACTCCAGCTGCCTGAACCGAAAATAAAGACCACTAATTTCAAAGTAAGTTTGTTTCACTTTTTACATTGGAGAATGTAAAGTTTTCTGCTATAACATGAATAAACTCAAGCATTCTTTGCAATTACATTAGTAAATCTTGGCTGGATAATTAATATGATGTTGCTGTTTGTTTGCCTCCCTAAAGGCTTATTGAGGTTGGCTACACCAATGTAGACAACAAGACTGACTGTAGAATTTGCAGAGTAAAAATACTAGTGTCCAAGCAAGACCTTCATTCCAATAGATTATTATAAATAAAACTGATCTGATAATTAGAGCAGAAGGTGCAGTGGCCAAAATATAACTGACGAATAATTTGCATAGGTCACTGTTGCTCAGAGAAAAACGTCTGGGTTTGTAAACTGATAAATACTCCCTGAAACTACGTAAAGGTAAATAATTTTAATGGAGTGACCAACTCTGGTGTAAAAACCCCAAGATAAAATCCCCCAACATTTCTCCAGTACATCATGGTGGATAAGACACTTATGCTTAGATGAAAATATCACTATAATATGAATACTGAAGATTATGTATTCACAGTACTGAACACCTATATTAAATATTTTCTTGCTTATATTCCATTTATCCGGATATTCATCTAAATGGCCTAAAAAGGAAAAAAACTATGCAAAACCCTCAAGTTTGTATTTCAATGCAGAAAGGATTTCTGTAAAGATGAAGATCTGCATAATTTTAAAATAATACCACCCTGTTAACAATTAGCTTTAACATTCCATTAGTAAGATGTAACTATGAAGAGCTGAAGAAGAAAGAGCTTTGCAGTTAAGTTAGAAAACATTTTTTCTTTACTCCGTTATTCTCTTTTTAGTAATTTTTTATGAACTACTTAAATTGTTTTATGTTGTTATGTATTTGGGGAATAGTATTAATTCTATGCTTGTCTATTTTTGAAGTGGAACAAAAGCCTGTTATTGCAGAAAGTCAAACTTTCATTCATTTCTTTGCTCTCATACAAAGACTGACAGCAAACAGCTTAATGCAGTATTTAGAGTTGATCTTTCTGATGTACATCTTTTGCCTTACTCTTCAGTTAAGAGGACAAGATGCTAAAAGTGACAGTCTTGCATCATCACTGGTTTCTCTACATCTCTCAAGTTTTCATATCTGGCCAATCTACGGAAGTGTAATAAGGACAATAATCACTATATTGTCCAATTCTAAGGAGATTGTCTAGACAATATTTTGTAAAGAAACTAGCTATCCTTATCCATGTTTGGCTTCCATTCTTACCAGTTTCCATGAGTATTAAAGTGGGACGCCTTCTGTGAGGGTGGTGAGGCACTGGAACAGGTTGCTCAGAGAAGCTGTGGATGCTCCATCCTTGGAAGTGTTCAAGGGCCAGGTTGGATGGAGCTCTGAGCAACCTGGTCTAGTGGAAGGTGTCCCTGCCCATGGCAGGGGGGGGTTGGAACTGGATGATCTTTAAGGTCCGTTCACTGAAACCGTTCTGTGATTCTGTGATCTTGGCATGAGTTACGGAGGAAGTTGATGACATTACTGTAACAAGGAGCAGAACAGTTTAGTGCCTGTTAATGTAACAGAGGTGCTCTGGAATTGCCTGGTAACAATGAAGACTGGATATTAAGTGGCACTTAAGTAACACTGATTAACAGAATCGTCCACAAAAACTAGCCCCACCCTCTCTTTAGCACCACTGTTTGTAATGACAAGGCATTACTCTACAAAGAACAAGTGCAAAATACGGTTGTAGCAATTAATGTCTGGTTTAGATTTGTTTTCAAAGCTTAATGATTGTACCTTATATTTACAAATTTATTTACCTTATATTTACAAATCAAAACATTCAACTTACTACATGGTCCCCAGCTAATGTGGCACAGGACTAAACATATGCTAAAAATGTCTGTCAGCAGTCTCAAGGATCTGCTATAATAAGTCTAAGATGTAATAAGACAGAACGGAATTAGTTTAAGTAATAAATGTTTAATCAAAGAATTTTACATATTATTAACAGCATTCATTTGGCCAAACATCTACATGGTTGTAGTATCCTACTTGTATATAAAGTGGGAATGTATCAAGTATAGACTATGAAAGTGCAAATAACAATTCAAGGTTAGAGTAATTTTTTTACATTATAAAATTAACAGGTTTACAAAATAGTCTTGCCAAACTTTTATTTTTGAATTGTAAAGTCAATGAATATGGTGTTAAAATAAGTACCAAGAAAATACAAATTTAATAGGCTAATTTCATGCTCATAAGAGTAACACGGAAACAATGGATATACTGCACAACCTAACCAAATTACAAAAAACCAGAACCCACAAACTTCACTATCTTCACAGAGAGCACTCTTACATATCTTACTGTAACTTTGCAAGACATCTCAATGCAATACATACTCTTTTTTTTGTGAGAATCTTTCTATTCAGAAATTCAAGGAAGCTATGTGAGTTAAACAACTTTCAGACCGATTCATGATGACAGGTCATGAAGGGCTGTTTTAGTTGAAGGACCTTATACCTATAGGTATTTTTCAAAGGCTCAATATTATGTCAGGAGTAGGGTGGCTAGAGGAAGAGTTGGAAAATTATTTGAGACTATTCTATTCATTTTCTCTATAGATGCTTGCAAAATGGACAAGGTTTTTATGGGGTAAAGGTAAAATACTCTTATTTCGTTTTTTACTGACACGAACCTTGTGACTGCAAGGTTCCAAAGCTGGATTTGCATGAATTAGTTACCAAAACACTCACTTGAACTCACAGTAATCAATACATAAACTTTGCTATCATGACACTTGCCTATACACACTCAGTAGTAATAAACTTTTATATCATATCAACAAATCTCTGGTAACAGTTAAGCAAAACTTAAAATGGAGTGTATGTAATTTGCTCATGTTATGACAAGTTTTGATTATATGTAATTAAAACAGCCATTTGAACAACTTACTCTAGTTGTAATTACATACTGTACCATTGTATCTCACTAACTGTAGATTGATGTTTTTAAGCAAATCTAAAACCAGTATATTTTGTTTTTTCACGGTACAACAACTAGGAAAAGGTTTTTTTGTGGTTTGTTTTTTTTATTATATTTTTTCTTACACTAAACAGTAATCACACAGCAAATGAATATTGTGCAATTGAACAAATACCTAGTAGTGTCTTGTTTATGCAAAACCACTGACTGAACGTTTAGTTATTTACTGTAAAGGCAAGGCCATGGGTGGTTTTATGGAGGTCTTTGCAATTAATAGCATAGTTACTCCAGAACAGACACTGAATTTGAATTACTTGTTTAACTGTGGCAACTATCCAGTTGGGTTAGGCAAAGGCACCGTAACATGTTGAGCAGAATGTGTTATCTGAACTTTTAATTCTGGGACTGACTAATATATGAAAATTCTGTATTCCTATATTTTTATAAAATGTTATCATTAAAAGTAATTGCACTATTAGTGCATAAAATGCTTTGTAGAATTATGAAAACAAAGAACTATGATTGCACTTCCGTTAAAGTGTCTCTTAAAATACAGCATAGCCGTTGCTAGCTCACTGTATTTTAATATTTAAAATAACTGTTTAACAGCAGCATTAGGTTTTATTAACTTAAGATACAGGCTACATTTAATTAAATGCAGTCACCATGGCAACACATGCCAGTTAAATTTAGAGAAGCAATGCTACCCAGTGGTTTCTTTTACTGCTAAGAATTGTGGGATTAGTTGGATAGAGTAACACTGCACTGTTTCATTGGGCTACCGCCAGTTAACCGTTCACAGTTTGGCACATTTGGACTGTAAATAGACATGAAAAAATCTTTGATTTTAATGGGAAAGAATATCCCCTAAAACTTGTTCCTGGAGCAGTACTAAAGAGAAGCATTAAATACCTCCGTTCACACTGCTAACAAAAATGCAAAATGAGTAAGGAAAAGTTATGGAAAACAAAACCAAAATGCAAATGAACTGCCAGATGTTATCTTGGTGAAATAATGAGTTCTAAAAAAATGGAATAAACTATTTTTTAGGAAAACCAACCAAAATAATCAGTGTAAGCCTTTAATCCGTACTTTCAAGTTAAGGATCATCAACCTAAGGCTAAACAGATGCTGCATTGTATTAGGAATGTGGAATACAACCTACTTATTCCTTTCTCTTGAGAGCAAAAAGGCAAGTACTACCTAATTAAATGCAAAGGATATTCCTTGAAAGGTTCACATTATTATGAAGAACTACAATTCAAGAGAACTCCTAAATATCCGTTGTTACATCAGTGGTTACAACTGAGCTGTAGTTATGTGGACCAAAGCCTCCATAACGCTTACTCCACATACTGTACCATCTGTCACTGCCATTCTTTTACTCCAGAGTTAGTTTTTATTCATACCAGATGCACATGTTCAATCCATTCACTTGAGGTTTGAGGAGTCTGACTTGAAGTATCTCCTGGAGCATCCAGGGTGCTTGTTACCTCCCTGTTAATATCACCAATTTGTGATACTGTTTCACTTGGAATAATGTTTTCTTCAGAAGTGCTTCCCTCTGTTTGGGTTCCTCTGCCTTCGTTTTTGAGTGCATCCTCAAATAGTGCATGCTCTTCCTGAGGCTCCAGCCCTCTGTCTGTAAGATTTGGTTGCCCTGCTGACCCATCTTCAGTACTGGGCTGCTGTGACTCCTCATCTGTTTCTGTACTTGTTGAGGGGATCAGAGCAATACTCTGTGGGTTCATGTCATGAAACCAGGCCATAATATTTCCAAGTAGATTTTCGTTGGTATTGGGATCTTGACTACTGGAATCAGCATCACTAGATGTTGAGTATAATCCACTTCTTGTATCACTGCAGGGGTGTGAATGAAGACGATCAGCTGAAAAGGGATCATTGCCTGCACCCAGTCTCATCAGACTGTCACCAAGTTCTAACAGCTCAGAGCTGCTCAAAGCGCCTCTTGGGTTGTCTATACTTATGGGAGCAGAGTCCAATCTTGTAGGTAAAGAGGTACCTATTGCTCCTAAAGATGCCTCATTATTTAGAAAGTCTCTTGTTTCTTCATCTATGGCCAAGCCAGATTCTTGTAATGACAGCTGAATAGCTAGCAGGATGTTTGGGTCATCTTCATCCAAAGAACTCAGAGCCTGTGGAAATATGTAAGGTTGCTCTCAGCATCAAACTTGCATCTCATTACATATTTTGGATGAAAAGTTTGGGCTCAAATTTGAAATTTATTTATTATTCCTATAGGTCATTCATCACAATCAATTCTTACTGACAGACTGACAACACAATTTAAAAGGTGACTATTGTTACATTAGTGATTGTTTAGCAATTCTTACCAGCGTGACTGTGTAATTTGTTGTCCTAGATTCTCCCTTTCTCATTGAAGGATTAAGAAAATTTGCAGAGAGAAAAAATGACACAGAAAAGCAGAGCAGAGGAAGGCAAGCAAAGTAGAGAGAATGGAAAAGAGATTAGGAGAGATACCTGAAGAGAATCCTGGTTTTCAGAGCGACTGACAGGGGTATAGTCATGAAGCGAAGAGCTGTGCAGAATACCCATAGAAGCTGAACTCACCATGGAGGTGCCATGTCTTCTACTACTGCCACCTTCCTGAGTGTCTGTTTGGGCAATTGAAACAAAAACGGTTGAAGAACCAGCGAGGAAACCTTCTCCACTATTATCTACTCACAGAATCTCTTCCTTCTGGATTCCAATTGTGTAATTCTACTCTTTTATTCACTCTGAATGAAACAATCCAAACCACTCCTTCCGCACAAACTCTTACACAGCGGCAAAACCCAGTCCCACTGTTTCCTACTGACTGCCTGGCTCATTTGTGCCTTTATATTCCTGATGCCCTTCTTCTCCTCCTTGAAAGGATGGGTTATGCCATCAGGAGCATGAGCCTGAGTTGGCAGAAGGGGCAAAGTGCTTTTAAAGCACAGACACAATTTATGGAAAGCCCTGAAAAATACTGCACATGGACACAAAACAGGATGCATTTACAGGTGGATTACAAACCATTTCTCTGTTTTTTCAAAGACAAAACCTCATCTGTAATGTTAACATTACAGTAATTTTTACCGTAACATTGCAGCATAATTAAGAGTAGAGTCATTAGTGTAAACTTAATTACTGACATCGCTGTTTTCTTAAAACAACCAACAAAAAACAGAAGCAAAATGCTGTTTTCAGAAAAAAATGCTCTGTAATAAAAATAAATGTAGCTCTTTTGACTTTGGAAAATGGAATCTTCCACTGCAAAACTCAAAATGAAATAGACTGAGACAAACTAATACTTTCTTGCATGCTTTAACGTTGCAGTGGTCATCACTACAACATCCAAGCGTTCAGTCAAATTCTGGTCCTCAAACTAACAAGATGGTTTTGCATTTTGTTTGTAATCGGGAAGAACCAAAGCATTTGATTCTTTCTCCTCACTAAAGGATTTCTCCTTTTGGTCTTAAAGAACGAGCTTAGTATAGGACGTTAGTTCATGAGACACAGCAATGAGAGTTTGTGCAGCATGGCTTAGAGCACACAAACTGGCAACTCCGCAGAAACAGTGTCACAGTATGATTTGGATTGAAGCTATTTTTTAACTTTGCTAAGGTCCCGGTGGAACTGAGACAGCCCAGACAGCCAAGTTACAGTGACCTTAAGTGACTGTGCTACCAGCCATAGCACTTCTCAGAAGAGCAGAATGCTGGAAATCATAGCCCAGGCCAACGTGTTTCCTGTCTGCCTTTGCCAATACAGTCTCTGAGCAGGATTTTGAAACACAGCCTTATGACAATCTTCCACAGGCCTGCAGCAGGGGAACCTTCTTCTACACTCTATGCACAACTGGTCCTTTTAATGGGTGTAAAAGAGCTCATGTATGTAAGAATGCCCTTCAAAATTTCTTCAGGAAAGCAAACCTGTGCTAAACAGCTGAGGAGTTGTTAGTGGAAAGATCAATGCATTTCTCTTTAAGAAGAGGAACAGCCACAATGAAGTCAACAACAATTCTAACAGAGATAAGCCTTTATGTTGTATTCTGGAAAATACAGCAACATATTTGAAACTTCTTTAAATCACATCCACAGAAGAACAAATATTGTGGTCACTTCTATCAATTTCTGAGTCAGGAAGAGGAAAAAACCCAGCCCCAGGCAGGTTCGTACCTAATGTACTCTCACTGGGGTCATCAGGGTCTGGAGTATTACTCAGCAGACTGTGCATGTCCCCACGTCGACGCTGTCTGTGCCTCCTCCGATACTGAAATTCAGCATATTCCTGCATAAACCAAAGGTTACAAAACACAGGGCAGCATGCAGTACTATTTTTCTGAGTTACAAGCACCACATTTTTATAAAAATGTGTGATTTTATAACTTTATTATAAAATCACCTACTTCCAGAAAAATGAACTGCAAGTTGTATCATGCAAGGCTTAGCATAAACAACAACAAAGAAATCCAAGGTAATCTTATCTATAAAGTATTGAATTTGCAAAGAAAAATACTTGATGTATTACTAAGATTTTAATACTTGCAATCTCCTTTTTCAAGAATTCCATTAAGTACACATTTTTTGTCTACAAGCTTTGATGCCAAACTTTATACACACACACACTGACACGCTTTTTAATAAACCTAGTGATTTTGGAACATAAAAACAATTAATGTGAATTAGACCAATTGGTTATCTCAGAATCTCTGTTGCCAGCAATTCCCAGTAGAAAATAAGTTTTGGTAGACTCCAGAAAGTTGGCAGACATACATCAGGACTTATGTCCAGCCTCCAGGACACTATGGCTCAGGAATTTCTTAAGCCACAGCTGATACTCTTCTACTGAGCTGTCTTTGATGGGGTTTTATTCCATGAATCACAAATCTCCTCTATTTTTGCCTAACCTCAGCTGCTAACGAGCCATACCCCACAGGTATAAACTCCTACAGCCTATATTTTCTCATATTATGTGTATTTACCAAAACCAGTTTATATAACATTTATGGAAAAGACTCACTCTTGACCACATTGAGGTAACATCCCAAGGGTTAATTATATTAATATTTGCAAATAAATGTTTTGATTTCCATACCTTTCCTAATATTAAGAAACTAATTTTATGCTTGAGGGCAAATTTCCAGATATGCTTTTGGTTTGTACAGCTGACACCAAACCTGACTGCATAGGTAAGGTTTTTTGTTAATTGCAGTTATTCATTTACACAAGGCAATAAAAATATGCACATAGTACTAGCCCTTCTCTTCAGAAAAGAATACTGCTCTTTATTTTCCTGAGCCCCAAGTTGGGAAATCTGTAATCCAAAGGCTTCAAGTTGGGAAATCTGTAATCCAAAGGCTTCATTTGGCCAAATGAACTGGGAAAGATAACAGTACCATTACTTTTCCTTTCTTACATTAACTCTTCATCATAGAATATCTCAACATATAAAGTACCTAAAACTTAAATCCAGAAGTATCATTTCTCTTACACAATGTGTAGATGATACTATGAGAGTATGTTTTCTTTCCAAGAACTGTATTATTCAATTCAACTGTATTATTCAAGTTCTTATTCATAGTGACATATGCAAACCAAAAGGAATAGTCACAAAATCATCAGCATGGGCAGATTTTTATCTGCGTTACAAGATCCATGAAAATGGTAAGAACATAAAAATAGCCTTACTGGGCTGGACAAAAGGTCCATTTAGCCCAATACTGTCTTCAACTGTGGTTAGTAGTATATGCTTGTTAATCTGTGGAACACCATAAAAAAACAGGATAAAAATGAAGTGATTCTTCTCTAAAATATTCTTCCAGCTCTTAGCAAGCTCAGAGCTTTTGTAAATGGAAAGCAAAACAAAATCAAACCTTGATATAGAACAATATAGCTGAATTATTTTAAAAATATATAATTATAACATTATGAGTTAGGAAAGTAATAATGGGAAGTGATTGCTGAACACTAAGATTTATTAATCATATCAGATCTTATCTGTCATTTGTTTGCAATAAAATAATAGATTTTACTAAGGGTCATTTAATTTTTCGTTGCTTATTAGCCTTTAAAAAGAGATCTTAATTACTATGTATAAATGTTTATTTCTAATTACATGGAACAATTTTCTACATGTGAGCAAAAGGAGTTTTAATTTTGTTGGGTAAGAATATCTTGGTTTCACACAGTGTTCTACAACAACCAGCATTCCTGGCTAAAACCAGTAAGATTTTGTTTTCTATAATAATCTGCTATACACAGTCATTCTACTGCTTGTCAGTAAAAGTACAGCCCTATGTAAAACATTTTGTAGTAAATGCACTAAAATAAACACAGATAACCATTACTAATTCTACAAAATTCCTTTAGCATAGGTGGTTGCAAGTATTCATGATAGCTCCATAGCAAAGAAACCAACTTGCATCACACAGTGCCACATTTAGCCATATCATAAAAACTCATAAGCAATCATCTAAGCATGGCTGCAAGGGCACCTACTGCTAAACAGCTTATCAACACATTTCTTACCAGCTTTTTCCCATAACCAGTTCCATTGATGATACAGTAACATCATAATGAGTTTGACACTATCAAATGTGGTATTGTTTCCAAAGAATGAACTAAAGGAACTGGGCAGGAGAAGGAAGCTGATCTTTTGTAGAGAAGCGAGCCATTTTCTCAGCAGCATGATGCTCACCAGCAACAATAGTAAAGGAAATATATAGAAAAAATACATGGAGTTTTCTAGGATGCTTAAAAATGACTAGTTAGAAAGAAAACAGCACCAAGGAAATGTTGAAATGAAGTTTTCTTCCTGATTGAATGTTTTAATCTAATGTTCTCAAAACAACTAATAAACATTAAGATGATAAAGGAAAGCTTTATAGGAAGCTTCTCATATTTTAGGGCAGAGTTTCAAAAACTATTTACTCTTTCCCATATACAGATAACAGAATATTTATTTAAAAATTATAATTTTCATTCTTGGTTCAGTAGCAGAAGTTAGTCATTTGAGTACGCAATTTCCATCCTGCTTCAATACATAACAAAAAAAACCCTCAAACATTTGAAATAGTTAACAATATTTAGGTGTATGACTGCATGTTTTTCTTGGATTGTGACAGAAGAATGGAAATTTCTTATGCTTTTTGTCAAATTCTGCTGGACTGATGTTGCATTCAAAAGTAATCTAAACAATTTCATATATTTATTACTTTAAGGTTCTGCAGCACACAGACACCAGTTTATATTCAATTATAAAACTGGTTACATACTTGTGTGATGAACACAAAGCAGCTTCTCCAATGCCCCCTTAAATAACTATATCATATAGAGACATTGCTTAGAGGCATTGCACAATTAGCTATGAATATATTTCCTTCTATTGTGAAATAAATAAAATGAAAGCTTAACCAACTTGAAATGCTTTGGCTCAAAATAAAGAAGCTCTTCATGCAGATTGCGATCATACCTGTGTTTCTAGAATATGCAGAACTAAGTTAAAAAAATTAAAAGGAAATAATTTACCTCGGGGGATGCAAATCCTAAATATTCCCAATCCCATGTTCCACCAGCAAAGCTACAAAATGGAAAGATATACCATGGAGTTTAGAAGTAGAACAAACATGAACAACCTCCAGAGCTTCAGAACCTAAAAACTAAATCTAAAAACTAGTGCAATTGTAACTCTCTAAACTTAACAAGTCTTCCTTCAACTCTTGCCTCAAAATTAATTTAGAAAGCCTTACAAATAAATTTTTGACTATGACATAAGTACCTGATATTTTTAGCAAATACTTAAGAGATTTTTTAAGTGTACCAGGCATTTAGTGGCAATCTTGATAAAAAAAAAGTGAAATGGAAGCCTAATCTAATCATTAATATATCATAAATGGGGAAGCAATTTAGGTTGCAATAGCAGAGCAGTGATCCTCAAATACATTTTTCCCCCATAAGGATCGAATGTCCAAGAAATATCACCCTCACAATGATTTACAATCACCACACTCAGCATCTACCTCATAGTCAAAGAACAATAGTGGATTCACCCACTTTGGCAGCTATCAAATGAACTTTTTTTGACTTGTGCAATGTTTTGTGTGGATTACCTGCGCCTGGGTGCTTCTGGAGAGTCTGCAGGAGCAACGCCCCGGGCCACAGAGGCCAGGAATTCTTGCCGCTTCTGCTGCACAAGACAAGCTGCGCGGATGATTTTATGGCGAGGTGTTCGAAGGTAAGGCCTGTTCACTTTCTGTGCAAGGTCTTCAGTGACCATTTCTAGGTCTGTCTGCAATAGTTAATAATACAGAATAAAATAGTTTTACAGTAAAATGTGACTCAGGCAGAGCTCTTTGCCATGCATACTGAGAGAAGTGATACCCATTTTCCAGAAAATACCTTTTGAAATACCAAAATAACCCGAAATGTCTGCTCTCTAGCCTCCTCCTCTGTTACTGACCTACATGCTGTCCTACACCTTGGAGCAGGATTTCCCTGCACTCAGACATATTGAACATCTTCAAGGGACCTAAGGGAAAGGAAAGGAGACAGCAGTCCCAGGTAGTCCCCCACTTTTCCTTCACTCAGATATAAAGATACATCAGTAGGGAAAGACAGGATAGAGGAGCTAGAGAAGGAGATGAAGACAAGCTAAATGTTACCCTAAGAAAGCAGATTAACAGGAAATAAATAAAGTGCCATTAGAAAAGCAAAATATATCATGTATTACCTGCATAAGTTCAAATATTTCTTTCTTTGTGCTTTTAGGCTCCAAGAAGAATCCATATGGATAAGAACACTTAAGAATGCGGCGAGTTTTTAGAAGCTCTTGCACTGCATCTTCAATGAATGTGGTATCAGGACAGCCTCCCTCAGCTGCAATATGAAACAAACATTGTGAAAATATTTTCCTGCTGATGTCAGCATTACTTTTGTGCATATCAGTTAAATATTTTGCAAGTAAACAGCAGCAGGTTCTTGATGGCTGCACAGTGTTCTTACTAAAAGAGGTAAGCACAGAACATTAATTTCTTACTTATGCTACTATCTTCTTGAGTCATTAGAATAGGTAAGGTTTACTGTACATTTAGCTTTCATCCAACACTTAAGAATTCTAGTACTGAAGGGATCACATCACACAGCAGACCGATGTGAGCTCTACCCAAAAAAGAAAGGTTTAGCCAATCACATGTGATTTCAAATCAAATTCATAGGTCACAGCAAATACTTACTTGCACTGAGAGCTCTACTCAACTGCTCCATCTTTTCTTTGGCTGTTTTTAGAAGGCGCTGTTCTAACTAGAGAAAGAAAATAAATAAAATACAAGAAGATAATTATTTTTGGATTAGTAAAAACAAAAATGAGTAAAAATGGCTTGACCCCCACCTGGTAACTAAGTTCATGGTTCTTAAATCTTGTATAATAGTGCATAAACCTATCAAGCTCTTGAAATCTTCTATGCTTCTTTTCAGCCTGGAAACAAAATAAACCAAAATAAATCTTATGCATTAATACAGCAATCACCATTAGACATAATTAAATAACCAACTTTTTCTTTTCTACGTAAAGTGTTGTATGCAATGCTGATAGCACCATGTAAGTAAAGAGACAAAAGCAGTTTGTGAAATTCACAAGTCTGCAAATACTGTAGCCAAAGAACTGATACACTGTGAGTGCCTGCTATTTAAAGTGACTTTTCAAATGCCGAAATTAAGGCACGGCTTCTGTAGTGCACAGCAGCTAATTACAGGATCAGCATGCCCATTTCACAAAAGGAAACCATGGCACAGAGAAGTAAAATGTCTTGGGCAAAGTCACCAGTGATTATTACCAAAGTCAAAAATCTCATGTTTCTATCCACAAATAAGTAGTGCTTTCTTTCTGTCTCTTTGATATATTTAAGGTTGTATTTTTCCATTTGGAACTTGGCTTTGGAAGAATTTTAATTAAACTTCTCCTAAATGGAGAATTGCAGCCTTAGTGGTATTTTTCAAAATTTTTTTTACCTCTACAGTCATCTCCTTGGACTGTTCCTCTACGTGCTGAATAACCTCGTAGCGTGTGCATCTATAGTAGCCTCCAGTGGAAGAGCTGTGCTTCTTCCATTCTTCTAAGCATATCCAGCAAAAGTCATATTTGCACTTCAGAAACAAACAAACAAAATAAACGGAAAAAAAAAGAAAAAAAGAAGTTGTTTAAACATTGATTTGGAGTTAGGCATCATTACTTCTCCACGAACAACTGAATTAACATCATTCCGAGTAGTAAAAAATTTTGGGGGAGTCTCCTTCCTATTTTACCAACTAAGGACATCCATTTATCAAACCACAGAAGTCACCATTTTTGTTCCTTGGATCACAGGATTGTATTGGATCTACATGTTAAGCTTTACTACTGATCAGGCCTGGGTTTTTGTTCTTGTAAAAAAAAAAAAAAGTCCCATTTTTTAAACAACACAGAAACTGTTCATGTCCTACCTGCGGCCTGGCCACTGCCTGAGCCAAGTAGAAAAGGTAATTGCTGAGCAGGTAACTGCTGGGTAGGTATTTCAGCCTCTCTCTTGGCAGCAGTACAAATTAAGTCTCTGCACCATACAGCTACCAACTTTCATGAAACTTGCAGCAATTTATTATCTATGAACCCCCTCCTGTTCCTTCAAATCTGATTCAAAGCACCCAGAATGTTAAAAAAGCACTACAGGTAGGGTCACAAGAGAGCAGGACTGCCCAAGCCTTGCCTTGTGAGAAACTGGGCTCATAAAACAGTAAGAAGACATCTGCTTAAGTACAGAAACATGATTTTATGAGTAAGGAGTATCCTCTACACCAAGGTAATAGCATGCTCCTAAGAGGCAGCTGTAGCCCATCATGTATTAGGTGTAGCAGGTCTCCCTGCAGCAAAAGCAGAAGCTCCATCACGGATCGTTGCATCAGCAGAGGAAGCAACAAGTGTGGTGACCACTATACCTCATGTCTGAGCCCTGCAATGGGCTTGAGGACATTAGGCTCACTAGGCTAAGGGGAGGCAGCTGCTGTTCGAAGAGATTTCTCCATGACTGTTTTAAGGACACTTTAAGCTATAGCATCAAAGAAGAGAAGACAACTGTGGTTGTCAGCCAGTGCCTCAGAATGGTACAGAATTAAATCATCTATATTTAACAGTGTTTAATGGCCAAAGTCGTCTCCAGCCTGAAGCCGTACTTTGCTTAACTGAGATGAGCTCAGTGGCAACAGCTGCAACAAGCAGACAGTTTTTTTTAAGCACTATGGAATTTAGGAGCTCTTTTAAAAATCATTTAAAGAAAAAAACCCCAAAAAACCAAATCAGCAAACTTGGCATAAATCAAAGTGGAGGAGAATTTGTTCTCTGCTGTCCATGACATCAAAAAAAGTCCCAACCTTCAATTCATATCACAGAAAGAGAGAGAATATGTGATAATATAAAGAAAATGGGATATGTATAGCAATGGAGAGAGACCTGCATTTCAGAAAAATAAAGAGAATCACTTTCTAAATCTGTTAGCTTTTTATTGTAGGCCAACTATGTCAAGTGTGTGCTACTTTCTTATTTTTAATTATGGTCCTCCAAGAGATAGTATTTGTAGTTATGTAAGATCTAACATAAAGAAACAGTATTCTAAATGTGCCGTTTTTAGCTAATTTGAGAAAACAAGCCTCCTCAAATGATACTGAACTCACAGCAAAAATTTTTTTTTCTATTTTGGTAGCAAACTCATGACTAATTTTCTAGCTGTTGTCACCAACACATTTCCTTTGGAATTACTTATGGCTCTCTCTTCATTCCTGCTGATTAATTCCTGTTTACAGTTTTCCACCTAAACTTCTCTGCTTTGTTGCCATGTTAGAGAAATAATGCAAAAGAAAAATACAGTAAGGCAAAACCTTCATTAGAGCTTTCTCTTCTACATTATTAATGATGATGACTAAACCATCAATTATTTCTGTTTCCTTAAGTTTCAAACTGTACTGCCATTATTTCTTAGGTGTTTATGAAATTTCAGTCATTGCAATGTTCACCTGCCACCCTAACAGATTTCACTAAATATTAAACATTTGCTAATTATTTAATTCTTACAACAGGTTCCATTAGATCTCAGGCATGTCACTTCAGAGGTTTTGGACCTCTGTGCTCCTAAAATATGTACAGGATGCACAAACCTGAAAGACGGTTCCACAACAGATTGAACGATGGGTCTTTCTTACCTTTGCACACTGCATGTGGTTGCAGCCCTCATTCTTCTGAATTGGAGATTTGCAGTTGGCGCAGGGTTTGGAGTTCGTTAATAGCCACAGGCAGTTGGCAGCATCTTCATAGGCCTCACTCACTCCCACAACTTTTGGTGGGGGGTGACAGGAGGACACGGAGCATGCAAAAACAGAGAGATTGAACTTGTACTTGTGTGATCTTTTGTGAAAATCAGGTGAGGAAAGATGCATGTTGATCTGTTTCTTGACAAAATATTGAAGTTCTTCACTATATATATTTCTCGCATATAGAAATGCATTTTTATTATTACGTTTTCTAATTTATACATATTATATATAATGTTACTACACTTCTTATTTCTTTAGATTTCCACATATCTATTTCTATACAAATTTATATACAGTATATATGACATTTAATTTATAATAGATAAAAGAGAAAACATATATGTAAGAAAAACAGGCATAGTTTGACAAAGTAGGGTGTATTTTGCCTCTTTATAAAATTTTCCATGTTTTCCAAATATTTCTAACACTATGGAAAGGTTCTGAAGTGTGGTAATCATGGTAAGATATGTTAAATTACTGTTAATCTTCAATTTTTTTGTTAATGTTGACCAAGAAAATGATCAGTCTGTCCTGTGTAAACCCAACCTTTATTAGTGTTTTTAGTAAATGTTATTTATCATTTCCTACAACTCCCTTGCAGTTCACCCTCAACCTTACTATTATTATCACCTGTTGTCTTGAATTAGTTTTATAGCACACAAAAACCTGCATGGAACAGTACTCAAACAGAAGAGTAGACTGGGCTCAAAGAATTAAAATGGGACAGGATAAATAGAGTAATATTCAAGAATAAATCAACTAATTAAAGAAACAAAGCTTTAAAAGGAAGGGAAAGGAGTTTTATATGCCCTGACTGAACCACACATGCATATATGGGGAGGAATGTTTTACAAGGAACAGTCTACCACAGTGCTGGAGTTAAAGAGTGAAGCAGCCCCTCATACAGGGGCATAATTTTCTTCCCCTTTTACCCTATTTTTCAGCCAGTATGAGTTTTTACTTAATGCAACTAAAAAAAAAAAAATCCCTCTAAACCCAAAAGATCAAAACTGCGGCAAAACACCTGCTCCCCCCGCTCCCCAGCCCCACATGGCTCTTACGTTCTTCTGGTTTCATTTCAGATATTTTCTGTAGCCAGTCCTTCCAGGTTTGGCAGTCACAGGGTTCATGTGCTTCACCAAGACATTCCCTGAAAATGAAGGTTTATACACAGTTACTTATAACTAAGAGACTGGGAATTAAAGTTAAAATTGATCCAAGCTAAAAAAAAAAGGGAACTTATCAAGAACATGCTTAACCTTTCATTGAGTCAGGAAGATAAAAGCCATCCCAATAACATTATTTTCAAATACTCTTAAGACTACTTGCTCATAAGCATAGATGACCATTATTAATAAAGAATTTAAATGAGACAGGAAAGGAAACAAGCTTCTTAAAATTACAATCTGAAATAAATCAGCTGGCTTGTAGTTTTATACCTGGGTACTATTTTAGTGCCACAAAAGTGCTACTATAGTTTATGGGATAAAGATAAACCAGAATACAGAGTTTATCCAAAAGTAAGTAGTTTCCTATAGCTGAAATGCATTTCATATAGAATTACTTGCATATGTTCAGTTGTAATAACTAACCCTTAACTAGATTCAAGCTTTTTGTCTAGAACAAGATCAAACCAGCATTAAGTATTTATGGATTTTTACTCTTTCCACCAGACACTCTTAAATGGGGGCTTTAACTTATTTACACGGACACAGTGGAGTACTGAGTCTCTTCAGCTTCTCCTGAAGTTGATACAAGCTTTAAGGATGGCCATCAGTCCTACACAGTGGCAGATATATGGCTTCCAGATGGTGCTTCAGTGTAGATGTGCCAATATGCACTCCAGATTTGTAATTACTCCTTTTTTTTTACTGGAATGGCAGCAAATAGCCTCAGACATCTGCCACATCAAACAAAACAATTTCAGATGGGCACCAGCTGCATCAGAGCATACGCAAGTTTTCTGCAGACCTGATGGTGAACTGCTCTCTGCAGTGCAGAGTCAGAAGCTACATCAATACTGTTCTGAGTGCTCTTGTCCACATCTTAAGCAAGAATGCAGGGACAAAGAAAAGGCTATGGCAACAGTTTTGAACTTTTCCCCCCTTAGTTAGTCTGCTAACAAAAAAACTTAAATTCAGCACACAAGGATCTCTGGTTTGGACTTAAGATCTTAACTGGGATAGCCTGTACTGGAATGGATAAGTGGTTTATAACAAGGCCATCTCAGCCCTGACAGCACTGAGTGAAACAAACTAACATCAAACAGCTCTGCCAATTAACAGCATTAGCCTCCCCAGAGCCTTCCTCAATACTCAACAAGGTGATTTATTTGAAGGTGCAGTACATACTTATTAAAATTGTGATAAGTTTTTTTAACAAGTTAAAATTCATGGAAGGGCTAAAAACATCACTCAAGAAGAAAGCAGTTCTGGATTTTTTCAGCCCTCACAATAACACTTATATCATACAATGAATTTTGAATCAAAACAGCAAAGCACTATTGCAACTTAATAACTGTTTTTCCAAGTGTACCTGAAGAGTTGTCAATCCTGCAGAAGGAGATTCTGTCCCTTACCTCCATCTCAGATCAAAGGAGCAAGGACTGAGGGTACCAAACAAAGTGTGCACTGTCTGCTAAGACTATTTTCCAGAAGTGTCTGCTTGCTACAATTCTTGTGCTCCTGAAACTGCATGAACGTCTTCTAATATAGTGAATGTATCTGATAATGCACTGGTGCAGGATTTGTACACAGTTTTTATGTGTACTACATTTAAATAGCTCAGAACTATTTTTCTGAAAGGAAGCAGAATTTTGTGTTTGCCACAACAGATTACGTTTCGCTGAAGATGCTGTTAGTGCTGGGTAATGAAAAAATGAGTAAATTACAAAGAGGAAAATTCCTACTCCTACATTAAAAAAAAATTTCTCAATAGACTCAGAGAATTTTCTTGCTTTTATGAGCAGGAAGGCTGTAAATCTGAAAAAACCCCAAGTGGTTGGTTTTCTAATACATAAATTATGAAGAATCTCTTACTAAATGTAGTATCATTTCAGTTGCTATTACAATGTCTAAGCTGTAGATTACCTGGGTAAAACTTGCTGAACTGACATAAGTATAGAACTGTGGGATGTGCTGATTGAATTTTAAAGAGTCAAAACAAGTTCCCTTTAAGCATACAGTACTGATGAAAAGCCTGTGAACGGAAAATACACTTTCTTTTTCTCCAGAGGAAATCATTAACGCACAGAGTTTTTGTAGTGTAAGCCTAGTATGGCTGTCCTCAGCAAATGGTTCTGATTTAAGTACTGCAGGATGCTTTGGTTGCTAGCAGAATTTTCTTGCCATTGCTAAAACTCTTCATTCACTCTTCTGTGGATTAAAAAAGAGACTTTGGAAAGGCCTTCTTGGACATTTTGTTGCTAATATGAGCTAATATTCTTTTTCAAGGCATTAACTGATTTGCTTGTGCAGTATCTCAAAACATCCAAATATAGAGAAAATTTATCATAAAAATTAGGAACTCAGGTAATTTTCACACCTGGAGAACATTCTGGGGCATTAGTATATTCAGCCCAAAGGAAGCAGAAGCTGCCAATGTCTGAAGAATCATGTCAATATGACACTTAAGTCGTCTCAAGCTCTCTCCTTCAGGTTAACAGAAAAATTGATTGTCTGTAATCAGAAGCAAGGATGAGAGGATGGTACCATCTTATGGAATAATACTAAGTTTTGTTACATTTTCACTGGTAAAAATAATTTTCTGGTTTTGTTTCCACAGGCTATTTTTCTTTCTGATTTCTCCATCCATTGTGAACAACCTCTTCCCATGAAGTTCTGTTTTCTGACCTTCGTGGTTGTTTCACTATGTTTGTTTTCCTCCTTTTATTTCTTCCTTTCATACACATAGGGAAAGAACTAAAATTAGAAGCTTCTTTCGTTAAGAGTCTTACGATATTTGGAATCAAGCAAATGATTCAGGATGACCTTGCATCATGGTTTCAATGAAAAATGAAAAGAAAAATTACTCAGCTTGTCTCAATGTCTATACTTTGGCTGACCCTTTTAGATTTTCCAAGAGGGAAAAATGACTACGTTAGTCATAAATTGTCAAGTCTGACAACGTCAAGGAACTATGACAGGGCTTTGCTCTACATTTCAGAAAAACATCCCAAAACTTTGCTTTCATTGATGCTGTTTTGTCCTTTCCTTGGAAGTGCTGAAGATTGGCAATGTGCAACGTGTTCAAAAAAATATCTGGCTTTTTACTCCTTGAGCTTGTATTCATCTTAAGACTTAATAGAAATTAACATAAAGAAAAAGTGCTGATCCTAAAGTGAAACAAAGATTGGAGTGATCCTGCAAAAAGAATAGCTATGTATGAAGTAAATGGTCCTGTTTAAACTCCAGCTTCTCTGATGTGATTCTACCAAAATTCAGAAAGAGCTAAAAATTGCTGATTTTAACTATAATTTATGTTTCAATTACACTACAGCTAACTAGAGCAGACACAAAAATCCCTCTACCAATATCCCACTTCTCCTCTGTCTCCTCAGAACAGAACATCACAACACTCCATGCTGTTGTTTTGCCTTAAACAGAGCCAATAAATGAATATTGTATTATAAACCTTTGCTGTGCTCCAAAATACTAAAGTCTTTGTCCACATGGAGTTTATTTAGTGAATGGGTTGAGGATAGTGTAATCATACACCATTCCATACAAAGTGGGACTTTTTAATTAGTCCCTGCATTAGCAGTGGCTGTGAGTTTATGGAGATGCAGGTAACTTGCTAGTACTAACCAGCAGAAAAGATGTCCTTTTCCACAATCTACTGCAGGGGCTTTCAGCATAGGGAAGCTAAGAGTATCTGATCCTGTTGAATTGGATCCTTGTCTTGTTAGCCTTACTGCTCTTTCACATCCCGGTATAGGACACCATTTAATAGCAGGATTATTTTCAACAAAGGCCTGTGGGGAATAAAAAAGGAAAATATTTGACTACATAAGATCAGATTTCATCATTGATATAAACCAATCTGTATTCATAATCTTCCTTTAAAGGAACAAAACCAAAAAGCATAAGGACAATCTTGTGGCTGCGATGATAGACTTTTTAAAATAGTTATAAAAGGGAATAATTTAATCTCCTTTTTTTTTCTTTAATAGTGACAGTACTCCAGACTTACACTAAGCAGTGTACTTACATTTCAGACAAAACATTCAATTTCTGCAAGTCAATTCCTTTGTGATGTGGTTTACAGTAAAGTTCTACTATATATGTGCTAGCAATACACTTATTAACATAACTGACTCTTGCAGATTAAAAGAATTAAAACCTTACTGATCAAGCAAAAATCCCATAATATATCCCATGCACAATAAACCTGAAATCAGAACTGGACTAATTCAGGAATTTACTTCCAATCTATTTGGTTAATGTAACAGGTCTTCTTTTGTAAAAATTATATCTAATAAACGAGGAGGAAAAGGAACTTCCACTACTGATCACCAGCCACTTAAAAATATAAAAGATTAATGAAAACCGATAATTTAATTTGCAACTTACTGTATGACTGCTGCTGTATATTACATTTGTCACACAAAGTACTGTACTGTAAATTAGAAAATATTTCTCTACTTTCTTTTGCCCTGCCACCACTGATAAAGTAGCACTTTATTCAAAGACTAATGTCTTAAAAGACTGCTTTTAAAAATAAGTTACAAAGACAAAAACAAATACATTAAAAACCAAACAAACAGGAAAACCAAATCTAGCTTTCCCTACTCCTCCTCTTCCTATATACAGCAACCATATCAAGCACTGGATGGAAGAAATGTCAGTAATTCATTTGTACTAATAAATTTTTTACAAGGTAACAGGTACTATTTTTGAATGTAAGCTGTTTCTTGGTAATAAAAATAATCCAAAACCTCTTAAAAATTTGAGGTTGAAAACACAACCAACCCTGGCTGCTTAAAACCTACATATCACCTGTTACAAAAATGAGTTTGATCAAATGATTTCATTAATACTGCATTAGGTAACATATTATGGAAGTATGACACACTTAAGAAATAAATATAATGTTCCTTCTTTCTTTCTCAGTGGTATAGCAAGCACTGATAGTATGGTATACCAGACAGCCAATAACTCAGTGTACATATTTGCTTATGAATTTCTACTTGGAAAGTTACAGATATATCACACATAGAAGTTATAAGTTATTTTTTGTAAAATGAATTACAGTTCAAGAATACAAGAACAGTTTAATAATTTACCTTAATATCAAATTGAAGGTATCTTTTGTCCATCTCCTTGGAAACCACACTTTCTATGATGTCTACAGGCACAAGCTGGAAACAATCATATGCTGGGCAAAAAATGTTGTGAGCTTCACCCTCCTGAATTTTCAGATTCAAAAATCTGCCAGAATTTTGTCAGTCAGTATTTGTGAATAAGAAGTAGAAGTTAAAAGGCTGCTAAGTTCACAGATATTCACAATAATAAATTTTTAAACAAAGAATAAGGAGTATCTTTTTCTGCTCAAAAGGGCTACAAATTTGATGAATAGCATAATTAAATAAAAAGAACAGTCATGGTCCAAATGTGAGCGTCATCAGCAACATTTAGGCTTATGTATTTGTGGTTTCCATGTCTTGTCACAGAGCTTTGCAATGTTTAATTAAACTGAGCATTACTTCTACCTAAAATCAGTAATGAAGCATGTAAATGTAATTAATCTAGGAAATAATTAATGTGATATGCAATTAAATTCTGCAATTGTGCTAATAAAAACAGGTCTGCTCTTCAACACAAATGTCTAAATGGTGACCTTTGTAGTTCCTAAGCACCAGAATGCAAGACAGAATGAGCTCAGAAATCTGCTGAAAGCTAGACTTTAACAGTTTGCAGAGTTGCTTAGTTTAAAAGCTGTAATATACTTATTAATCTGACATAAAGGATGATACTCATCTAACTTTAATCATCTAAAGGACAGACAGCTATTCTAAGGTAGTCACCTGAGATCCTTTAATAGTTAGGTAGAAAGACTTGCCAACTCCTCCCATCTTGGATTCATATCTTAGAATAGGATAACTCAGTCCTGGCTATACTCTGAGCAACTTAGAAATGACTGGCTCAGGAAGATGAATTCCACCCCAGATGTGCCACCACAAACACTTGCTTGACATTGAGCTGTGGCTCTGAGTCTGTGGCTCTGTGGTGGACTCTGTACCCACAGACCACAGTACACACAGTCCAGCAACCAAATTAGAAGCATCATGTCAAGCTAGTGATCTGTTGGTAACTTCTACATGGCTGCATAGCTATTTGCAAGACAAGAGAAGCATGACTACCAATTTTCTTGCTGCTGAAAAGAACTGCCTTGGAAAATGTCCTGTGGAAAATAAAGTGCTCTTCCTTAACTTCGGGTGGATGGGTTCATACAAATTGGGCTGATTTGCAGTAGGAATAGCTGTGTTGAAATGACACTAACAAGACACTACAGTGCTACGGTTCAAGCAGTACAATCTCCTGAATGGGGACAGAGATGAATACAAAGGAACTGCAGATATAGTTATTCCTGGGAAGTATGATTAATATTTATACTAGCATAATTATCCATGTCTGAGTTTTTTACTAGCATGACTGTTCTGACCTATGAAGTAACAAGAGCATTAAAGTAATAGAACTTCTAAGTGAAACCTACCCCTCAGTTATTAACCCTTAAGATAAGAAAGCATTTTAATTGCTTTTCTGACTGGAAATAAATTTACGATGCCCAAGTTCAGTATGCTAAAACAAGAGATGGAATTAAGCATGTACTTAACACAGAAAGTGTAAATCCCAACGCTGCCAACAGCACACACACAGTGAACAAATCAAGAGCAGGCTTACCTATTTACACACAGGCTTGAAACATTTGCTTTAGAGTTTCGCAGAGTCAGGACAAAACCAAGCATTACATAAGCCTAAAACACTTGGTAATAGTTGTTTGAGTGACAACTAAAATATTTCATAGATTCAAACCAGCAACTCTTTGAAACCCAAAAAATACTTTAACATTAGCTGTTTACAGTCTCTGTCCTTTCCTCTTCAAAATGGCAAGTATGAAAGTTTATCACATGATAGAAAAGCACATATACTCACGCCTCCCAGCATGCTCTGCAGAAGTCATGTCCACAAGGCATATCCACTGGGTCTTCAAACACAGAAATATTACACATACAAATGTCACACTGTAAACAAAAAAAATGCTTCTGATTAAGAAACACCCTAAAGCCTTTCATATTGTGAGCAGAACAAGTTATGTTGGAAAGTCTCAGTGAAAATTCAAAGAAGTGTTCAGCAGGGCAAAAAAAATCTATCTGTAACCAGAAAAAAAAATAGTTATTTAAGCTACAGAAATAGAAATGAGAAAGATTAGCTATCTCTGTTTTTATACCTTCCTATCAAAACAGCATATTTTGGGCTGCCTTTTGCTGTGTCCTCGAATTCAGGAAGTGTCTCAGCCTGCAGAGTGCTGGGATCTCAGAGTGAGAATTCTAGGGCCAAAAGGGACCTGAATTTTTCATCAGCTTTACAGTCACCCAGAAATGACTTTAGAGATGACAGAGGCTACAAGAAATGTTTGGCATCTCACACAATCAGGGCCAAATCGAGGTGGAACAGCTTGGGTGTGCAGCAGCAGCAGCAAACATTTTAAGTAATCATCCACATAAACAATGTTTTTTAAAAGACGTTGATGTTTTCAATCCAAATAAAAAGTTACACTACTAATATTCCAACAGAAGACACCACTGCTGAATTTTACAGAAGTATGGTATTAAAAAATAACATTGTGTATTAAGACTCTTAGTTTGAAAATATTCAATGTATTGGGATGAGACCAGTCATTGGTTGTGGTTTTGTGTGAAAATAAATATTAATGTTCTCCAAGGAATACAAATTGATTTTTCTTTTCATTGGAACAAAGATTCCGTGAAAATGTACTTCAACTTACAATACATTTGATATTATACAGACATAGGACATTTTTAGAAAGTTAGCCTGTGGTATGCCACTGTACAAACACTTGTATCACAGCCAAAACAAAATCAAACCAAAAGAAGTTAGCCTTGAAAGTGCAAAACTTGGTGACGGTATTTGCTGTTGCTTTAGTCATTTCAGCTTATTGTCTTGCCAAAATTAAATATTTTTAAAGTTGACAATGCACTGAAAATGTTCACTATTATTTATATAAGCTTTAAATTTTGTTTCAAACGTAACTTTAAAATAAGGAATTTCATGAAGCTCTGAGTTCAAAATATCAAAGTAAGAACATTTACTGGTACAGTTTTAATTATAAGATGGCATGCAAACGCAAAATCTGAAATGGAGTTTTGTAGCTTGTGGTTTTATTTTATCTATTCCTTTTAGTTTTAATGCCAAAATGAGAGGCATCAAAAAATATGTTGTTTCATCAACAAACAGTTTTGATAGATCTGATAGTTTAGATAAGATTTTTAAACAAATTGGAAGATTAAATGTATAACTCTGAATTTGGATTTAGACATACTAGATACAGCATAGCAATCATTGTTCAAACCATCATTCCTGACTTATGGACCATCAATGAAAAACAAAATACACAATGTAAAAACGAAGACATATAATCTTCCATTAAAAATTTCAATTAGGAAATATTCATAGATAATATTTGACTTCTAATGTAAATAAATGTACAATAACCATGTTCCTCCTATATAGCTTCTTTTTCAGCATTTTACAATGCTGAAACATTCCTATGCAGGAATGTAAAATCTTAATTTTAATATGAGATCTAGGGATGATCCACTTGCAAGACTGCATATAATATTCTAGAAAAATGCTGAGGTCATGGAGCAAAAGTTTCCTAATGCTGCAGCTGCAGATTACTGAAAAGAGAACCCTGTCTTCCAAAAGAGCCACACTGATTTTAATGAAAGGAGCTTTCATATTTCAAATTTGCAAGAGCGTTATAAACTCCTTGAAGCAGCCCACACACAGTAAAAGTAATTATAAGCTTACAGTACACTAGTGGGCTGACATTTCAAAATGCAGACAAAGAGAATTCTGTTTTCAAAAAAAAAAAAAAGGAAATTTCAAAAGGCAAGGTTCACAGAACGGAGTACATTCAGGGAAATGGATACAATAAAAGTGACCATCTTGATAAAGATGAGATGAGAAGTTCAAAAGAGCCAAATGCACTGATGTCACTGTAGCTGGCTAAAATGATAGTTTGTGAGTGACAGATGAGGTAAGAACAGAATGATTTACATCAGCCAGAGGCAAAACTGTTCTATCATATAGAATGTTTAAGGTGTCAACTTCTCTGTTCACCACTTTTGGCAAGAGAAACACTTTACGCCTTTACAAATGTCCTTTCAGAATGGGAGGATGATGCAGCTCTGTCTACACAGGTGCACGATGTTTAGAAATCAGTCTTTTGCCCTGCTAGTTTCAGATCTATTTATAAACTTACCACAGCTGTCTCCATGTCTCCTGGTGAGGGACTGATTTCGTCAGGGGAAGTGACAGAGGAGCGAGTAGTGCGTGGAGTTCGTGGAGAAGGGAGTGTATCCCAAGCGTTGTATCCACTTGGAGGGGGAGTTGGCATCTGAACCCCTGAACGCTGGCAGCAATTCTCCGGGTTACACATCCATGCTTCAAGTAATTTCTCCCTGTCCCAGTCTTCAATAAATACAGATACAGGCAATTATGCAGCTGTTTAAAATACATACATACATATATATATATATATATATAAATGCTAATCTAAACGTTTTCAAAATAAATAAGCATGATAAAGTGAGTGAGTGGAACTTTGGACTATATTTTAAAGAACACATTCCAAGATAATGCAATATATTTTTGTAAATAATTGCATTGCAACCATCTCCTTTCCCTGTTACATCAGTCTTAAAATTATTTTTGTTATTTACTTAAAGCAATTGTAGCACTAGGTGATTCAATTGAAAACCAGAACTCTACTGACTTTCGCAGACAGATGACAGTATAGCAGCCCTCACATCACCGAGTTTTTAATATTTCTCCTTTCTGTGAAAAAAGTAATTGTTCAATATGGATTCACTTTCATCTAGTGTGTTTTTTTTTAAAAAAAGATGAAGCCATGAAATGAAGAAAGAAGATCTAAACTGGATTACAAAAAGATTTGTGACCTAATGAGTTTCCAGTCTTTCTATATATATATGTAAGTGATGTGTTTCTGGGAAAAAGGAAATAAAAAACCCCACATGATTACAAAGAAAATTGCATATATTCTTCCTACATTTTATTCTATAATTGTAAATGAATGCTTTACTTTTATTCATAATTAACATTGCTCATTTATATACAAAAAAAGAAGTAGTGAAACAAAATGTATTATAAATTAATATCTTAAAACTAAAATCTTTCTTCACAATTGTTTGAAATATTTTCTGTTTCTGATTTATAATATTAATTCTAAAGATATGATAGGAATAGTTAGGTTTTCTATCAACAATATTTTAAAGTTCTCATTTAAATATAAATCTATCAAATTCCTACATGGATTTGTATCAGGCAAACTTGAATTGGATAAAGAAAGAGAAATCTCCCAATTTTTTCCTATCACTTTAAATAAATATTTTAAAGTTTGAGCTTTTTTTTAAAATGTTAGGCACTCCCAAAGGAACATCAATGTTATTAATCAAGTTTATTGTGGTTTATTTTTTATTTTTAAATGGTTTAAGTGGTTTATTTTTATTGAATATTTTATAAGGAAAAGATAAATAGTATTCCTATACTGTATTAGTGCTGAGAAAAAAGATATATGTTCTAAGCACTGAACTTAGTAAAAATATTGCCCCTGTCAAATAATGATTGCTATCATACTAAAATCTGCTCCTTCCTAATCTAGAAAAAAAAATTCTTCAAGCTGGAGATGATTTATTAATCAGGTCCTTACTTGCTTAAGCTAAAACATATAATGGGTTAGTTTAATTTCATTTGTTTAAAGATATGGACCCTGAACATATTTACACTTCAAAAATTTTAAGTTTTATCAGCATTTTTCAAGTTACCTTGAGCTTATAATCCTTCAGACGGGAACTGACTGATGTTAAGAAACAGACAAAATATAAAATTTGCTAAAAATTTTCTTGACCTTCTTTGACTGTACTGTATCTTTAAAATTAGAAAGGGTTAAGATGTGCTACTAAATGGATCCATTGTGTTCTCTTTACTAACTTATGAGTTTTAGTAAAACACAGTTTATATTTGTTCAATTGCCTCTCTTTTATCCTGAAATCACCTGTTGTATAATGAACTTGGAGAGAAACAAAGATAATGTTGAAAAAACACTTGCGAAAAAACTGTAAAGCTATTTATTTTCATGACTGCCATAATAACACGTTTTTATCTTGGCTTTAATTCTATGTATTTCTGTCTCTCAATTAAAAAAAAAAGAAAAAAAGAAAAATACACACAATTCTTAAAGACTGTGTCAATAAATTGATATAGTTTTTCAATTAGAAAAGCAAAATTTTTTGGATTAAATATTACATATCTGTGATCTTTCCAAGAATTTCAAACACGGTTTTCATACGTGAAATGTGAATTAAAATTTCACATTATTCATTCATGAATTTCAAGATTTAATGCAAAAAACATTACAATTTGGCATTTGACTAAATTGTCTAAACCTTTGTAAATAGCTCAGTTATTCCTTTTGCTCAGCTGACCCAATACAGCTACAGGCAAACAGTTGACTTTCTCATGACTTGCTAATTGTCTGTGCGTCTTTCTGCGCACTGGCCAATTGCATTAAGTTACTCCTACATCACTAAGGCAATATCAGTAGAATGACCATTCCAAGACAGACTGGTTTCTTCTCAACTTTCAAGTCCTGCTTGCTAGATGCTAGCAGACATTTCTCCACAGTTTACATCAACCTCACTGATTTCGGACTTATTGCAGACTGACTGAGCTGGGAGTTTGAACAGTATTGTCATAATTTTCCTCTTCAAAATATCTTACAGGTTATGGAGCCTACTTAGTCAAATATTTGTAACTTTTAGCATGCAAATATTGCACATATTATAAATACAATATAAGAAGTAAACAAATATTCAACATTAAAAAAAAAACATATGCAAAGACTATGCCTTAAATATCAAACTGGCACACGTTCATGTTGACTTAATTCAGTGCTAAAAGGAATGCAAATACCAGCTATGGAAAATAATGTAAAAGAGATGAATTTTAGGTACCATAACTCTTCATGAAAGTCTGCCAAAAGTTGTGGGTTTAAAATAATGTCTTCGTATTTCACTTTTCCCTCTCCCATTGATTTTCACAAGGAGCCCACAACAATAATAGGGTATGAAAACTTAATCCAGTAACACGATGATGAGCATGCAACCAAACTGCCTGAGTAGTTCCTCTGGCATAAAGTAACAATGCAGATGCTTCAATAAGCATAAGTTTTGAATCACTGAATCAAAGCCTAAAGCTTACACTGAGTTTCAGAGATACAGAGCAAACACACTGAATTCAGTATTATTCCCTTTCTGACAACCCCAGATTAAATTACACAAGAGCACAGACTTATTTCAGTGAAATTAAACTAGTTACAGGTATGACACACAGAAAAGCATACCCTCTGTTAAAAGCAGACCCTGTATAAAAATCCTTCAAAGGACATATATGATTTAAACCCCACAGCAATTTCCAACCATTTATTACAATGGTCAGACTGCTTTTATTGGAACAAAAAATAAATAAAAAAAAATTGGATCCAGTTTTATGCACAAACATATAGTGGCAGTAAACCAAAGGTCTGACAAAAATAGGTTTGATGAGTTTGACTTTTTCAATACATAAAAGCATGGAAGTTTTGCTTCTGTGTCTCACCCAAATAGGACAGCTCTGTTTCTCCACACAGTTTAAGCTAAAAGGTAATTCCTCGTTTGAATCACTTTCCTATCCGCTTTCCTGTCTGCTTCATTGACATACTGCAGCTGTACTTCTTTCTGAAGTACTCTGTGGTCTGTTTCCTGCTATTTGATTAACTGTTACTTCTCTATTACTTGGAAATAAAAGTCTAACATACAACTGCTATTTTGATTTTGCTGAAAACAGTTTCTTTAGACTTTAAGGGTTTGGATTACCGTGTGCCCGAAGGAGAGCTTCTGCAGTAAAGAGTGGGGCCTGGAGCATGTCAGCAGATTCCACAATCAGCATATCCTTTAGCCTTCGCAGGTCTTGAAGTCTTAGCCCTTCATATGGCTTTGAGAAGAAGAAGAAGAAAGACAATTTAAGACTAGTATTTTCCAGTTAGTCTCTACTGCAGTATTAAAATGAAAGCATTCAAAGCAGTGTTACTGGTCACCATCTCAGCTGGGAGATGTGACAAAATTCATTCAGGGTGCACACCAATGACCATGCAAAGCTATATGGGAACACTGTCATTTTGCACTATTTATAATACCATCTTTGTACATTTTAAAATCTAAAAGCAGTATCTCTAGAGTTCTCCATTATATCTCGAGGCCATGTTCAAAACTGAAGCTAGGCTAACAACACTGACTCTCTCTCAAAAAACCCTAGCTTTTCACAGAATCCAGCTGAATTTTGATTCAGCAATTAAGCCTCAGATATTGTGGAATATATATGAGAATGCCTGGATAGATTTGAACTAAGGATTTAGAGGAGAGCGAAAGAAAGGACAGGTTAGCATACATCGCATATAGGTTCTCTGACACTATACATTCACTGAGAGCCATTAACTTTGAATTGATCTGGGACACATTGAGATATTAGAAAGTGAGAAGTTTGTGAACAGAAGCCAGTACAGGTCTTTTGAGGCAATATTCACAGAAACACAGAAGAGTTGAGGTTGGAAGGGACTTGCAGAAGACATAATTTGGTCAAACCTCCCAGCTCGGGTAGGGTCACTTAGAGCCAGGTGCCCAGGACCCTGTCCAGATGGCATTTGAATATCTCCAAGGCTGGGGATTCATTGTACATGAAGATGTTGAAACTCTTTGAGAAACAACGGCCAATTCTGACAGCCTTACACAGTCAGAGCAGATGCCTTCCTAGTCTGGAGCTCCATCTCCATATTACAACAAAAAAAAGGTCAAATCAGAAAGACAAAAAGGAAAAATTTTAGGATTCTGAATTAGCTCCAACCAAGATACTAGAGATGCATACATATTTTTGCAGACTCCTTTTTAAAACTAAGAAAGGAAGAACATGACAGCAAATAATATATTTGTTAATATTGCACAGAGAAAATGAGCAGAAGGTAGAAAGAGGAAAAAAAGTGGGAGGGCATCTACAGAGAATGGATACAGAAAGGGTATTTCAAAAGTATTATTCTTACATGCACTGATTTTATTTATTTCTATAAAGGTTAGTTAACAAAATATTTCAAGCATTTGACATAAAATACGTGCTCAAGGTTAATTAGGAACCTGCCCACCAAATGGTAAATGTCTTCAGCAATTTGGAAGCAAAAGGACACAGAGCAGCAGTGATAACCACAGTTAAGACCATGGATCATCATTCACTACCTATATTTTGATTTTATGTAGAGCATAGTCCAGGAGTTTCCAGTGCTAGATTATAAGCACACACAAGCATGCATACATACATAGCCAGAAAGCAAAAGACTGGTTCTGTCCTCACATGTTTACAATCTAAGTGCAAGTCTACTGTGCCCTTTCAGGATAACAAACAGAAGGCAGAAGTGATGGGGAGAATGGATACCTTGGGCTTCTAAATGATTTTCTTCTTTTGAGACACCAACTCTAAAGATATAACTTCCTTCCTATAATCTAGCCATCACAGTAAACTCCATAAAATGCACCTAAAACCATAAGGAAATCCCACAGGGATGTCTCCTGTAAGCTAATCAGTAAAATAAACAGGTGCTTCTCAATATTAGAAACTTTGTGATCAGCAAAAGCCACAGCTCTGCACTGGGTCTTTTTTAGAAAGCAAGCAAAGCTTGGGAAATGAACTGTGAGTGTCCTGACCTATATCTTGATTGTCCAAGTTTAGGGAGTTCCCGTATGTCCTTTCATTACTGATCATGTATGATGCAGTAAAGGACAATCTGAACATTAATGGCTTGCACTGAAATAAATCTAGGCCACTCAATTCATAGCATGCTGGAATTTGACTGACCTTCTTAATTTCTTAAAAAAGATTTAATTTATAAAAACACAGGTGCCAGAATGATTATATATGTGCATATGTACAGCAAAAAAATGGAAGCAAAGAGTAAATCGTCATGACTGCATTTGAACTGCATTCTGAAATGCAACTGTAAAACAAGCAGCTTTGTCAGCACAACAGTACTCAATTCTTCAAGACCATATATATCATAAGAAGAAACATCTTTTCTGTTACACTTGCAACATATGCACATATTTTAAGACCCAGCATTTCATCCTGAAATGCAGACATGCTCAGAATTATATTTAACTGATCGGTTCTAGGTCAAACACTGGCAAATATCTCCCTTGAGTAACAGACTATTACATTATCTCAGCTGGAGCATTCCACACAACCCAGTGGGGAGTTTTGGATCTTCAGTTTTTAAGAATCCTTATTTTATCTTTTTAAGTAATGAGGGAAATATTTCCTAAGAATGTGTTTGAAACTTCAGACATTTGTTTCATAAAATAATATATGAGCCCACAGAAGAAGCTGAAAGAAAAGAAATTTTAGGCTGGCACTATTAAGTAGCTTAATCTGGAAATTCCAGACCAAATACTTTATACAATGGGAACCCTCAACAATGTTAATGTGTACAAGACAGTTTTGTAGAGACTTGTGAAGATACAGTCTTTAGTTACAAGGATGCACGTCCTTTATGTAATATCACAGAGCTTTGTTTTTAACTACTTCAAACATTGATGACTTGTCCATGTAAAGCCATATACTGTAAAGGATTTTGATTACAGCCTGTGATGCTCAGAAACCTCCTTTAATGCTCATTTATGGAGGAGCTCTTTATTGATACTTGCTGTGAAAAAAGACAGTGTTCAATATTAGCATCATTTAACTATATAATGATTTTGAATATACTATTCGAATTACCACTTTAATGCATTGTTGAGCCTCTCATTACAGATTCCAACACTTTTGTATTTTCCAGACCTGTTCTTTTAAACAATCTTCTTCTCATGTTTTTACCACTAACATTTAAGTATCATAAATTACAATTTTTTTTCTCCTGAAAATACTTTTAGTATGTAAGATGACTATTTTAACAGTTCATTTCAAACTATTATTATTTTCTTCTCTTTTACAGTACCATTAAAACAGACAGGGGCAGAGTAACTATTTGCTACAGTGATGACTATATAATTAAATGGTGTCAAAACACTTCATGTAAATATCCTACTTTATGGGTGGATGGAGTTCTACAGTTAATGGAGTCATTTATTAAAAAAATTATTTATACTCCCTTTAGCTCATTCGAATATAATTATATGCACTGTATGTATATAAATGTACATATATCTTAACTAACTGTAGTCTCCTTCTTTCACTTAATAAACCATTCTTTATCTGTAGAGATAAGATAATTTTAAATAATTTTAGATAACGCTTTGTACTTATGGTATTTGTGTTACTCGTATATTTATATGACATCAATTCAGGAACTGAAGAAAACCATTCCAATTATTATACACTCAATAAATCTGTGATATATTCACTAGCAGTGTATTTCTACAGTATTCTACAGTGGCACATAGGTAAAATGAATGAAGAAATTATACAATTTGCTATTGCACAATAACTTTCACTGAGTCTGACTAAGAGCCAAACTGTTCTGCATGATCTGCTGTGAGGTACTGCTCATTCCCAGGTGTTTCTTATGTAAGTAAGTTAATAATGTTGCATGATGTGATTGAAAGGAAGAATGTGGTTATCTCCCAGGGATACCTAACCAAGACAAATATGCTCCCATGCTACAGTAAACAGAAATTTAAAAAGACTGTGCAAAGAAAACAACCAAAACTTAAAAAAGCATTTAAAAATAATCACTTGCTGTCATATTATTTAGTCTATCTTCAACTAGATTTAAAAGATAAATATAAACTTAAGATTTTATGTAAAAAAGGTTTTCTTTTGAGACTGTTCAACAAAGTAAGAGCAAAGAATCAAGATAAAAAGGATTGTTCCATAAACACAGCAGGTCTGGAAGGAGAGGTATTAGGTACTATCATTCCAGATACTACTGTGCATATCATAAACACTGGAGTTAAGTCCATTTGCCTGTTTTGCATGGGAAGAAATCCTATTCATGGTTTTCATATGTATCTTTTCCTGCAACCTTAATTTAAGAGATGAAGTTACTTTGAAAATGCATTTCTTCATATTCTAAGTATTTTCATTATTCATGAATGAATATTTTGTATCTTGGAAGGATGTGAAAGGACATCACCAAACGATTACAAGCCAAATACTATGTTAAACAAGCATTTTGTACACTTGGTACCTCAGTGTTTAATAATATATAGAAATGAAATTGAGAGGAAAAAAATAAAGGACCATCTTTGAGAGGCAATTTTGGTGAAGCATCTGTGTTTTGGGGAAGGCTTTTGGATCACTTCTCATGCCCCGTCAATATAACAGATGGAGGCATCACCATAACCAGTGGTAAGTGCAGCTTCCACTGCTCATTCCAGACATTTGTGCACAGACATGTAGGAAGAGCACATGTAGTGATTTGGATTGCAGTTCAGTGCAAGTCTTTCTAAGGCTGTTTTTTTTTTCAACTGGTTTTGGCCACTCTGAGGGCTAAGACCGAAAAATTTACTTCTCCTGGCTGCGTGCTCTTGGTATCTCTCTTGTGCCAGCACTTGTGCTGTTACAGCTAAACAAGAAGTTAGGGAAATTATCCCACTGAAAAGTCACAAGGAAAGGGGAGAAAAACCAGAAGGGAGCACAAAAAGGCAGAATTGCTCTAGGTAAATCCCCAAGATTATCAGTTGGTGTACTGAATGCTGACATTTTTTGGGATTTGGGAAAGTATGTGAGATGGACAGCTGTAACTCCCTTGTAACTATCAAGTCTTCAAGATGGTTTTGCTCAGCTTAAACAGTCACAAGACAGTATTTTCTCTTTCCAAAATGCCTGTTCAAGTGGTTCTTGATTTGCCCCACCCATATTTGTAAGCTGTGCTGGTGTATATGCCAGCAAAGCCATGGTAAATATAAAAATTACTCAGCCTAAATAAAAAAATTACATATTACCACTCTTTAAAACTTTTTTTTCTTTTAAGCCAAAACATTGCTATGATCCAGCTGAGAATGTAACCATCCAAATAGTTCTACTTGTATAACTGAAGGAGTGGTAAACTGCAATTGTGGCAGGAAACTGCTGCAGTCCTTTAAAGTTTTTCTGCCAAGAGAGAAAATATCATTTCCAACTATCTTCTTACAACAATTTGGGTGTCTCTATATGGAAATATCTAGAGAAATTAAAATGAGTTAATTACATTTGTTATTTCAATGTAAATTCAAGTATATTAAACCTCATCTCAAAATGTCTCATCTAGGAATACACAATCCAATTAAGCTTGTTTATAGTTGAATTTATCCAAGAAAATTAGTAAAGAAATTAATTGAACAATACAGAGACTTTCTTACTTTTAAATAAAACTGACCATTAGTGACATTTTTCATGGGAACAGTTGATGCGATCTAAGCCTACTCACATCTAAAACTAAAATGAATTATCTTCTAAGCATCATTAGGTCCTAGGTGCACTAAGCTAGTAAAAGGCCAGGCCACGCTCTTTTTGAGGGAAGCAGCCATATAGAAATCTATTGCCCTTTAATTTAAACAGAATTACTTTGTAATATTTACTGAATGATATGATCTATGTATTCTTATTTAGAATTTTAGCTAATTAAAGCCTGATCATGGCTGGGGAGGGAACTTTTACTCAGAACCTCTCTGGTCAAATTATCCTTATTGAATCACAGTCATATGTAAGGCATAACAGAATTCAAGCAAATTTGTGTGAGTGAATTATCTCTCTCAATAATTGACTTGGAAATAACACCACCTGTTATTACCTGTTTTTCATACAAGTTCTGGTATGCAGTAGCTTCAGGCATCATGTTATAAAACAAGAAAGTAAAGGCACTGTTTTGAAGTCCTGCACTACTCAGCTGATTCTTGGTAACATTCCACCCAGTCTCAGTCTGGGAAGATCCACGAGAACAGTTTCCCTACTCTATCCCACAGATTTTCTCCTTTTTAGAATTTCTCCTGCCCTCATTTCTGAGACAAAAAGGCATCTTAAGAAAAAAGAAATGTAGAAAAATGTTTGGTTAAGGGAATCTGTTTCCCAGCTTACTGGCCTCACTGTATCTTCTTCAGCCTTGCAGCCTGCAACCCTCTCAAGACAGTCCACATAATTAAGCATATGAATAAAATTTCTCATTAACTTTGACAACGTATTTGTTATGTTCTCTCAGCTTAACTTGAAAGTTATAAAGAGCTGTGTTAAAATCAAATTGTTTACAAAGTACAGATAGTACCTACTGAAATACTTTGCATACTTTTGTCACAATGTAACTGCTACAAATATAAATGTGTAAAATACTCCAAATTTAGAGTATCCTCTGACCTCTTTTTTGTCTAAAGCAGCATACTCAGCTTCAATGCTTTCAGCTTCAGGATCACGTGAAAATACCATTCGAGATTCCAGGTTAAGAGCCAGCTCTTTGTGGTGCTGTTTCTCTGCACAGTCACATGGGGTATCTTTATTTTCATTTTCTGCAAACAAATCTCCACCATGTTTTACTAGAAGCTGAAAAGTAAAATGGTAAAGTAAACAGTTATTAATTAGCAACTCTAAAAATAGCCTAAAGAAAAGGCAAGCCAGTTAAGAAGAGAACAAAAAATATGAAGAAAAAACCCAGAGAGACAAATATAATAACAATGCTCTTTGTAAAAGAAAGATTCTCAATAGTTATTAAATAAATTACTGCTTGATTTCATGCATAATTAGACTGATATCCACCACAATTCCACAGAACCAAAAAAATCTCAAAAGTTTATTATAAGGCAATGCTGTACAATGTCTCTGTGAGGTTTTAAAGACTAAAATTCTGCTTTACTGATATGGTCAGTGCTCCATAGAAAATGAGGGCCTGAAATCCCCAAGCACCTGGCAAGATGGAGCTAGAAACACTTTTAAATATTCTTTCTATATGGGTGTAACGCCACCATTTGTCCTGGCAGTGGTCCACTGGTAGTGATAGAGAATGGGAGATTCCTTGGGTAGGAAGGATGATAGGATACCAATTCATAGGGAGAACAAAATACTACTGGTAGTACCTTGTTTTTGAGGTGAGAAAAGTGAAACATAATAATGCTAATGGCAATAATTCTAATATGGTCTGGTATTGTGCCATTTCACCAAACTTGTCTCTTGACAGCAACCCCCACCAAAACGCAGTCTCTAGCTAATAAACACTAATTGTGCTGCTCTCATTAACTTGTCAGCCTTGTGTCTGATCTGATAACATACGCTACAGATTTTAAAGGTCAAAGTGGACCATTTTGCCTATTCATTATTATCTATTATTTGTTTATTATTATTATTATTTATACTGTGAGGGAATGGAATGCATTTGCATAAAATCAAATGTATTCAGCATGAAAGTTACTTTTTTCTATTCTGTAGTTTGAGGTAAGCACATTAACTTTACCCAAACTATCATTAGCAATGGGTTCCACACTGCTGTTCTGCTCAGAGGAGAAGTTGAACACGTGAATGGAGCAGTATCAAGTCTCCACATTTGACTATCAACTCCAAATAAATCAACTGGTAGGTGGCTCATCCACAAGGATCTATATTTGAGTTTTCCTTTCCTTATCTGAGTGTAGTGGAGATACGGGAAGATACAGGACTGAGGTTTTCCTGAAAAGTTATGGGAAAGGAGGGAGATGATGAAAGAGGAATGCTGCTCTGAAGCGAGAGTAACCACCACAAAATCCAGGCGAAAGATGGTCCTGGGGTTCTCTGCTGGAGAGAGGGAGGACAACTTGAGGATTAGGCAATTCAATTTTCTATCTCATTTTCTTTTGTTAAGAATTCTAATCCTCAAATACTTCCAGGAACAAAGAGATAATTAAATTCCTTCACCAGTCTCAGTTTCAGGCTTGGTGAAGGCATATAGTGTTCCTGTTCATAAACATATTCCTGTTGAAGGAGTTAGAAGGTCTACAGCCTACAGACTGCAGGACTTAAGATATCTCAGATATTTCTCTTAGGATCCAAGGTCCCACACTACATGGTGCACATAAGGAAGTTTGAACTTAAGGGTGTATACCGCGTTTCTGATGTTGAGAGTATGACTAGTTAGACTATGTAACTGTGTCCAAACTCTGGCAAATAGCCATACATGTGGATCAGACTGTAAATTCTTCTTCAAACACAAACTGAAAGCAAATTAGAGTCAGAAATGGTTTAGTCAGTTACAGTACCTATTGTCATGATAACATAACCCAGTTTATATAATTAAATGGGAAACTAGCAGACTAGTAGCTGGATTTATCTAATGACTCACATTATAGACACTGAGAAATAGAATGATAATTTGTGAAGAAGCACAAACCATAAACTTTCATGATGAGTTTAAAACAAATTGATTTTACAGTCTGCAGTTAAAAGCTGCAGCCCAGCTCCAGAACCACAATTCACCCTGCAGTGACTGTGATTCCTTCTGACATTATAGTCTGCCTGTATCTTACTGCATGAGCCCATTTTCTTCATGCTCTTGAAACTGAAACTTTTGAACTGTTGTGTTTACCTCCAATACCACTGTACAGCCCATTTGAGGGCATGAAGACATAATGAGACAGAAGACTCCTTGCTCAAATCCTCTGTAAATCTGGAGTCTAAGTATGTAAATACCAGAAATTGAAATACGTTGGAAACTCATTACTAAAGTTTTCTTCTGTTTACCATTTCTCTATTAGAAGCAACCTTTCTCATGTAAAATCATTTTATTCACCAAATTTGCTCAAAGAAGTCATTAAATGCTAAATGCTGCTATAACCCATTTTCTCATATGACATGCACATTTGTCCTCTCATTTACAATACCATTTAAAAGCAAATATATCATCTTGGAGAAGGATAGACAGAACAGCTGTGACTGAAAATGCCTATAACCAGAATTTATCAGGCAACTGGATCAAGTAAGTGGCATCAAAAAAAAAGAACAAGAGCAACTTATACAGTCTTTTGCAATTAATATTTTTGTTTCTTTATCAAATCTACAAGAATTAAAAGGTGACAATTAAAATAAAAGCAGTATTAATACAGACCTAGGAGACAGCCTGATGTTTGTTTACAAATCAATCACATCACAAGAGGTATTAAATCAATTATATAACCATACAAATAAAGAACAATTTATTTTAGATGACAGGAAGAGCCAATAACCTGTATGTAACAGAGTTACGATGTACATAATTAGCTGGGCCTGAGTATAATTCAGCTAGCAAAGACTGCATAGTGATTTGCCTTCCTGGTGAAAATCAGTATGTGTGTAAATAATTTTTAATGACATGTTGAAGACAAACTGCTTGTGTGGAGCTTGAGTAGCTGTAACAACATGGGGCAGAGAAGAGAGAAGGTATCGGGGCAAGATTCAGGCTGTGTTCTTGGAGGTCAAGTATTAGCATCTAACAGCATCCTCTTAACTTCTCTGCGTACTGAGTATTGGAACCAGACAAACAGAGGCTTAAATAACAGCACAGAAAATGGCATAAAGAAGGTGAGTTTCCATTCATTACAAGCTCAGGAAATTAAGGATAACCTGTATATTAACAGAATGAAAGACCTGATGGCTACTGGAAATAAAAAGACACTATCTGAGCTTTTAAAGAGGGGACTAATGAAAACCCAGAAGATAAAGAAGAATACCCAGTTCAAGATGGTGCCCAGCTGAGGCTGGGGAAGTGAAATGACAAACTTTAAATGAGAATTCTCAGACAATATCTGGAAACTTGACAGAACACAATCAGCAAATGTATTATGTGAGAACCACAGAGAAGTTCACAGTATTGGAAAGGTGGTGTTATTTACCTTTTTTAAACAAAAAACCTCAAACAAACTCATAAATAAATAAACTAACTCTATAAATAAACATCAGTGGAATACAGTTCTGGACTTAAACAAATAAAAAGCTTTGATGACCACCTGACCAAAACTGTAACAATGAAGGTGACCAAGAATAGAAATGCTGCAAGGACAGAAACCACAAAAATAAAGTGAACTTCAGTTATTGCATCTCCCAAGTATATTGAGAAAAGGCATAAGCTAATAAACAATGCTTCAATTAAAATTTCAGACTACATAGGTGACTAAATAATAGAAAAAACAATCAGTGAATACATGAAAGGAGAAGCAACTCCTGACCTTGCCCATAGTAGTTTACAAGACCTAATTCAAAATGCTACCATCCAAGAACCACTCATTAACAATTTCCAAAATATACTTAGATTCATCACTCTTGCAGAAGCAGTAAAAAGACAAATAATTCACTTCCTACTTTAAAAAAGTGGTACTAATAAAAGTCAAGTGGAAAAAAAATCTAGAAACATCAGAAGAATCTTTGAAGATAGAATAACAGGACAGAATCGTACAGGAAATAAGAAGCTGAAGTTGTCTCCAAATGAAAAATATGTGAAGAACAAAGCCTGGGAAAGGTAGATGTAAAATCACAATAAAGAAGGATATGTACGTTTTTTGAGCAGTATACCAAGTGCATATATATATATATACCATATACCAACAACTCAGAGTAAATAATTTTAAAACATCACACAGTAAATCTGTCAATGTGTTTGTAAAGTTGTTTGCTGGACAAAGTGCAAAAGCAATCTCAAATAACATAAAGCAGAAAAGTGGTATGAAATATTGGAGCCCAGGTTCTCTCTGGATATACAACATATACTTTAGGAAGGACACAAAAGTATGTCTTTCGAACTGAAGTCTCAGCACAAGAGGTTCTAGAAAAAACAATAAACCAAATACTAATACAGATAGCCAGCATCAGATGGCACTTATATTCAGGAGTCCTAATAAAACTCAAATATGAAACTTCTGAACTATTTATTATAATATGCAATATATTGCTTAAATCTGTCACAGTACAAGATTAGAAGGTAGTAAAAGTAGCCCCAATACTAAATACTACTAAAAGTAGCCCCAGTACTAAAATAAAAACAGCTCCAGAGAAAGTCAGGAAAATACAGAGAGACCATAATCTTTTACTGCAGAGACCAGTAAGTCCCAGAGGTTCTGGGACCTGACTGTTGAAGGTCAGAGGTAGTTACTAGAAAAGCAGGTGGATAAGAGGTGATGTAAATTTTGCTGATGATACTAAGTTAATGAGTGAAACGTAGTCTCAATAAACATGAAGTTATACACAGAAGAAAAAGAATGTAAATTTTACACATAAATGCTGAATTCTGAGTCAATTGTTGCCATTGAAAAAACAAATCTTGATGTTAAAATAGATGGACTTATGAAGATGTTAGCTGTTTTTGAAAATGTTAGATGTCTGTTCTTCTGTTCTTTAAATTAAATTACCAGCACAATTAAATACTATTTCTCATTACTTGAAATAGTTTAAAAATAAATCTGATGTTAGACCTTCAAAAGTAATTCCCAATTACTCACTATATCCACTACTTTCACAAACATTAAAGTAATTTTTAATTTGTGAAAAGGTAATTATCTTTAAGTATGTTAGCACAGATGTATGGCATCCTCTAAAAAAGCTAGGCACTGTAAATTAAAGACATGAAACCTGTTCTTGAAACATGGAAAGTATTTCCCAGTCTCAGCTACAGGCCAAAATAAAAAGAGCTCTGATTTTCTCTAAGGCAGTTTTCACGTCCCTTTATACATACAGGTATGCCTACACCTACTTTAAAGCTTTTTCTCCACTGTTACAGTATTGTAATTAATTTCAACTTTTATAATCCTACAGAAGTCTTCTTAATGTTGAGAACTTTATATTATGAAGTTCATATATATATAATACATTTCTTTAATTGTTTTCTATGGTGTATGTTTTGGGCTGTTTATCTTTGCAATTTTTCCAACTAATAAAAAATAGAATTTAAAAGTTAATTCAATATACTATATGAGATTGCCCCCAAAGCAGCTTTGTGAAACACTGCACGTTGTTTACTAATAACCATATATATAAACTTAGAATTATATATGAACTTTTACCTCGACACAGGTTTTCATCCCTGAGGCAGCAGCATAGTGCAAAGGTGTATTTTTTTTGTTATCAACAGCATCAATGGCTGCTCGTTCATATTGTCCTTCATCCAGCTTTGCTCCCTTCCACTTCAGGATCATTTGCAGACAATCTGCTCTTCTGCAGTCATCTTCTGAGGGTCGTGCAAGGCGAGGATGAAGAGCTCCTTCTGAGATCATGATCTGAGGTCCCATACACAGTAAGTGCATAGATGTCTCATTGTGCACATTCCGTTTATTTGGGTTACCATCTCTAACAAAAAGGAAAGTTCTGCAAGGGGGGAAAAGAACAAAAGAAAAAAGATTAGCACACAATGCCATTCATTCCCTTGAAGTGGGAAGGGTCTATTATGACAGCTCTCTTTTTCTTCAAAGATTCTGATTGGCCATGTTAGTGATAAATGTTCTTTAACAGATAATTACAACTGGACAGCACTCCCCCATTTCTCTTATGAGTTGAGAGCCAAAACCAAGATGAATTATTGAAATATCAGTAAGTATCATATATAATTACTTTGTCAGTGTGTGAGATAAATTTTAGTTGGCAAAGTTTATTCTACAATTCTGTGTTGTATTGTGATAAATGTTATTAAGTCACAAGATTGATGAAACAGATAATTTATTTCTTCTGCTCTGTGTCCTGAATAGCAGTACATTTAGTAGTTTGCAAATAGATGAAGGAGCAATTTCTTAAAAATTCATTCTCCTTTCCTCTATTTTTAGTCAGATGTCATTGTAGCACTTACTACTTTTTAAAATAATTCAAATACTTTTCCTGCCGGCTCTGCATGCATTGAGAAAAGACTGTTTACTTTCTCACTCTAGAATATATGGAAGTGCAACATAATGCAAACCCTTCCCTATGCAGATGAGAGAGGCTGGCAAGAATTTAAGTCTTCTCTTGGATGCTTTAGAGGCAAAGTAGACAATAAACTATACCAGCAAAAAGGATCTGCTTAGGAATGAAAGGGAAACAGGCTGATTCTTAGAATCACAGTTCTGAATCCTAACAGCTCCTGAGACAAAGCAGCTTCCTGCTGCTTCTTGCCAGCAAGGATTTTTAGAAGTTACAATCCAGATCTGAAACAGAAGAACTGAAACAAATCATAGAAGCCCTGTGAACACAAACTTGCTTTAGCCTTTTGATGTACACTAAAATAATATTTTTTTTCTTCAGAGAGAGTGAATGTTAGGAAATGGCAAAGAGAAAAGGCTACCTCTTTGAAGCACTGGGGGCAGAG
The DNA here is from genome assembly GCA_013397135.1 of Pachyramphus minor. Taxonomy (NCBI): domain Eukaryota; kingdom Metazoa; phylum Chordata; class Aves; order Passeriformes; family Tyrannidae; genus Pachyramphus; species Pachyramphus minor. The sequence goes on from VYXB01006578.1 coordinate 346,062, forward strand.
ATACAAAAATGGTGAAAGAATTCCATGTGAGGGGAGAAAGGACAGTTAGTTCCCAGAGAGGTAATACCAGGGTAAATCAGAAGCATGGCACATATGTTCAAGAAGTCACTGCACTGTTCCCACAAAGCCCCCCAGGTATAAAACCTGCAGAAGTCATAGTATATCTCCTCTCCAGGCTGTTCCCTGACTCCAAACAAAAACCCCAGTTATTCTGGAATTATTCTTGAATCCTCATGAAATCAGTGCAGGGAACCGGCTTCTATCCTCCCTGACCTCATCCCTAAGACTAATTGAAAACAGTTTCAAACACTTTCAGGCAGCTCAGCCACCTGAAAGCAGGTACAGCCTAAATACAAAATCAGACAATATTGCTCTTGGTAAACAATGGTGAGCAGAAGAACTTGGTAACCAAACTGACAGAAGAAAATGTTATTTACCTCAGGTATTGCCTTATGCTATGATTACAAGTCTAAATGCCATCTCCTCTTTCTGTTGTCCCTGAATACATCCCACCAGGCACCACATGGTACACCTTTCTCTCAGAGTTTGCTGATGCTTTGTTCAGGACAAAGAATAATCCTAGAACTATTTTATTAATAAAGGAGGAGGCTGTACAGGATGGATGTGGAATTTCCTTTGTGAAAATTATTGAAAGCAGTCTGGACAAGTACTTCAGCAGGAAAAATTAGGCACAGGTGGTTGGTCCTGCGATGGAAGGATTTCTTGATGGTAGCTGTTTGCTCAGTTAGAATTCTGTTCTTTCTTCCTCCTGAAAATCTCTGAGCAGTTTGAATTCATAATGAAGTTTTATTGTCAAAACACTGTTTTCTTTTAAATAAATGGCAACAAAGTATTCAGAGGAAAAGATAAAAACAAAACAGTCTCCTCTAAGTTGCCCTATTTTGGCAGCAAAAATATTCCTTAGAGAAATCTCTCTTTCATTCCATGATAGCTGACATGATAGATGCATTTGTTAGGAAATATGAATATGCCAAACTTGAGATTAAAGATCTTGTCAAAAAAAGTTACAGCATATTTTGTTTGCTTGGGGTTTTTTTGTTTGTTTTCAGAGGAAAGGGATTTAGCAACACAGGCAAAATGCTTCAGAGTCAATTACATGAAATGGTAAGATAACCAGCATCAAACATAATCCAAAATGAATTTGCTAGTTTGAATCAGCTTTTCATAGTATGAAACTAGAGACAGAAAGAGAGGAAGGAAGGAAGGTGTGAAAGACAGAGACAGAAGGACGGAAATGTGTGGGAGGGAGGGAGAAAAGAATGGAAGGAGGGAGAAAAAGATAACTGAGTGGAGGACAAGGAGATGTATTCCATAGAGGTACTTGGATATGATCAGCTCTTCAGTGTAAGGAGAAGTCAAGCCAACGCTGAAAAGCCCAGATGAACCCACGACTTGAAGTTCAGAGAAGATGCCTAGTATCCAAAAAAGGGTAAATTTTACATCAAAAAAATAATTATTCAACAGGACTCCATTTTTAACAGTGGTATTTGCTGCATAAGACTTTCACAGAACAGTTCTGTAGAATCCTGCAATTTGGCTCACAACTTCAGAGCTATAAGAAGCTAAATTTTGCCTGGAAATGTACTGATAGAGTGAAAATATGCATTGCCTATGGGAAATATCACTTAACTGCAAGGCAGCCAGACTTTACTCTAGTTGCACTTTCCAGATTTTGCTTCAAGCTGTAGCTCTTTGCAGAATCCAAACTTGAGGTGACAAAAGCATAAGAAAAGTGTTGAAAAAGTGACAAAAAGGAAAGGGCTGAAACATTCACACCTATCACTATCTGTATTTGCAGAAAAGCAGCAAGAGGCTGTGAACTTGAATAATAAACAACTGGGACATGCTCTCAGTTGGGAAACTAACATCAACACAATAATTTCTTCAGGTTTTAACAAAATTTTTAATGGTTGGGGCATGAAAAACACCATATTTACAGTGTCTTTGTCTCTCTAAACAAATGACATGTACATTATAGCTATATGTAGATATACATCATCGAAACTAGATGATCTTTAAGGTTCCATCCAACCCAAACCATTTGGTGATTCAACGCTATATATATGCACATAAAACCATATGAAAATGTACCTATGTGTGGAGAAATAAAACCAAAATAAAAACTAGTGTAAAACAAAATTATAAAGGTAGTTCTGACAGCTGGAGACTAAAGCATGTCTGAATGTGGTCATAAACAGTGAAATGTACCGATTTCTGAATGCAAAGCACTTATGTAAACTATACAAACTACACAGAAAATTACACTGTTGCTTGAAGCAAGACAAGTAAGGACCTAGAAAAAGGTGAGCTGCAGCAATAATGCAAAATAATCTGCATAGGGTTCCCTTTCACAATATCCCCTCCGCTCCTTGGGTCGGATAGCCCTTTAAGTACAGCTTGCAGAAAGTCACACTGCAAACTCCAGTGAAGGTATAAACCTAAAGCTCATAGCTTTAAGAGAAGCATGAGTATTAAGAAAAGTATTTTAAGAGTATTAAGAGAAGTATAGGTAAGCCATGAGTTATAACAACAAACAGAAGAGCCAAGACCTGTTACCCAATAATTTAAAACTCATATGCAATGAATTAATTCATACCACTACTGAATCATTCAGCTTCCAATGCAGTAGGCCAATACTGATGCATTAAACTTTGAATAATCATGATTATTTCACTAACTCAAAGTACTCTTCTCCCAAATGTAGTCTATCAAAACAACCACAATACTAGCAGGCACTTGAAGAAATCTTTTTAGTCATTATTGGTTTAAATAATTTTGTGAAGAGTATATTATTTACCTGATGTTGAAAGCCACATTGAGTAAACATAATTACTGATATTTTTGTTTGTTATATAGCGCTAGAAAATTATTTATTAGTACTGAGAGTTTCTTCTCTGTTTCACTGAGATTCTTAAGCATTTCTTACAGCCCAGGAATCTCCTGCATGCAGTAAAAACCTGAACAGGAGAGAATGACTATTCCTACTGTAAAACAAAGAATCTGCTGACATAATTAACCATTTATGAAAGAAAAAACACAGAATATTATCCTGACTTTTTGTAAGCTTTAATTCAGTTGGCCCCTTGCCTAAGAACTGTTATTAACACTATCAGAATTCCCACAAACACTAGGAATATCCTGCTGTAGTAAAGTGAGAGGTTATACCAGTGATAATTTGGACTAAGAGCAAAGGAAGCATCTGGGAGGCTGTCAATGATACTGTCACCACTGCTGATGGAAGCCTGTGAAGAGTTAATTCTTCCTTCTGAAATTTGAAATCTTCCCAGACGTTCCAAGGTCCCTTACGTCAAGTAATCCACTCCAGCCTCCAACCCTGTATATTTCCTAAACAGAAATGCCTCTATTTGTTCTCACTCATATGACTCCTACCAAGTATGGTACATCTGCCCAAATAGGTCAAATAATTTCCTGAGTACTCAAACAATTTCTGCAGATTTTCAGAGAAAACCACCAATCTGAGAAGCAAGCCCAAACTATGGCACATATGAATCACATCTTTTACTCAGAGCAATCTCAAGTTTAAATGGAAATATTCGACTCTCTCAACATGTGCTCTTCTGGATCTATTTCACTTACAGACTTGATGTAAAGGTCCATACAAAAATATTACCTAGAATGTAAGCACTGTCTTCACTCTCTCCTACAGTCGCTCTAAAAAGCCACTGTATTGCTACAATTTCACCTATGGTTTCTCCAAACAGCTTGTTTCCAAAAGACTATTAAAGTGATTAAAAGTAGGTCAGCATCTGCATCTGAGTTCCATTTCTGGACCGTTTCATGTTAATGTGGTAGCCCATCAGCTAAAATACACCTAAGAAATGTCTTACACAAATATTCATCAATAAAGAACTTTGTATTCTCTTTACTAAAGAGATACAAACAGGTTGAAAAGTTTCTCTGGTTTAGTGGTTTTGTGTCAGCACAAATGAAGTATGACCTTCTGTGCAGAGATAGCTATCTTTGGCTTTGTACAACACAAAAAAGCAAGAGCCACAATGTGCAGGAGCGGTAAGGAGATACAACTGAATTGTGGAGCACAGATCCAGACACAGTGTACACCAAAAGTGAGGAACACAAAACTTGGCTAATCCTTACATTTGTTATACTATGGGCTAAAAAAATCATGCTTTATGTATGATTCCTATGTCTGTTAGGAGAAACAGCAGCATCAAAACACAGAATTAAACAATCCCTGATGCAGAAATGTATCAATAATATCTGTAAATTACTTGCAACCATAAATCTATTGATTTATTTATGAGCTACTTGAGTTTGACCTTCCCCTGGACAGTCAGAACACTGTTTCCAGCATCCCACGCCACTTCCAGTTTTTATTTCAATATTCTGAGTGAGATTTCAAAAGAAATAGAGCTGAGTGCCAAATTAGAAGTGGCTTCCACTGGAGCTGGCTGCTTACCAGCAGCTTTTGTGACAGTCCTCTGTAAAGTAAAATCCATGTGATTTACATCTGCCTCTAGTCCTTTCTTACATACATTTCTTTACAGCTAGAACCAATTCTCAAACACAGGCGTCATCCTTCCAGCCTTCTCTCCAATTTCCCTTTTTTTCCTGAAAAGACCATCCATGCTGAATTCTCTTTTCACATAACTGTGAGACTATTATTTTTAGACTAGTCTCAAAAAGATGTCAGATGAAATAATAAACATGAAACTACTAATGAGTACATTCATCGTCACCTTTTAAACACACAGATTTGTGTTTCTGAATGGGACCACTGTTTAGGTATCAGCTTGTAAATGACTTGGCAGTGTATGACATCTAGTGTTGATATTATTTATACAGTAATAATCATGAAATTACACAAATACTAACAAGCCTTGCATCACTTCTATTTCTTAAACACTGTGAATGTTACAGAAATTGTCTCCTCTTTCTCTACCTCTCCCTCCAGAAAAATTGTTTCAATTTGTATGTTGCTTGATATTTAATGTCACTAATTTTTATTTTCCTTAAACGTCTCAATGACATAACTTTATTATGTTAAATTGAAAAAAATTTGCAAATTTAAAACATTCACAGTCTGTTTTTTGACCAAAAGGAAAACTTGGTCAATATACAATGTCTCTGAATATTTTGCTTGAATTTTGCAGTTAAGTATAAAAGTTAATGAGTTATTTCTGATGAATTTACTTCTGTTTATCAGAAACTGCAAATCTCTCAGTCATTATTCCAGTAACTACTGAGCCAACAGAACTCTCTGGTAAGGAAGCCACGTGTGACTCTAACCCTAGGATGAAGTTAAGCCATTTGACACAATGATTCAGCAGTTATCAATCAACTTGATAGAGTCACAAACTCTACCTGGCAACAAAATTAGTTTAAATAAAGATTTGGTCATCTCGGCTGTGAAGGACCAAAGCTGTACTCCAGTATAACCCAAATAAAATTTTACTTTGCCTGTGGTAAAATGTTCACAAAGGCTCTACTAAGGAGAACAGAAAACACAGAATAAGCAATCTTTAATAGTGTACTGCACTAATCCATCACGTCTCACCATCACTAACAAAGCAATCTTATTCTGCAGTGTCTGATTTCCACAAGGGAAGAAAAAAAAGAACAATTTCCTAACAGTGCTGAAATACCTCATATCAAGAAGAAGCAATAACTCAACATACTCAACAGTAGCAGCTGTAACTGGAGAGCAAGGCTGTGTGTGTTGGGAGCAACAAACTCCATAGGCATCACATATCTTCAACCTACTAAGGGTAAAATAACCAGAAATCAGATAGAAAAAACGTCACTTTTAAGAGCTGAAAACACAGCAGCTGACTGTCTGAGCTTTGCTTGTTGGTCAGAGTACTATTAGGATGAAGTCTACCCACTGTTTTGTATTTTGCAAGGAAGTCATCTTCACCACAGAAGATACCTTGGGAAGCTACACACACCTAGTCAGTGAGAACTGCTTTCAAGTGAGATTTTGAGCTTTAGAGAAAAGCCCAAGGAAGCCAGTCAGGTATGGGTCTGAGTTTTTCAACCTGCCTTACTATACTTTAGAAGACAGTGCCCAAGTGGGTGGCAGCGTTTGAGAAACCTAGCAAATGCTACTGCTGCTACTCCACACCTGTAGCTGCTCCTCCAAGTGTCCCCTCTGTTTTCTGTCTTTGGCAGTCTTCTCCAGTGGGGATTCAGTCACAGTAAGAACTTGCTCAGTTTTAAAGGCTTCTTAATTTTATTGTCTCTCACTTTATCACAAGCAGTATCTCCCACAAGTAGCATTCATGTCTCATATTGTAAAACCGCCAAAGAGTTCAATTTACAGCTTTGCAGGTGCTTACTATTTGATTTTACACATTTAGCATAATGTAGGATGAGATTCATCTTCGCAGCTCTGGCAACCTATAGTGCAGACAAATGCAGTGGATCCAGTTCTCTTAAATTCCCTTTAAAATCAATGGGAAGAAACAGGCACTTCTGGCACATAATTAATTTAAAATATTTTATGGTCAACTTCACAATACGTGAATTGTGCTGTTGCCTTCACTAATCATTCTGACTAGATTTATTACCTAGGCTCATATTGACTATAAAGGGTGCCTAGCATGAATATTTCCAATGCACATAAACTTACTTTTATGAATAAAATGATGAATAAATATGATCTTAAATAAAAATATATTTTAAATATTTACCTGTGTAATTGCTGATAATTAAAAAGAAGCTTGCTTTTTGTTGTTCAAAGTGAATAATCCAGACAATAACATTCTTATAAACTATTCAGATACAATATTATTATGTATCATAAATTTTAAGTTATTAAAACAGGAAAGAATTATTTTGTTATCTGGGAGAAAAGGAAAATAGTTACGTAGCTATCTTTTATACTAAATTCAGAAATCAAAACTTTTAAAAACTACTTTTAGGAAAGAAGCTTAGTCAACTATTATGCCTTCATATTCTTTTTTCCAAATAAGCTTTAAAATTGCCTGGGGAACACCAAGAAAATGTAGTCATTCAAAGAGTTACAAAAGGCAAGGAAAAAAAATATTCCTTCAGGTTCTCTGAACAACCTACTGAAAACATCCATACATTTCATAAAAATTTCCTTACTGTGGAATCCTGTTGTTTTGGTTAATAGCTCCATATTTTTCCCATTTGCCCTTATTCGACAAAGAGCTTCTAATAACCTTACTATTTTTCTTTTGCTCACATTTATATCAGAAGTACAGTTAGGGAAAGTAATTTAAAAGGGAACACCAGACTTACTGGCAAAGCATTGAATAGATATTAAGAAATTTGATAAAGAAAGAATATGATTTGTAGCACCTTTCTGAAGATTCTAGCATGAATGATTTAGGTCAATTTGGACCTCAAAGTTTAAATATTTACAGAACTTCTGTCAGTCAAAACTGTGAAATACCCTCTTTTTGATTTCCATCTCTAGAAAAAACAATATGTGAAATTCAGAGCAGCTTCAGCCTTATCAGAAAATAAGCAACCACAGCACCTCTCTAAAGCCAGAGGATCTGCAAAGAAGTTAACAGGGTTTTCTCCAGTAACATATATTTTTGCGGCACAAAAATCCCCTAACATCCTCTCAACTTCAAAGAAATCTTGTTCTGAAAACCAGTCTACACACATGTCCCTCCAAGTCAAGTGTTCAACTTGACTGCAAAAGGAATAAAAGCCAACAAAATCTGGCACAGGAAGAGACAGTCCTGAATGTGCTGTGACGAATGCAACATTCCCTCTGATGTCAACAAGTTTGCTGGCAAATTCACCCTATATAACATATTGGTAATCTCAACACACTTTTTTTCATTGCATTACAATTGCTTAGACCAGTCGTTACTGAAACCTCTTAAAAAGCCAGAAAAGGACTCTAGCTGAAATTCCAAGAGATGCATATTTATTTATATTTTTATAAAATATATAAATATATAATATATAAAATTTCAGCCTAGAGGAAACCACCACTATTTTGACATTCCGTCACTCTACTGGAGTGAAAAATACTTCCCAAATTACAGCAATGAAACAAGAAATACTTCCTATAAACAAATCCTGGGCCCATTTATCAGTGTTTCTCTCTGGTTAGCTTAGCTATGCCTTCATTGCCAGAGTTCCTTTACTGCTGTAACTAAATGGCAATGGCAAATACCAAGAATGTTAAAAAAAGGGGTGGGGTGGTTTTTAGTTTTTTTTTCTTAGTTTCAGCATTTGCCTCGATTTCCAGGATCTCTGTAACTAGAAACCCTCGCTTTTCTTGTTCTTGAAAAAAATTAGCTTCACAAACTTGTCCTGTCTCCCCATAGCCCCATGTTTCTAGCACCTCCTCCCCGCTTCTCTTCAGCCCAAGACCAGCAGCAACTGCTACAATCATTCACTTTTGGCTTGAATACTCACAAAGTGCTCAGAAATAGCAGTATGAAACACACAATGAGGAAAACCTGTCACTGATCCAAAAAGCTTCCCAGCAAAGCTGCAACACTGAAAGTCACACCACATATATTGTGAAACGACAGTTTATCTAAGTGGGTTTTTTTCTTTCAACGTCAAGTAGGTCCTCGTGATTTCCAGTCACTCCATCTCAGCCACCCTCTGGAAAAGTCTGTTCTCTTGTCATATCTCAGGAGTGGTTCACCAACAGCAAAACCCTAGTGAATAACTTTACACAGTGATAGCAGCTCTTTCTAACTGAGCAGTCAGATGGTCTAAAATGTACCTTAGGCGAAAGAAAGCCTGAGGGCACTGTATGTGCTTGATCATCTAAAGACTGCATTTTCTAAAGAAAACATGTTTCCTGTTTGTGCTTTCTCTGTAATATCTTTACATCCATTTAGGGAATGAAATTTGAACTATCCTCTTGAATATGAATCTTCTGCCAAGACCTTAATTCATAAGGAAACATGATAGATGTTTGCAGTGGAATAAGACCAATTTGTATTGCTGTGCAAAGCTCTCAAAATCCATCTGTGAGTGCTACATATCCTTTACTATTATCATCAGCCCCTCCTAGCCCCTGCTCTGTTATCCCAAGTGTGTCCCTTCTCAAACTACCTTGATCCCTGTAGATTAACCTCCACTGGCTGCCAGGTGCCCACCCAGCCACTCTTTCACTCCCCCTCCTCACAGGACACGAGGAGAAAATACAAAAAAAAAGCTTGTGGGTTGGGATAAGAGCAAGAACATGGTTCACCAACTATTGTCATAGGCAAAACAGACTCAATTTGGGGAAATTAACTTAATTTATTGCCAATTAATAAAAGAGTTGGATAGTGAGAAATAAAAACAAAACTGTAATCCCTTTTCCACTGTTTCCCTTTCTGCCTGGGCTCAACTGCACTCCTGGCTCTTTTACTTCCTTCCCCACCAAGCAGTGGTGGATGAGGAATGCTGGTTGTGATCTGTTCCTGATGTTTCATCTCTGCTGTTGCTGCTACTGCTCCAGAGTGGGGGGTCCCATCCACAGAACGCAGCCCTTCATGAACTGCTCTCGTGTGGGTTCTTTCCACAGGACACAGTCAGAAACACACTGCTTCAGTGTGGGTCACACAGGGTCACAGGGTCCTGCCAGAAATCCTGCTTCTGTGTGAGCTCCTCTCCACAGGCTGTGCAGCTCCTGGCTGGAGCCTGCTCCAGCATGAGCTCTCCATGGGCTACAGGCTCATTCAGGGCACATCCACCTGCTCTGGTACAGGGTCTTCCAGGGACTGCAGATGGATCTCTGCTCCACCATGGACCTCCATGGGCTGCAGGGGGACATCCTGCCTCACCCTAGTCTGTACCATGGGCTGCAGGGGAATCTCTGCTCTAGTGCCTTCAACATATTCTCTCCCTCCTTCTCTGGCCTCATGCCTGTAGGACTGTTTCTCTCGCATTTTTTTTTCACTCCTCTCTCACAGCTGCTGTGCAGCATTTTTCATCCTTTCTCTAATATGTAATCACAGAGGTGCCACCAGCATCACTGACAGTCTCAGCTTTGGCCAGTCGTGGGGCTGGTTTGGAGCTGGCTGGAGCCATTTGTGTCTGATGCAGGGCAGCTCCTGATTTCTTCTCACAGAAGCCACCCTTGCAGCCCCCTGCCATCAAAACCTTGGCACATAAACCCAGTACAATGCCCTTCTGTCGACTCCTACTAACAGGTGTCACAGCTAGGAGAGGGAGTGGAGGGTTATCCCGTGACAGCCTTGGAGCAGGGGGCTCCTCTCTCTGGTGAGCTTACCCAGATGCCCACAGATCAAGTGCTTTGAAAATTTTTGTTTGTACTGATTAGCTGTGGCCAGTGATTTTTGGTTTTTAAACATTAAATGCTCTGTTAAAACAAACTGATATGTCAGGTAAGCATTATTTGGGGCTGCAGACCAAATGAAAGTTATACATTAATGGAATGTCTGTTTCCCATTTTTTATTTCAACATTCCTAGTGTACTAAAGTTTTTTATGATACTCAAGAAAAACAATCAAGAAACAATCCTAGTGTTTTTTAACACATTCTTGCTAAGTCATGTGAAAAGAAATTAACTGCAAATATTCAAACTTTTACATCTCGATCCAGTTTCTGGGCTGTAAATGCTGGACAAAAGGCATAGCAACCAGATGACTCAGACACTTGCTGCATAACAACTGTGCAGCTCGAAATCATTAAGAAAGTTCTGTTGGCTTAAATTTCTGCCAGTATTCTTCACGCTGGATTACACCAAGTTTGTCCAGGTCAGGGGTTTTGCTTCATGACCCTTTCACCTCTTCTCCAGTTTCTTGTTTTGTCTGAGATCACTATAGCAGGATGTCCCCAGCTCCATTTCACTGCAAATTTGGTGCCTGTGCTTTCACCGCGTGTTTGGACAGTCACCATCCACCATACATGTGAGAACAGGGAGTTTGTCCCTTTGCCTCAGCATTGCCAGATAGGTTATTTCTAAACACCCCAGAATATCTCTCTCAATATATTTTATTATGCAAAAGGTGCATTAACAACTCTATTTTAACACACTACTGTATTTTAACAAAATCTCACACAGTGAACTGTAAACACGTCAGTTCATATCCACCTACAATAATACAAACTTCAGCCTTTAAAGAAAAATTGAATTACATGGATGCATAAAAGTAACAGCTAGAGCTTGTAGTTAGTGTAGCTACAGATACTCCAATATTTAAAATGTTTAATGAAGAGATAAATATAATATGTTATACTATTATGGACATCTCAAATTGTAAATTGCTCTGAAAATGAAAACACATTAAAATTTGCAGAAATCAAGGTAAGAGTTCTAAAGTATGAGAACCTGTTAGGTGAATCTAAAACACTAGGGAATAAAGTGTGGTGGGAGGCCAGATAGGGAGTAAAGTTACAGCCTATGAGGTATGAAACAAATATTATGAATACCACAGGCCCATCAGTAGAATAAACACAGAGATGAAAGGAATATTATCAACAACACAGTTCAGTATTTATTTCTGTTCTTTTTCCTAATAAAAGGAAGAAATTATTTATGAAATTCTTTCTAACTTAGTGCCTACTGAAGAAGAGGTTTAGCAATGTTTGCTTGGTACTAGCTTCACAAAACAGTAGATGAGAATAGCTTGTGTCTGCAATGTCTGGACATGGGTAAGATGCTAATTTTTAATTGTTCTTAGAGCACTGACAAAAATACAGAAATGGCAGTAGCTAACATTAGGGATTGCTGTTCATGTTGACTATGGCAATAATGAACTTACTCATTATCAAGATATTAATGTTCACTGTTATTGTCCAATACGAAAAGTAAAAGCTGCTTGAATAATACAAGAATAAATACATATTGTGACAGGTAGAAGTAGTCACAATCAGTATGGTATCCACACAGTTTTGCAAACAGATTATTTTGAGACAGAAAAACACAACAAGAATGGTGGAACAGTCCCTATTTTCAAAGAACTGTGGTATATGAGTTTTCAGGAAGCAAGCTAAAACTGCCTGAAACTAACATTACAAGAGAGGAAGAGATACTAAAAATAAAACTAAAGACTGTTATACCAGCCTGTGATTATAGGTTGATTTGCATGTTTTCTATTACTACTCGAACTCAAAAAACTCTGCATATGCAAGACACACATACATATGCACATACATGTGTACATCTGTGCACATGCACATCAGGTGTTTACAACCTACCTGACACTTCTGCATTTGTTAGGTTAGTTATTCACACCCAAGCAAAACTTCAAATCCTACTTACCCCAGTATACGGTTCATTCCATGCCTTGCAGCGTAATGGAGCGGAGTATTGTGCTGGTATGTTTCTCCATAAGAAGTATTTGGGTCAAGAGTTTCTTTTAGTTGAGGGTTGCTCTCATAGATTTGGCAAGCCAAGTTTTCATCTCCATTTATAAGAGCTTTCCGGAATTTGGTGGTTGTATTTCCCATGTTGCTATCCTAGCTAACAAGGGCACTTCTTCCTTTCCCCTTCATCCACTTGATGTACGGTTCTATAACATGCTTCACAGCCTAAAAGAGACAAATGATATTTCAGTTATTCTGTTAAACACGCTTTCCTAGATGAATTCATCCAGAGCTACAGCACTGTAAATTGGGAGGTGACAAAGAAGAACACAGGGCCTGTAAGCTCTCCTCACGAATTGCTAAAATCCTTCTACACAAATACACACAAATTCCCAATGCTTCAGAGATTATTTCCCTGATAAATTGTGCCATCTTCCTCCCTGTGTAAATATCTTTACTGCCTATACTCTTTGAACACATGAAAAAGAAATAAATGGCCAATATCCACCCATATTAGAAGACTGTCATGAACAATGAATTTCCATGAATGAGAAATTAATAAAAAAAATAGAAATTACTTCAGAGTAGATCTAAAGGAAAATTCTTAAACAAGGAGGTAAAATTCTTCAAAAGCACGCAATAAAGCTGACATCACTTTAACTTTAATGAAAGAAAATAATGTAAAAATGTGCTTGAAGCACCTGTGCTTTTGTAAGTGGATGTAAACAGCACCCTTCTGCGCCAGCAAGACAAATGCATGTGAACACAGGAATTACTATGGCCTCATCTTAACAGTTCTCCTTAGCAGATTCTTAAACACCCCTTACATGTAGATCAACAATGAATGGGGCCATACAATGCCTGACATTTGTACTGGTACAAACCAAATGCACCTTACAAATACTTCAAAAAGTACTTTCCAGCTGCTACACTCCCCAGCCTCTCACCTTTACCTGGAGGCAACCAGCAGATCGAGCTGCATAAAGACAGGGTGGACAGAGCATCTCTGCTCATGAGACAGGACAGCAGAAGCTTATCCGGTTGTGCAGTTGGAAAGAGCACATGTTGGTTTATGTCAGGGGGACAGACAGGGGTGTTAGCACCAGGCTGCAGCTGGTAGCACAGTGAACCTTCTAGGAGCTCTCTTTTGTGCATGAGTCACCCCATCCAGACTGCTCCCTGCCAGACCTTTCACTCTACAAAGCACACGCTGGGATCCAAATATGCCAGGCGCAGCAGGTTAGGGGATTGAGACTTACTATGTTGTATATGCACATATAATTAGACAGGGCAGGAGCTGCCCAGTACCTTATATTCAACTTGCTGGGACTATCTCAAAGTATCTATTTCTACCTTGGCTTTTCAACACAGTTAACTGCTGCCCCACCAGTCTTATAGACAGAAAAAGTAGAGGAATCCAAGGGGTATAGAGCTGCAGAAAATCTGAGGGAATCAGGCTGTGGATTCATGTGAGAAGGATTTGAGGAAACCTAGGGAAGAGCTGCAATGAAATATTTTTGTTTCCTTGGAGCTGACCTCTCACAGCTACCCTGGTGAACTTATGTATCAAGCTGCATCCCAGGCTTACTATGGCGTTGCTCAGATCCCATTCAGAAAGAGATCCTACCAGCAGGAGTCTTGCACTAATTCCTCTCCACAGCTAAGGGTAACTGTTAAAAGCACAGGACAGGAGTTACCACGACCATGAAGTGCTGCTGGCATGCAAGCTGGTAGATCTCTGCTGGGGTTCTTCCCCTTGTATCCTCTGAGGAAGGAGCCGAGGCAGCAGGGTAACAGAGTGGCAGCTGCTCCCGCAGCAGTCCTCAAACAGCCCCCTAGCAGTCCCTGGACACGGCCCTAAATACCCTCACTGTGCTAGCCCCTGTCCAGTTCACCAGTATCCAAGAAAAGGTCACCTGGTACCAAGGTGGGCCCTAAGTGTCCATTGGCTGCTTCCCCAGTCTCCAAACAAGATGTGCCTGGCATACCTTACTTGGAAGAGTAACTCCTTCCCATGTATTTTGATTGAAAAAACTTTTTATCTTTTTTTTTGCTCATCTGCCTGCCTCTGCTGGCTTGCTAGGTGCCATGTGGAGCTTTTTCAAGCAGCTCAGCTGCTGCAGCAGCCTGGTTGTGGCATCAAGGCAAGATGCTCCAGACAATGGCAAAGCAGACTCCATTTTGTAATCAGTCCACTACAACACTGAACTAACTTTGTTTCATTCTGATGGAGTATGGATATATCAGAACATCATACCATCTTTAATGACTACTCATATAAAAGTTGTAGGCACATTGCTTGAACTATTATGTACATTATGGTAATATCTGGGAATTTTAGGAATATGCAGACTGTACTGCGTAAGTCACTGAACAAAGCAGTGATATCTGCTTTCATTAAAAAAGTTTACAGCCTATGAGCCCAATAAAGGACATGACACAGTGAGGTGAATGAAATAAAAAGAGTAAAAAACTTGTTTTTGTAACAGGACCAGACTCCAAATGAAATGAATCTCAAGTCAAACAAAAGGGAGAATTTTAAGGATTATGAAACAGAGACATGTGGCTTTGAACAGACACAAGTGAACTCCACACAAAACCAAGAATCAACACAGAGATAATGAAAATTTAGCAAATGGCTAATGTAAACATAACCATCACTTTATCAAAATAAAAGAAGATGATAGAATGGGGATAGTTAATGAAAGCCCTTCAGGTGATGGCAAACAGCTTATATTTGATGTGATAGCAAGAAACCCACCTCTGGAAGAATGCAAGGAGAGAAGTGATAGGGTCAAAACTAACCCAGAAAACAATTCCATACTTAAACCACATGATACAATAAACTATACTAAGGTCTGTTACCTTCACACAGTATCCACAAGGTCTTTCATCTTTTAACACTACAACAGGCATTAGCCTTTTATGCCTTGGAAATTTGGTGGGCCACAGTGCAGTATTTTTTCTATTCTGAATTGCAATTAAACATGCCAGCAGAGACACGGAAAGACAGGGGAGAAGCTGTCTCTGTACTCTGGCTCTAACAGTTGGCTCCCAGCATGTTTGAAAGTCCAGAAGAAACAAAGATATGACAGCTGCTTCCTCTCTCAAGCTGCTGTGGCTCATGAGTGTCCTTCTGTAAAATATTCAAGATCTGCCCATTTGCAGTCTTCAGTTAATCTTTGAGCAAACACACCCACTCCATCCGCCACCAAAGAAGCCTCTAGTTCAAGTGAAGGAGAAAAAGGACAAAATATCAGTTGATGCAATGAAATTCTGGATCTGCAAATGGCTGAAAGGGGCCCAGTCTGCCACCTCTTTGTGTAGCTTTTTTTTCCATGGAGAGTTTCCAATCCATTACATGTTCTCAGAGGACAGAAAAGCTAACAAGGCCAATGCTGGAACCAGGCATTTAGAGAAGGGCAACTTGGTTCACTCTTTCAGTCTCTCATTTCACGTTTTTGAAGGTGAAGGGCATGTAATTCATGTATTTCTTCCTGAAGGGGGAGAAACAGGTGGCAGGGAAGTGGTCTGGAAGCTTTCAGCCAGTCAGCTTCAGGGACCTGAAGAGTTCCTGGGGGCTGAACACAGGTGTTGCTAAAGCAGTTTCAGCAGCTCCCAGGCTTGCAGGAGTAGTGTGCTGTGTCAGAGTCACTGGTCTTGCTTTGCTGTTTGTGTAAACACAGGATTAAAAATCCTTAAGCTATTTTTTAATGTGGTGTATCACAAAACACTACAGTAGAACAAAAATGGCCATACAAACATGGCAATTTTCAAGTATTTTATCTAAATAAAATGAGACTTGAATAGAATTTTATAGGAAAAAGAGAAGACCATTTGTTTGGTTGACAGACCTATTCACTAAATCTTCAAGCTCTGTGCTAACAGAAAGGCTACATCATAGCCTTTATAGCATAACCACATAACATCATAACCACAAATATCATTATGTTTTAGACTAAAGATTACAGGAAAAACTAAATGCAAGTTTGCAAATGTTCCCCAACTTACTTCAGAATTCCAATGCTCAACCATCTACTCCAAAATGAGAAAATGTATTTATTACTCTACTGCCAAATAGTAGTTCCAGCCTAACAAAACCCAAAATACTGGTTACACAACCCACCTTAAAGTCTAAGGAAAGATTCTTATAAACTCTATCAGGGCTATCACATTTCTCTGCTTTGGCCATGAAAAGTAATTTATACAGGCTTATTAGCACTGCTAAAAGCAACACTTTGATATCACAGCTTTATAAAAATGTAACAAAGAGACAGCCACTGTCATAGGAGCTTGAAGTATGAGATGAAAAGAGTGGATAAAGAAAGACATGGGTAGAGCAAGGTAACAAAGAGATTCTGAGACCAGTTGCACCACCTGCTCAATTACCGTTGATTTTTCCATGGGCATCATCATAGAAGTGAGTTTGAAGAAGGACAAGTGCATTGTCCTTCTTCATAGTATTTTAGAAGGAGTTTGTCCCTTGAACTGCTGCCACAGTGCTTGCTAGAAATTTGTAATGAATGATAAAATATTGTACAAGAGGCATCAGGTAAGTACTTTAGAAACACCATACTTCTAACACTCATTTAGGAACCATATATTAAACACACAAGTCCTTCACGAGATAGCATACCTCTCTCAATTTACATTTTAATTGTTTTAATACTGAAGCAGAATTTCTCACTGTAGGACTAGCATGTGTTCATACAGCAGCTGTTCTAAATCTTGGAGAATAAAAAAAGGAAAGGAGACAGACTGTATGACATCACACTGCTTAGAAAATCTATTGAAATCAGTTAAAAAATACTCAGGTTTAACCAAGAGAAGAAAATGCTATATATGTCTTGCATCAAAAAAAGTACTATCTACATAATAAGCAAAGATCAGGATTGCATCTAATAATCATTTGCAATCATTTTTTTACATGTAGCACTGTGTCATTCCACAGTTTAACCCAAAAAAGTTTGAATACAATTTGCAGCTTAACTTTAAAAACTGCTTCTTAAGTAGTTTGTCATGTAAACTATAAAAACATTCCAGTGGAACAGCTAAATGAGCCAAGGTCAAAGAAGTAAGACTTTATGTAGCTCTTCATACTTAAATCTTAATATTATTAAAATAAAATATACCATTGACTAAAGTTAGTGTACATTACATGGCTTCTAAATGCTTCAAAAGACAAGTGATAATGAATTGCTCACAAAAAAAGAATAAAGAGATATCAAAACCACTTGTTTTTAAAAAGCACCTGGATTTTGCTAAAAGGATGAAATACTGTAATGCATTCCTAAAAGCATCTTCTGCTTCAGGCACAGTTAGCTCAAAAGGTAGCTATTTTATTTGCTTTGGATACTACAGTTAAACAGCTCATTTTTAAAAGCTGAGTTTCTTATTTACTGCAGAACATTACAAATTCTACATTACAAATCATAATTTACTAAAAATCAGAACCACAAACAACTTCGTGGTTTAGAAAGCTTAATCACTTGGTATACTTAGGATGAGTCTCATGTGATGTCGGTAATTTTAATCCTCACTACAGATTAACACAAATGAAGCAAGTAAAAAGCTATGTTCAAGAACTCTCAGAATACCAGGCTGTCTCCAGAAACAGCTGAAAAAGCCCTGTTAGTGCTTCTCCTCCTCATTTACTCCTTCCCCTCTACATAAAGTAAAAGAAAATGCTCACTTTACCAGGAAGACAAGATTAAGAGTTAAGCATTCAAATGTGCATGTCTGCTTTATGTATGGCTGGCACAGATACTTACAATGAAGATGCAGCAGAAAAGGTTAGACTAAATCTAATGTTTATGTGTTTACTGTAAAGATTTAAGATTTGCTAAATTTTAATTAATGGGCAAAAATAGTTCTCTCTGGACGTTTGTATCTGGAAGAACTTTTCTGAAAAGCTTTAAGTAACAAATGCACTTGCAAAGCTTGAGAATTGGTTATGGGAAAGTGGTGGTGGAGAGTCTTGTTTAGTTTTGCTGTCTGTTTTTTTTGTCACATACTGAAATATTCTAAGGTTTGCGCCAAAAAATCATTTGATTTTTTCAATAGGAAATCAATTGCTTTTTTTTTTTAAAGTGTCTCTGCCACTTTAAACATTTGTGAATGGGGCTCAAAATTATCGAACTCTGTTACATTTTACAAGTCAAAGTACAGAACAAAAAAAGAATCGCTGTGCCAACATCTCACCCTTCATACAATGATCATCAATATAACATTCTCTGTGTTTAAATACCAAGGATGAAAAGTGGCAGTAATGTTGAGAGTTGAATAAAACATAGTGTGGGTTAGTGAGAGAATTAATTATTTCCTCATTTATATGCTTGTGGGATAGATAGTCTAGGAACTTAGGTTAGAATCTTTTTATGCTGGCATATGTACCCACAAACTGAAGGCTTAAAGCTATTGCTCAATTTAGTAATTTGAGAATTTGGCTTACTGACTCAGGCATAAAGACTTTCATCCAGGTAGAGCATTTTCTTTCAGACACACTTCTTTCACAATTACAGTTGGTGGAGAAAAAAGGATTTTAAGAATGGCTTTGGTTTTCTTTGTACTGTTACACTTACAGGACTGCAACTGGGGCAGTTGCAGCATAGGCTAGAATGAGTTTAAGAAAAACATTCTGCATAGATGGAGCTAAAGTAATTGCTACAATAATTTTAATTGTGTTTTTTACAGTACTTGCATTCATCATCTAAATGAAATGTGGTAAATCCACTGTGGGGTAGGTACCTACACATGGCAGGAGAGATGAGATACTGTGCAGCCAAATCAAGGTACACTCTGATAGCTGGACAAAGACTACACCCCTGCAGATAGTCATGGGGGAAAAATCGAGCAGCACAAGTTAAAAGGAGCATCTGTTGAGGTGCATTGCTTTTTTTTTTTTTTTAATTATATCTTTAGGGAGCAGCCATTTAGTAAGATACAACAAAAGAGTTAGCATTCTCTAATTATGTCTTGGAATATCCATTAGTCTCAACTGTAATTGCAGATCATTTCAAATTCATTCCAGGGCCCAATGTCTTTAGGAAATTATTTTAAAAATAACAATACCCTTAAAGTTCTGTGAAGTCCAGATAACACTTTGGAGTTGTTCCCAATGCAACCATCTGTCAGAGCCTTAACAATCTGATTTCATTTTCCATAGCTTAGTCAGTGATATAAGAGTCATATCTTGAGTTGGAAGGGACCTACAAGGATCATCAAAGTCCAATTCCCAGCCCTGCACAGGAGAACCCTGCAGAGGACAAACTCAAGAACCACATCACATGCCTGAGAGTGTTGTCCAAATCTTCTTGAACTCTGTCAGGCTGACGTGAACACTTCCCTGGGGAGACCCAACCATCCTCTGGTATGGTATTCTGGCAGCTTAGTGGTATTTTAAGGCTCCAGTCATAAAATACAGCAGAACTTTTTTAGCACTAGCTCTTCAATCTGCAGGTTAAGTAGATTACTCAAATCTAAAATATAAATTATCTGTACCTAGTCTACTGACACTACCACCCTAAGACCTCCTTTATCTATATCAGAAGGTTAAGAAGCACAAAAAGAAATGTTTGACATGTTATTAGATTAAGTCAAACTACAGAGTGACATGTTTGATAGTTATGGCATTTTAATACCAAGCACATTGTTTCGTTTATTATAAAAAGCTCACCATAGACTGGTCCACTCATCAAAGTAACAGTACACTTTTGATACAGTCCATAAAACATTGCCAGTTTAATACATATACATAAAAGTGACTTTTGTATCACAGGCCAGTGCTGATAGCATCACTTTTTCGTCAAGCAGAAGTGAAGAAGTGTCACCCAGCACCTATATAAAGAAGTACCAGCAGCTCATGACTCACATCAGGACACTTGGCATCAGTGACAAGCTAAAGAATATGAAACAAGAGACTGGTAACGTTCTTAACCAGTGCAACGCCTCTCATGTTGGCACCACCTGAACACCCTTCAGGCAGTGTAGTGCTTCTCTGGTTTCCCCTTACCCTCATACAAACATCATGCCCAGTGTGTCGGCTGGGATGGGAGCCTCTCTGCCAAAAACATTCACACACACTTTGCTTGACTGTGAGATAAATGACAACCCAGCTCAGTTCAGTTAAAGACAACTGTGTGTCCCCTCCAAAATCAGATTCAATAGACAAAAAACCCACAGTGAAATCAACACCAAGGCAACAGTTCAGAGAGTAACAGACAGATGGGACACACAGACTGACACTGTATGGAGCAGAAAATCTAAAGAAATTCACCTGTTCCTATAACACTGATCTGCTTAGAAAAAGGGAGGGTAAAGACAACCAGTACTGGTACAGAGCACTGCTAGAACATAAAAGGAGGAATGAAGATGGCAACACAAAGAGCTGCAGTAAACCCTATGGGAAACTTGACTAACCAATCTAAACAGGGTGTAATGCACCTTGACCCCGGCCTTGACTGAGTCCAGAATGTATTTTTCAAGTATATTTGCTCAGCTTAGCACAATTTTAAGAGCCGTATTAAGTTTCAGGTAAACAAGTCTGCAACTGCACTACAACCCTCTGAAGAGCCTCTGGTAGAATCTGGCCCATCAAAAACTTTAATGTCAACTTCACTTTCAGTGGTGTTAAACGGATAAAATTGAAAACAAAACCTACTGTCTGCTGAGGCATATCCACAGAAAGCAAAAATAAAGAGGATGGCAGCACAGGGTTGTTCATGAGCCCACTCCTCCACAGCAAAATCTGAAAATCCTTTATGTATTTAGAAACCTTAGCATCTTCCTGAAGCAGAAGTCTCTCAGTTTGAGGAAGCTTTTTCATATTAAAGAGTATCAGTTGGAAGGGTCATGCTTTCGATGGATCTTGTAAATATACAACAGGGCTACAAGGAAAGTCAGTGTCTTTCAATATAAACCTATTAGTTTCATAATGGCAATGTATTTTACATAAAGTAAAAAGGTGAGCAAACAAAATCTAGATTTTTCAATGTCCAATCTGCCAAAATATCATGCTGTATTTCAGACTGTCAGAGGAAAGCAACAATCCCAGTATCCTACCACTGATTCCTGGCTCATAACTACACCATTGAGAGGACAGTGCTCTATCTGTAGACCACTGATAGTCCACAGGTTGCATGTTCTGAATAAACTAAGTAACACTTAGTTTATTATTATTATTATCCAAATAACTGGATGCACTGAAAAGAATATCACACAACATTTCAAGGAATATGCAATTTTTTCTGAGTTTTCTACTTTTACTTAAGCAAGCTACACTTTCAAGAGTGACCTGAGTAAATCTCTGCTTGTTGCATTGTATTTATTTCATAAATATCTATAGGATGAAACTTTGTAAAATATACTCTGCTTACATTAAAGGAGTATGTCTTTCCATGCTTTCAAGTGGGAGGTGAAGAAAGCACATTCAGCTGTCAGAGATAGATGAGGAACATTGTTCACAGACATACCGGACTGGAAACAAACACGCACATACTTTTATTGTTTCCTGGAAGCATTCTTACGAGCTCGTTTTGTTCTGCGTAAAGCAAAAAGACAATGTGACCCTGCTGATCTTTCAAAGAGATCTTGATTTTTTTCAGATGAATGAACAAATCAATTTCCTTTTAACAAAGAGGTAATTTAACTCGTCAGCACTCCTTCAAAGCAACACATTCAATTTAAGGTCTAAACACAGAATCCAGAAGATCATTGTGTGTCTAAAATGAGATGGATTCCCACGGCAAAATATGTTTTCTACATGGCATTTCACAAGCATTTTATGACATTTCTGAGAGACAACTTTGGGAACTAATTAATTCTTTTTAGTCCAAAATGTATGCAACCTCCTTGACATGGTGCTGAGTTCTCAGAATCTCAAGAGTTGTCATTGCTAACTAAGATGAAGCCACTCAGGTAACTGCAGTGACAAGGACCATCACTTGCACCTTATGTACACCAGAAAATTACCAGAACTGCAACTGCTGCACTTCTGATAAAATGTTTAATATATCCCCTGGTAAAATTCTGACTCTGGCAGGAAAATGGCAAAAGATATATTGGATCTAATCTAACATTAATTTAAACAAACACATAACTCGAATAAATATTTTAAACTTTTGCCAGAACACCTCTGTTGAAGTAGTTGGTTGATTTTCCCACTGCACACAAACAGTTTAATCATTTACATAAAGGCTATGGATAACTTAATTTAATTATAGTATGTCACATACAGTTTGTATTTACGAGGAATATTCTTGACACTACTGTAATTACAATGAAATGCGACCTTGTTGCATGATAATGATTTTTGGTTTTGAGATAAATATCAAGCCAAAGAAAACAGAGAGAGAGAATAAAGCTACTAAAAAAATTCAAAGCAACCTGAGCTTGAATCACAGAAAAGTTTGGTTTGGAAGGAACCTTTGCAGATCATAATGTCTAACCCTTCTATCATAGGCAGAGACATCTTTTAGTAGAATAGGCTGCCCAAAGTCCTGTCCAACCTGACCTTGAACACTTCTAATGGCGGGGCACCCACAACTTCTTTGGAGCTTTTGTTCCAGTGTCTCACCACTCTCATCATAAAATATTTCTTCCTTATGTCCAATCCACATCTACCTTCTTTCCTTTTAAAACCAACACCTCTTGCTTTTTCAAAACTGGCCTTGGTTAAAAGCCTCTCTCTTTCTTACAAAATCCCCTTTAAATATTGAAATGCTGCAACAAGGTCTCCCTGGAGCCTTCTCTGCTCTAGGCTGAACTTCAACTCTCTTGGCCTTTCCTCATAGGAGAGGTTACTGGCCTTTCCTATGTAAGGTAAGGAATGGTGTAAGGAGAACTGCAAATTACCATTGCAAATTACCAAATGTCCCTTATTTTTCAAAATCTGACCCATTTGGCATCAAAACTGCATGAAACTGAANAGTGTCACATCATGAAAGTAGACTAAGGTAGAGGAGAATCACCTTCCTCAACCTGCTGCTCATGCAGTTCTATTAGTTCTTCTGTAAGTTCTCCTATTAACATAATCGACGCAGACACTAATGCAATACAAATGGCTGCTGTTCTTTGTGGAATACTGTTACTGGCCTTTCCTATGGAAGGTAAGGAATGGTGTAAGGAGAATTGCAAATTTCCAGAGTCCCTTATTTTGCAAAATCTGACCCATTTGGCATCAAAACTGCATGAAACTGAATGTTATACAGGCTTAATATTAGAAAGGTTTTCAAGAACAAGTCTGAAAAAAATATTCTGCTTTACTCAAGTAATAAAATCTTCATTATTTTAATTGAGAAGTTCTTCAACTACTTATGTGAAACTTTACCCAGAAGTAACTGTACAGGCACTGGGATCATGAGAGAGCTAATGGTGCCTGATGGTTAGTGGAACTATCTCTGTGATGACATCCAGGGGTCATGCTGAAGCCAGACAGTAACAGCAGTTATGCCATTTCTCCTATACTCTCACTACTCCTGCTGGCAACCCGACAAGGTAGTGGAAAAAGAGCAGCAGAAGTAACAAGCCTGGCTGGATTGCTGGAGCAAGAAAAATGCAGAAATCAAGGGGAAACAGTCTGCAATAGGCAGTGGGTGGAAAGTGAAACAGAAAGAAGAAAGGACAAAACTTTCATCATCCATGGGCCACTGTCATGCAAGCCAAATAAGGCAAAACTAGTAGGTGTTTATTTTAACTAAAGGACATATCAGTAAAGGGCCTACACAAGCAGGTGAATTGTGATTGTCCTAAACAAACATTCTTTATTCTGACATTTGTTATTTCTAGGAAACGGCTGAGACTGTATAAGTTTCTTACAATGACTTATCTTCTGCTGAAATTTTTTTAGTTAGTATGCACCTTGCTACTTGTCAATACAATGCTCCAGTCAGAACAAAGAAGCTTCCTTCAGAAACGAAGAGAAACATAAACTAACGATTAATATTACTACCCTTCCTGACAGCCAAGCTTAAGAAAAACATGTTACAATGTGCTTTAAAATTTGTATTTGTATTAAAAATATAACCCAAAAATAAATAAAGCAGATAAAAAAAGGAATTTCTAATTTCACTTTTTCTCGTTCTTTTCACAGCTAATACTGCTGAGAAGTTTGGGAGCGTAAACCAGGGAGTTTTTCTGCTCTCTCTGGCCTAGCAAACACTTCAGCTCACACCCCCAAAGAATATCAGTGAACATATATCTATCTTTTTTTTTAATTGTTCTTTTAAAAGTCTTGTTACATGTGTCTGTTACAGTCTTTCTTAAATAGCAAAATTTTGATATAAACCCCATTCTTTATATTCTGAACTACAATATTCAGGTCACCAGATTCTTAAATGTTGTGTCCGCTGGAACATTTCACTATCACATCCACTGTTTCAATTTCTTATTACGCCTGAAAACAGAAAACTCCCTGTTCATGCAGAAGACGTGTGATAACAATAAAAGAGAATCTGTGCTCCAACAAATCCAATCGCATTTGTACTGATCAAGGCTAACCAGTTTGCAGTAAGTTTTCATCTTAAATAATTGCAATACTGTTGTAGAAAATCAGGAATGATTTTATTTCATCGGTTTAGCACACAGGCTATACCATACGTCACAAAACCAGCCTATAAAATCAAATTATTCATCCTTCAAAGTATTTTAAAAATTTTTTTCTTTAACAGCAATTTCTCAAGAGTAGCTTAAACCAAAAGACATTTCTTTGGACATCATCTTATGGGTGTGCTAAAAGCTAAGGGAACGCAGACAAGAAGGCTGGTCAAAGGTATCTGGGGCAAGATACAATCTCAGCTGAATTTGATGATCCAAAAGTATTATGTTAAAGACATGTTTGACCCAGGTAAATGGCTACTTGAGACAGCAAAAGGTAAAGATGTAGACCAGCAGTTTCTGGATGAAAACGAGTGCCTAGATTTGTGAAATAGTCAATGATTTTTTGTAGAAGAGAGTAAGTTTTAGGGTACCAAGAAATGAAGGATCCTTGATGACAGTAAGGGCTCTTATCCTTTTGCTTAACAAGATTGAAATTTAATTAATAAGAAAGGATCAGGATGGTGCTGAAATTCTGGAAAAATCTCAGATATCTTTTCCTGGGGAATTCTGTGGATGTAACACCAGAATGACTTTAGAAGACATGGAGGAGCTGCAGGAGATGCATTCCTGATTTATTTACTTTCTTCTGCATGCTACAGAGAAACTGTTTTCCTAAATGGCAACCTCAAAAATTGATGGAATCGATTATCTTTCCTGATAGCAGTCAGAACTATTTATTACAGAAAGAGTTGTAAAAAGCTTAATTAGACAATGAATAATTTGCTAAGTGAAGAAATTTTGTTAGTCCATCAGTTAAGTGGTTGACCTTGTCCTGAAATCAGAATTCCTCATCAGATATTTGAGCCTTCTTATTCCTTGCATCCATAGTGTCCAATACTCAAAAAATTACAATAGATTCTTGGAGCCAATGTGCACTTGAGATAATGGATTCAATTGATACTTAATTTGAAAATCTGAAAAATTACCTGGCTTCTACAGAAGACTATGAAAGCAAAAATGTTAACATTTTGTAGCTACATTACTAAACTAAAAAAAGAGGAATTGCAAAAACATGAAACAAGCCTTTTAAAAAACTACGAAAAGCAAAACCCACAGAGTTTTTTTTCAGCTCTGTAGATTTGGAAGGGTTATAGCATAAATCAAAAATGATGGTAGGTCTGACAAAGACTGGTAAGAGTCCTTTGCTGTTTTGGAAGTTATTTCAGACTGACTTGTAAAAAAAAGTGTCAATCCTAAAAAATAAATGTGAATTTTGCTTAGGAATAAATATCCAACATTCTAAATGGGAGAAAAATAGAAAAACTAGTTTATTCCTACTTTGAAGGATTTGCCTCCCTAACAGCAATTCTACTTCAAGACATCAGCTAAGGCAAGCTGAAGATGATTTTCATTATATATACTCAAGTGTTATTAATGGAACTAGATAACTTTTTCAATTCTAACGATCTTATTTACCACTTCTGCTGTTTATATTTCAATTTTATTGATTAATTGAATTAATTGTGTACTTTCACAAAACAGCTCCATATCCAGTTTGCAGGAAAATTTCCATTTGTTTTTGACTTCTCAAATATAAAATCAAACAGATGTTATATAACGTTAGTTATTTTAACTTTGTTGTTACCAACATATGCATTTTTCTTTATGATTTTCTTTCTAAATATTGTAAACATAATAATGGCCATATTGGATCAGATACTTCTCATCTAATTCCTTGTCCAGAGAGTTGTCAGCAGAGCATAACAGTGAAAAATACAAAAACTGGGCAAGCAGGAACAGATACTTTTACACAATACCCTCCCAGTCTTCAGCAATTTACCACTTGATGAATTCTTGAGCCAGATATGCTGGTTTTATATTAATAACCTCTAATGCATTTTTCTTCCACTAAGTTGTTCAAAAACTCCCCAAATCTGTGGAAAATTTTAACAGCCACAGCATACTGAAATTTCACAGCTTAACTATTCATTGTGAAGAAATATCTGTTTTTAACCTGCAACTTGTTAAATTTCATTTTCACTGTCTACAAGAACTGAGAGGTAGGCAGCAAAACCTTTTCATATTTACTCTCTCCATTCCACTTGTGACTTTACAGACTTCTATCATATCACCTTTTACAGGTGATCCCCCTTCTGTCACACCAACCTTTTGCTCTTTTAGAGATTGATTAACCCTAATTCTGAAGAAATGGATTCTGTGCAACCTTTAGGATCTTTCTGCTTTTGCTGATCTATTTCCAATGCCACTAACACCTTTTTGAGTTAGGAGACGAGGAGCTGTGTATAACATGCAAAATGCATGGATTCACATCATGGAACCATGGCCCCTATTTCAACACTTCATTTACTTTTTGGACTGGTACTAATGACAAAACCTGATTTTCTTCACAGTTTTTACTATAACGGCAAGATCTTATTCCTGAATTGTAATAATATAAATTTAGGACCTTTCTCCCCCCACACGCATGAATCTTTCACCTTTAGCTATATTGAGCTTCGTATCCTATTTATCATTGTGTCTCACAAAATTCCTTTGCAGTGGAGACTGTTTATGGTATTGTCTAGAGACTATCACCTCACTACTTACATCTTTTCCAGATTATTTATCCTCACATTAAACAGCAGAGGTCCTAGCACTGATCTATGTGAGACTCTATCAATAACCTTCAACCACTGCAAAAACTGTCTCTTTATTTCTATCCATTTCATATTTTTTAACCAGCTAGTTCTGCATGTTATAGACCCTCCCTCTTTCCCAAAGCTGCATTCTTTAAGACTTCTAAGCAAGGGATTGTTTGGTATCCCATTTGAAAATTCAAGCAGATTATAACAAATGCATTTCCCCCTGACAATTTCTTCAAAAGATTTAGTAAGTTTTCAAGATTAGACTTTCTCTTATGATGTTACATTGACTGATCTTCAGGACATCCCATTTATTGATGTGTCTGCTAGTTATTACATCATTTCTACTAATACTCCAGGAACAGGCATCTGGCTTATGTATCTGCTGTTCAATAAGCCTGTCTTGGAATCTTTTAAAAATTGCATCATGTTAACCCATCTCCAGTAATCTAACACAAAGTTAGCTCTTAAGGGAGAAGTTAAATATTACAAAACTTGGTGGGGGGGAGGGGGTTTAATTATCAAAAACAGTACTGAAGAAAATCATATTTGCACTGAGAAAAATAACCTGAAACAGAATCTCTACAGCTTTTCCACAAGATTCAACACAGGTCTCAGTTCTGAGATTAGACCTACAAAATTAGACCCTGGCTCTCATCATCACTAAGTACATCTCACTTTGGCAAATGCTACTTGATAAAGGGATGGTGTCTATGCTAATTTGCTTGATTCTAGAATATTTTTACATTAAGATTTACATTACAGTGATATTCTCTCTTTTAAGAATGTTTAACTATTTTAGAATTCCCTTCCCATTTTCTCATGAAAGATCTCTTTCTCTGAGATGCTGAATCAATTAGCAATAAATTATTGTAGCCAGATGCTACGAAAGAGAGATGAAAGCATAAGCAGTCCTCCTTATTCCTCTCTACTTCATAGCAACAAAAAATAAAAGGAAACTTTCCAAAAAAATTGCCCCGCTTCTCCCAATTTCCCTGTTCCTGTGTTCTCCTGTAGTCTGTAAACTTTGTCACTCTCTTTACTGTTCTTCATTTTTCCTGGGGAAGAACAAGGAGACACCTCCTCATGGAAAACCCTTGAATAGCCAAAGAATATCTGAAAAATTTCAGTCCTTCCAATCTGAAGAAGAAAATATCTCTATCGGAAACAGATTTAAGAATTCAATACTATTTATACAGTCAGTATACCAGTCAGGAAATACTTTACTTTTTAAGCTTTAAATCAGAATACTGCAGTCTAAAAAACGAAATCACCGTAAAAAGATTTAGATTGTAATTCAGTAAAGCTGGACTGCCACAGAACCAGATCACCTGAGGTACAAGATATAAGCCTGTTCAATATCAGACTGTTAATGGTCATACAGTAATGCTCCCCTCATCCACAGAAGCCTTTGGCTTGCTAGCCAATACCTAAGATCATGTCATGCCTTGTCTGCTCATTCAGCTTTGTGTACTGCCCAAATTTTTTCAGGATTTTTGTTTTTTTAATGGAAAGCTACTGCCTTACCGCTTTTTACAGATAGTCACTGTTCCAGCAGGTATGTGTTCTGAAAAGCAGCATTTACTAGACTTACATACCCTTTGTTTATAATACTTATTGCTCACAAGATCATCTAGTATCAAAATATGAAATGTGGAGTTAACACAGCCTGGGCTGTGTTCATCACTGACTCTTCTGTGTCTGCTCCATACAGTTCCCAGGGTCATAAGGAAAGAATGACTGACCGTGCTGCAAACACAGCTACCTCACCAGTGGATCCGGTACTTCTGGTTAGATAAGGTGACTTTTAGGACCTCTGTGTCCCTTATTTGCTGCTACATTAGACAGGGAGGTCCTGCAGAACAGAAACATCTAGGTCATCCTCCTGACTCGGGAGGTGTCAGTGACACTGCACAGCAGGTTCTCAGCCAGTGCTATTTCCGAACGCTGCTCCCAAAGTCACAGAGGACGTCTGCACATGGGCTTTCCATGCTGGGGTGGTGCTGCTGTGACTGGGACATGTGTTCCCTTCCAGCTGCCTCCATAGCTAGGCATGCCTCCTCATAGAAGGGAAGACTTTTACTTCAAAGTCTACCAAACCTGGCTGCAAAGCAGTGACAGCAGATATCCAGCCAAAGATGGTACATGGCCGCATGAGACTATGCAATCCAGCCTGCTGATGTAAAAGTCAGGCTTACGGCCGTTGGTCAAGTCACCTCTCCTTCAGCTTGACAAGCCCACTCAGCTTCCTCTACCATGACTCATAAAGCAGCTCTTAAGCAGCCTGACCTAACACTAGGAAAAGTTCAATCACCAATCCAGCAGTTACTAAGTGCTGGCAAACTTATATTTGGTTGTCTGAAAATGAGACACATATCCACTGGGGTAAGGCCCAAGAATACAGGGTTTGTTAAAAGAAAAATCACACTGCCAGTTTCATTGCACCCATCTGCAGAAGCAAAGGCAAGCAGTGGTAGACGAGACATAAGCTAGGGGAACCAGCTGTATTACTTTCAGCAGCTTGCATAGTTGTGATGCTCAGGAATCCCTTGGTGACCGCCTTGTGAAAAACCTGCTCCAGTGCCAATGTAACACACAGGCACTTATTTGAGAATAGCTCTTCCTGCTTGTAAAGTAAAAGACATCACAAGAGAACATTCCCTACCCCCACTACTTGCCGGAAAAAAGCCATAAAAAAGTGCGTTTCTTTTCCCCCTCCACTTCTTGTTCTTGTCTTGTTCTGCCCCAGGTTCCCTGTTACTGCTGCCCAGATCTATGTGTGACCTCTATGAGACCTCCCTAAAAGCCTCAGAAATTATAAAGTAACTTTCTTAGTTACTATGAAGGACGCACTTAGCAAGCTGGAAATCTGCCTCCATTATCTTTTTATGACACTAATGTTGTTTGAGAAACTTACACTGTAGTTTCTAAAGTGGTTTTAATTGACATCAGAACAATCCTAAATGTTGCTTTTTTTTTTTCCCCCGTCATCCACCCTTTCTGTTAATCCATATTTCTGCGCTTTCCTTTTTTTTTACTGGCATGTGCCTTTGTGACTGCACAGAGAAACAGAACAGAGGTAACTCATATCAGTCCCTCCTTCTGCATTTTCTTCCTGGATGTTGATGGTCCAAACGGCCGGAGCATGGCAACAGTGATAGGAAGGCAAGACTATTTGTACCAGTGCTATAAAGAGTAGAAATATGGTCAAAACAGTGTTTGTTCATACTGAAGTGCAAACAGAAACAGAAGCACCAGCAACATGCAAACTGTGCAACGCCTGCAGCTGTTTGGGTGCTGGAGGCAAGGCAGTACACCAGCACCACTGCATTCGCTGAAGTCAAAACAGTTTTCAAAAAATTTCTTTTGTAGCCCAGCATTATTTTATCAGCTATTACTCTGACAGTGGCTGTGCACTTAAAAGGGGATGGTGGATGGGGCATGGACTGGAGGATGCAGCTGGGTGGAGTGGGAGACTGCCGGCACCAAGCGGGCATCATAGCACCAGAGGCAGCAGTGGCTGCTGTAAACTGCACCCAAGCTTGTAAGAACCCACGCTGAGAAGTACACAAAAGCCTATCAAAGTGTATCAGGATGTAAACTCAACAAATAACTGATACAGCAACTTCACATCAGCCCTTTACAAAAATGTCAGCAAAACTAGTACCCCTGTCTAGATCCAGTTTTGATTTCATTATGCAAAACACCACATGATTGTTAATATCAGCAGAAGATGCTATTCTAGTGCCTGACACTAGGCAAGCAAGACCTAGATGAAAAGACAACTAAAATTCCTGTCCAATAGGCAGAGAAAGGACCCAGGTGAGCTTGCATTTCCTAGAGGAAAAACTCCAAGCTCTGGTATCCGGGCAGCCAAAAAGCAGGAATTCATGAAAGGCATTTAGTGTAGCTGCAGGGGCCCACTAGGACTCCAGTGAGAACAAACTCCACTAACTTGGCACAAAGCTTTTTGAACAAACAGTCTTGAAGCAGGGAGTGGTGAGAAATATGTCTAATGTGGTCCCTCTCCACTTGCACTTTGGGAAAGGGTGATATTTAACAACAGTCTTTTCCTTCCCTCCTATATCACTTATTCTGTTGCACCATATTTCACAATAGACTTAAAACTTGCTGGGGAACAGTCCATGAACCTGAGTTTCAATTGCTGGTGGATATGTAGAAACAACAATACTTTACTAATAGGGTTGAGATACTAATTAGAAGATTTAAGTTTTAAGGCCTTCTGAAAATTCCAACAGGTACAAATAGCTTTAAAAAGCCACTCTGGTGGCTTTTTACCCCATGTGTTCATACAGTATTCTGCACAGTAAGAAGGATGTTCTAATCACAGAAAACTATGCTCTAGAAGATTCAAAAGGGGAAAAAGAGTAACAGACAAGAAGTGAAACAGAACACTCTTTGTAACAAAGTAAAAGCAAGAAGTATCTCTGAAGCAAGAACCTAACAGCTTAAGAAACAGCATATAAAAAAATCAATATATAAGGAGGTGAAATAAACACAAGATACTCCCTTTTCAAATAGTGATTTGTGTGAAAACGTGTTGTATTGCAACAGAAAGGCATGAGGCTGGAATGTTCCAGGAATCGGGGATGATGGAACCACTGACTCTAAAGGCATATAATCCACCTATGCAATAGTTTGCTCATTTTTTTCAGGATATAATCAAGGTCTATGTAAAATGGAAATCTTATTTCTTTAATCAACTAGAACAGCAAGCTGTATTTAAAAAAAGCCCAAAACTTTGCATTTTACAGCCTCATGTTTCAGTTAATCCGTTTTGAAAATGGAATACTGCTTACATGCCTTCAACTCTGAGGACAAATGTTAAAGCCACTTTCATTTCACAGAACGTAGCATATTTAAATAGAAACGATTTGTTATCCCTCAGTTGTAGGGAACTGGGGCCACAACATACAATTACTGCATCAGAACATTTCTTGTGTGCCCTCAGTTACAGCTGTTTGGATACAGCAGCTGGGTGGGCAGTTTGTAAAGGAGAACAGGAATCAAAGAGTTACAGTAAGCAGACTGAGGCAGCACTGGGGAAAATAAAGTATACAATAGCTAAAGCAAGGCATGATTAGGGTGGACTGTCTGGCTGCAGGAATGTGAAAGGATTTATTTTCAAAGTAAGCCATGGGTAGACTGTTTCAGGAATATTTTTCTGTTCAAAGTTCATACTGAACTTTTATGTTTCAAAAAGGAACTTTTTTGAACACCTCCATTTAGCACTAACCCAGTCTGCTTTGATCTGAATATCATCATTCCTTTGAAGGAGCTAGAGCATGCTGAAGACACACAGAAAACACTGCGTGGTTTTGCTAGAAATTTTATTACTTGTGCAGAAGTTATTCCCAAAAAACCACATGATTTCGGGGTTTATGATTTTTTCCCTTGCACTCATGAGTAGATGCTAAAATTGAGAACCTTTGTATACTTGCAAGATAATGAGGGTCATAATTATTAGTAACTCCTCATGGCTACCCTGATACCACAACCTAACGAACTCAAGTTAATTCAGTATAATTTTAAGGCTTGCAACTAATTAATGAGAAATTTGACTCATTATCTTCTTAGAAAATTATACAAATAACTAAAACAGAATGGGGGGAGGGATAAAAAAATTAACCAATCACCTTCTTAAAGACTGATTTAAAAACTCTGGTTCTCCATACTGAGTTCTCACTCACATATATGAATACAAACAAACAAACAAACAAAAAATCAACACTATTTCTGAGTGGAGCTCAGTGAGAATAAACGTAAAAGGTATTTCTATGAAATAAAGACCAAATCAATAGGAACTTTACATTGCATTTACAGTAAAATTATGGGACTGTTTTATTCAGGTTTGCATATTTCATATTGTAATTACATTTAGAATAACAAAGACTAAACCCTCCAAATTATCCCCTTTTAATTAAAGATTACAACAAAGTATTTTATACTAGAACATTCTGCTTGTCTAACTCCTATTCCAGACAAGTGAATTTAACTTTCTATTTCTTTATTAAGTAAATAAATTTAAACCTCAGGCCACTCGCTTATGAGGTCTGGATTTATAAATTTGGTGGGAAAAAACCCCCAAAAAGCTCCAATAAACCAATCACCAAAAAAAATCCCCAACCCCAACAAAAAAAAACCCAGAATAACCCCATATTCCAATTACAATTATACATTTATTTCATTGCCTGAAAGAATGCACAAGCAGTCAGGCTACTTCTGCACAGCAGGAAAAGTTTTATTACAGAAAAAACACTTTAACGTTTTTCAAATATACAAAATTCTGGAAAAGGGGTATCTCATTCAGGTTTAGTCTATTTCATGACAGACACATGATAATTCAGAGCATTAAACTGATTGATCACTTAAAATTTTTGACTATGCAAAAGTCAGGTTAAAAAACAGGATTTGAGGGATATAGTGCAAATCATGTAAGATGACCAAAAAATGAATAACTACAAAACTCTCTGGGCCACATGCTTCAGCTAGGCCAGAACCAGTTGTATGCAGAGGACAGAGAAAGAGCTTGTGCAACCATATCATGTGATATGGAGCAAGCACTTATTTATATTGGAAAGAACCTCTGGAGGTCAACTGCTTCGATCCTCTACCCAAGGCAACCTCCAGAGCTTCCAAGGCTGCTCAAGGCTGTCCTCAATCAAGTTCAGAGTATCTCCAAGGACAGAGATCTTACAGCCTCTCTAGGCAACTTATTCCAACATTTGACCACCCCCATGATGCAAATCTTTTCTAATGTATAATGGAAACAACCCTTGCAGGAACTTTTTCTTTTGTCTCACAGCTCCTCCAAGAAGAGTCTGGTTCTGTCATTTAATTTAAAACAAGAACCACCACCCTAGTCTTCTCTGAGCATTGAGGACACCCAGCTCTTCTAGCTTCTCTTTTTACATTATGAGCATCTGTCCCCTAATTGTTTCAGCAGTTTCTAGACCTGCTTCACAATGTCAGCATCTCTCCTATATCAAGGAGCACAAAATTAGACACTGTTTCTGAAGCAGTCACACAAATGTCAAGTTGCTAGAAATACTTACTTGCCTCAGCTACTGGCTTCATTCTTGCTAAAAGGTATATTGCTGACTCATATTCAGTGTCCACCAGGAAAGTAATTTCATTTAAAGCGAAGTTGCCTTCTAGCCATTGGTTCCCAGCCTGTACTATTGCAGTTATTCTGTCTCAATGTTCAGACTTTGTTCAACACCATGAGGTTCTTGTCAGCCCATTTCTCCAGCCTGTCAAGGTCTTCTGGAAGAGCAGCCCTGTCCTCCAGCCCACACAACCTGGTGCCATCAAAAAGCCTGCTAAAGGTGCGTTCCATCACCTCAAACAGGTAGGTAATTAAGAGTGTAAATGCAAAGCTGCACTATTTGATTTTGCTGAATACTAATTATCATGTCTTAAAAAGGATAAAGGACTTTCACATAGTTTAATTTTAACTAATTAACAGGTTGGTAAATGGGATGTTACAAAGAACTTATGCTTCAATACACAAGTCACCAAATAAAGCCTCTTCAGTATGTATTTTTTAATGGGCAGTTTGCACTCGGTGACTCACTGAAATAGCTCCAATGAAAGACTTCTCTCTAACACATCCTTCTAAATATGGAGAACTAAACACACAAAGTATCTGTGTCACTGACTCTCAAGAAGTCTGGTAAACGGGCCTAAATTATGAGCCATTGTATATTTATACTGCAATAAGCTACAGAGCTGTTGGTAATGTCCCAATACTGTAGGCTGTGTACTTCCATATACAAACTTTCAGAGAATGCAAGTAGCAGCAATTCTTTCATAAAAAAAAATGCTTTTCCTTAGAACCCCATATAACTCACAAGGCTTCACAGGCCTACATTATTTGGTATTACAATTTTGTAGAAGTATTTCTACAGAATAAATGTGTCAGATCATTGCTGAAGAGTCACATGTTCTGCTGTCATGAAGTCTGCTATACAGCTGTGAACCAAGACCTGAGCTTTAATACATCAAAATTCCCACCTGATGGGTACAGAGATAACTTCAATTATTTAGCTAATGTGAATGAAACTGCATCAGTCAATAAGTTCTTAAAATGTTAAAATGTATAACCTGCATTATTAGCACAGCTGAAACTTTGGTCTTCATAGTTTAGTAGCTACACATTTCTGGAGTTTCTTCGCAACATCGAAGAAATTCACCATTTTGATAGTTGCTATTCTGCCAGGACGTTTCTACGTGTCTGTCTGTAGTCTTTCAACATAGCAGAGAGTTTACTGGAGATGAATGTATTTGCTTGTCCCCCAGCTGCTTAGAGATCTAGAACAGCAGAGCCATCTGGATTTAAAAATAAAAAATCCTAAAAAAATTAACAATTCTGCAAGTAATTTTCAGAGGCAAGTTAATAAAAGGAATATTTTAAAGGAAAATTCTGTTGCAACACCATTTACAGGTTGCTACTGTTGAAAATTAGTCCTGGTGTGCATCCAGCCTTGCAGGTATCTTACATACATAGTAGCTAATAAAAATACAAAGAGAAATACACAACTGCATATCACAGCAGCACAGTAACAATCAAATCCTTAGTACATAGAAGAGTTCATTAATAAATGAAACAGTCCTAAAATTCCTATTCTTAAGTCTACAATAAACTTTAATAGAACCAGTATTTGATGTATTTTTTGTGCAAAAACATTGATGAGTCTACATCATGATCTCTTCTCCAAAGGCTGGTTCATAACAGGAAGTATTTCAATTATCATCATCAGTGCTTCATCTGTGCATCCTATGAAAACATACTACTGCTTTTTGATACAGTCAGTTTTGAGTTTCTACATAATAGCTTTGATAGAAATATATCATTAGTAACTTTGCCTTCAAAATTTCTATTAGAAATCCATTTGAAATAAAAGGGCAGGGGGCCATTGCTTATCCCAACTAAAATCTCTGGAAGTTCCTTGAAGAGGAAATCTTAAGTGGACTACAAACACAACACAGGACTGGCCCCATAGCAAATACAATTTTCTCCTCTAAGATATTTAATTTGTAATAATTTACAACAAGGACCAAACCAGCTGCATACAGACAGGACATGATGTTCCCACGGTCACTTAAAGTACTGCTAAAAGAACAAGCAGGGCCTATTTTAAAAGCAAAATTATATTTATAAACTAGAAAAATCTGATTATTTTCTATGCTGAATTCCAGGAAAAGTGATCATCAGGTGAAGTACTTGGGGAAGAGAATCAGCTGATGTTATCCAGCCCGTCCAGATCCCTTCCTACCCCCCAGTAGATGAACACTCCTGCCCAACTTGGTGTTTGCGAACTTACTGAGGGTCCACTCTCTACTCTCATTCAGATCATTGATAAGGATATTAAACAGGACTGGCCCCAATCCTGAGCCTTGGGAACACCACTAGTGACTGTCTGCCAACTGGAGGTAGCACCATTCACTATCACTCTCTGGGGCCAGACATCTAGACAGTTTTTTTCACCTAAAGAAGAGTATGCCCATGTAAGCAGATAGTTTCTCCAGGAGAATGCTGTGGGAAATGGTGTCTAAGGCTTTACCGACAACATCTGCAGCCTTTTGCTCATCTTCTAAGCAAGTCACCTTGTCATAGAAGGAGACCAGGTTGGTCAAGCAGGACCTGCCTTCATAATCCCACGCTGGATGGGCCTGATACCCTGGTTGTCCTATACATGCCACATGATGGCACTCCATATGATATGGCCTTTCCTGGCCCTGAGGTCAGACTGACAGGACTGTAGTTTCCCAGAACCTCCTTCCAACCCTTCTTGTAGATAGGTGTCATATTTGCTAATCTACAGTCACCTGGGACCTCCCTCATTAATCAGGATTGCTGGTAAATGATGGAAAGTGGCTCAGTGAGCACTTCTGCCAGCTCCTTCAGTACCCTTGGGTCGATCTCATCTGGCCCCACAGATTTGCAAGTGTCTAAGTGGAGCAGAAGGTCTCTGACCACTTCCCTTTGGATTAAAGGGACTTCATTCTACTCCTCATCTCCTTCTTCCCAGTCAGGGGGCTGGGTACCCAGAGAACAGGTGGTCATGCTATTAAAGACTGAGGAAAAGAAGGCATTAAGTACCTTAACCTCTTTCCTCATCATTTGTTACTATGTTTCCCCCCACATACAATAAAGGATGGAGATTCTCCTTGGATCTCCTTTTGTTACTGCTGTATTAATAGAAACACTTTTTAATCAACTTTTGCAGCACTAGTCAGATTAAGTTCTAATTGGCCCTTCTAATTTTCTCCCTGCGTAACCTCACGACATCCTTGTAGTCCTCCTGAGTTGACTGCCCCATTTTCCAAAGGCCATTGACTCTCCTTTTTTTCCTGACTTCAGGAATAAAACTCTCTGCTCAGTCAGGTTGGTCTCCTTCCCTGCCAGCTCTTCTTTCGGCACTTGGGGACAGCCTTCTCCTGCACCTTTAGGATTTCCTTCTTGAAGAATGGACTCCCTTGCCCTTCAGGAATGTCTCCCAAAGTTTGTTAATCAGTCTCCTCAACACACCAAAGTCTGCCCTCTGGAAGTCCAAAGTAACAATTCTGCCGACTCCCTCCTTACTTCTCCAAGAATTGAAAACTATAATTTCACAATCACTGTGCCCGAGATGGCCTCTAAACATCACATCACCCACAAGCCCTTCTCTGTTCATGATCAGTAAGTCCAGCAGGACACCTTCCCTAGTTGGCTTACTTGTCAGCTGTGTCAGGAAGTTATCTTCCAGACACTCCAGGAACCTTCTAGACTGTTTCCTCTCCACTGTACTGTATTTCCAGCAGACATCTGGCGATACAAAGTCTCCCAGGAGAACAAGGGCCAGCAACTGTAAAACTTCTCCCTGCTCAGAGAATATTTCATTTGCCTCTTCAACCTGGCAGGATGATCTATACCAGGCTCCCAACCAGGATATCTGTCCTGCTGGCCTTCCCCTTGATTCTTATGCATAAGAAACCCTATTGATATCATAGTTAAGTTCTAGACAATACAAACAATCCCTAAAACACAGGGCTACCCCACCACCTCTTCTTCTTTGACTATCCACTGCAGCACTCCAGTTGTGAGCCATCACACCATGTTTCCCTATTGGCAATTATATCAGTTTTCCTGCTGCACAACGGCTTCCAGCTCCTCCTATTTGTTGCCCATGCTGTGTACATTGGTGTAGAAGCACTTCAACCAGGCTATTGATACCACCTTTTTGGGGGAGAAGCCCTAATTCCTGTATGACCAATCTCAGATGCTTCTGTCATTTCTAACACATCAATAACCCCTGGTCTTTGCTGCCACATGGATCTCTATCCCCTACCTTCACTGAGATGGAAGATCAAAGGGCATCAGTAGTACACCATCTCTCAAATATAGGTGTGCTGCTCCCAGGCTTATCTCTAGCAAGCCTGGTTTTATCCCTCTCACCCTTCAAACGTAGTTTAAAGCTCTTCTAATGAGCACCGCTAACTCCCGTGTAAAGATCCTTTCCTCCCTCTGAGACAGGTGTACCCTGACTGTCACCAGCAGACCTGGTGTCATGTAAACCAACCATGATCAAAAAACCCAAAATTCCATCAGTGACACCAGACTTGGAGCCAGGCATTGATCAGCTGGCTCTTGCTGTTTCTTCCCTTATCATTCCCAGCAACCAGGAGGATAGAGAAGTACACTACTTGTGCTCCTGATCTGAGGCTTGCCCTTCATTACCCTCAGACTTCTTATCGCAAATTCATTGCTGCCTACCTGGAAAAAAATTAAAATCAATAATGGATATTAATCTGAGGGCCATACCACAGTAGGATGCTTTCTCTTCACATCTTTAACCCAGGCCTCAGGGAGGCATCACTTTATCAAGAAGCAGATCCTTCTCTTTGAGCCTTCTGTTCCCTTCAGAAGAGAGTCTCCTATGACAATGGTATTTTTTGTTTTGTGGGAGCAGTTCTGATGCAGGGTATAGGTCAACTTAACCTTGGCAGCACCTCCAAGCTGGATGAATCATTGTTCTTGTAACTGTTCGGTTTCATATGCAGAGACTCCTAAGTATTATGTGAGGGCATGTGGGGAGGTAGGGTAGTCACTTGCTGCACTGGGCAGGAACTTGTCAATATTGCCTCCATCCCTTAGGTAACTGCATTCAGCCAGGCAGAGAGAAGATAAAGAATCCTCCAAGCCATGTCTACTGCAAGTTCTTCAGGTGTGTCAAAATGGTAAGCACAAGCAACTGGGAAATTCCCTTAGGTAGGGAAAATCCCCAGGAAATTTAATAACATTTTCTCCAACACAGAAGCCTGCACATAAGAATTATTTTATAATAATTAATAATACACTACCTTAGTTGTCATGATGTAATATTTAAACTACACTAACTTATTGCCAAAGAATAACATTACTATACTGCAGGCTGTGTGCAAATATTGATTTCTAGATGTAAGTTTATGCACCAATATAAAACTTACTTTGAAAGGATTCATTTTGTCCATGGGTCTTCCTTCTCAGTACAGAATTGAACAAGAAAAGTTACAAGAGTAACTTTTCTTGCAACACTGTCACACCGATCTTCATAAGGCCACTGGAACCCGGAAGGATCCCAAGCATTCAGCAGCAACACCTTTCTACTTCCCTGCAGTAATCCATTTACAAGCTGTTACCTTAATTTAACTGCAATTATCATCCAACAGGCAAAGTTCAGAATTTACCTGCTTTAAAATATAAAGTAAGCAAAACCACCAAATGAAAATATCTCTTAAGTAACTCCAATAAAACTCCTTATAGAAAATTCAAGGATACTAGCAGTACTACAAGTAAGTCAAAAGAAGTGTTTGCCTTCTCTAATACAGTTAAAAACTATTGCTCCTTGTCCTGTCAAAACAGGCCCTGGTAAAAAGTCACTCTCTGTCTTTCTTGTAGGCTTCCTTTATATACTGAAAGGCTGCAATACCATCTCCTCAGAGCCATGATAATGGTGATGAAAACAGAATTTTCCATGTAATTTTGAACATTTCAGAATTTCCACAGGGCTGTTTTTCAAGCAAAACAGATCTCTCTTTGCTATGTATCATTACCAATTATGCAAATACAGTAATGTGATTTGAAACCTAACTGGTTCAGCACATGTATCAGTAACCTTATCAGCTTCTCAATTTTCTTTCTCACTGGCATGAGTCACCTTAGCAAAGGTGACAAAACTTCAACAGTGACAACCGCAGAGAGCAACTTCTAGTTATCAGATTCCAAGGTGACGTTAATGAACTAGTCAAGTAACGGTAGCAATATGATATCCAATGAGCAAAACTGAACCAACTAACCAAACAAAACCCTCAAAACCAAAACAACTGAAAAAATCCTTCCAATACAGAAAACAAAAAAAAGAGCTCAACCCCCCCCGCCAAAAAACCAAACGCACAAAAAACCCTCGAACAAAACAGAAAAACAACAACCAAGAAACCCAAAAAACCAAACCACCAAACAAAAAAACCAAAACACCACAAACCCTGCTAGTCAAACTAGTTAATGATTAATAAACAAAGCACTATTATTGAAATAAAAAGAAACATAGTGCTAAACAATCACAGCAGAAGTGTCACAGACCAAGAGTGAGAAACTGCTTGGGACAGAATAAATCAACCACAGCGTTAACAAGGTCTCGTATAGCGAACAAAGATGTTATGACATTTTCTAAAACCATTTTTATAGTTGTTCAATTGAATAAAACCTGACCGCTTTAGAAGGTTTTCAAATTTACAGGCTCAGTTTTCTGTAACTTTCTGGAGTGTGTAGGTCACCTAGGAACATATAACAGATACATGTAAACTCACATGCAATATGTAAGTACATCCAGGAAACTGTTTTTTTCAATCAGCCCAATCATGTACTTACCTATGTACATGCTTAGCCCTATCTAGATGTGTTTGGCACAAGTAAAAATTAAAGAGACTACATAAAACTTACTTGTCTAATTTTTGGGTTTTGGCTACTGATACTATTATTATGGTGCCACTGTTGTAAGTTTTTTTTGTTTTTCTTTCTTTTAAAACTAATTTTCATATATGCATATATGAAGAGAGGGCAGCACCAACATTGTTTAGCTTTTTAGTAGATTTATAGTAATATTGTAATTCAGGAATAATACACTGTATTATTAAAATACTTTATTCTTTTGATTAAGGACTAGAGTAAAATTTGTTGAAGAAAGAACTGCTTGAGTACAGAACCACCAAAAGTCTTAGAATTAAAGTTTCCAGAAGCCTCTTCTGTACTTTGGTCTCTGATTTGTAAGGACAGCCATTTACTCTTCCCATGTCCACAAAAACAAAAAACAAAACAAAAACCCCCAAACAAACAAAAAAAGAACAAAAAAAAATAACAAGAAACTGCTATAATTTCTGTGAGTTCACTTGTGTGTAGACACAATAATGAAACAAGTTCTAAGTAGCCACATATTCTAAGTAGTTGAAAA
This sequence comes from Pachyramphus minor, assembly GCA_013397135.1. Classification (NCBI taxonomy): domain Eukaryota; kingdom Metazoa; phylum Chordata; class Aves; order Passeriformes; family Tyrannidae; genus Pachyramphus; species Pachyramphus minor. The sequence continues at coordinate 387,994 of VYXB01006578.1, forward strand.
ATGCTGTTGCTTTCCTTGTGACTAAAGCCTTTCCCCCTCCCCCCAAGGAAGAAGAGTAATTCTCCTCTATACGCAAGAGAGATTAAAGAGAAATTAATCCACTACGCTTCGTATTGAAAGTCAAAGAGATAAAATGAGAAAACAGGCATACATGTTAAGGAAGACACAGTCTCTTCTCATTGCTAACCTCTACAGCCAAAATCCTCTCAACAGTGGTCTCTCTCGTTAGTGAATGTACTTAAATTACAGCATATTATTGATGTTATGTCTGCAACTAAAACTCCATATCTGGAACCCGTAAGCACAGAAACGCACTCAAAGAGGGAGCAATCAAGCAGAGTTAGTCATAATAAAGAGGGATCCATGAAAACAATTTAAACTGTAGTATTAGTGCTTTACTCTGCTGAGCATGTTTTCGTGACTCTGTATTTCCTCTGCACGCTATTTGAACTGTAAAGAAGAGACAGACTGAATAGTCATAAATTATTTAGATTAATTTTTAAAAGTTGCCCGATTTCCAGCATGTGCTTTGACATGCCTGGAAGAGCGATACTGCTACTTACATAAAACTGTTACGGTATGAAGAATCAATTTTTAACTCGGGGGGGGGGGGGGGCTGGGGGGGGGGG
>VYXB01006578.1:389650-487557 GCA_013397135.1 Pachyramphus minor
GGGGCGGTACGCGGGGCCTGGGCGGCGGGAGGATGCGGCGGGCAGGCGACGGCCGGTGCGACCGAGGAAGGCAAGGCAGGCAGGGAGCGAGCGGGGCTGGGGAGCCGTCCCTGACCTCAGCCCCAGGGCGGTTTTGCGGACGCAGGAGCCGCTCCTGCTCCACGGAGCTGCGACGGGACCGCCACTCCGGGGGCCAGTGCCCGGCGGCTCCCGGGCGCGGCCGTGGAAGTTCGAGGGCGTTTCCTGGCCGGGCGGCTGGGGCGGGAGGCGCTGGGGCGCGGGGCCGCCCCCGCCCGGCGCCCTCCTCCGAGAGTGGCCGGGTCTGGCCGTGCTCGCGGAGGCGGCGCTTCAGGGGAGGCCGCGGACTCCGGCGGCCCTCCTCGCTGGCGGGGCTGTGATCCCGGCGGGAGCTGCCCTCTGCCTCGTCCCGGGGGGTCCTGTGGGAGGCGGGAAGGGCCGGCGGTACTGAGAGAAGCCGGAGTGAGGCGTGTGTGGCAGATCTCCATGCTTTGGGACAGGGCCGCGTTGTTGGCACCTGGGTCTGGTCAGGGTCAGTTCCCGATGGTGTCCTGTTACAGCCTTGCAGCCCCATCCTTCTTCATCCTCAGTTTTTGTTTTCTTCAGTCGTATCTCAGCTCCTGGGGCTGTCGGTTTCCCAGACGTGCTTATTCCACTCTGGATTTTGTGCAGAGCACTGGCAGAGGGAGTTCATCCGCTGCTTATTTGCCTGTTCCATCACCTGCAGCCCAGGTGACCTGGCTCTACCAGTGCAGATTCCCTCCACACAAGCCTGTGACCCAAGCCAAGTATATCCCAGTACATGTAAGGATACGCAAGGACCATGCCTTTCCCAGCTGCTCATAAGGGGTAGTTGTTTCTTTTTCCTTTTAAAACTCTTGATATCCCAAAGTATGACTTCTCACAAGTCAGCAAGTTGCTTGTTTAATGTTTTTAGATGCTAATGTAATGGCAATCATTAGACGTTTCTCTTCGGATGTTACTGTTCTGGATGTTACTCTATTCTACTCTATTCATCAATATTTAGCTTAACTGAAGGTGAAAATGACTGTGCTGTTATTTATGTTGGGATTTTTTTTTAATATGTTTTCAGGTAGTCTGATCCCAAGAAAATTACTGGACTAAGGGCATGAGGGTCTGAAGACCTCTGTTTCTTCTAGAAGAGGTGAAGAAGCTAGAAAAAGTAACATTTAAAATCTGTGGAGGAATTACTCTGCAAAAAGCATGCGCTTACTGATGCTATGGAATGAAAGGGTGTTTATTTGCAGATGAAGAAAATGACCAGCTGAAAGGGGCTAATGGTCAGGCATGACCTCTCTTGAAGCTGACATGTGGAGTGATTTAGCTTTAGGAGGTTTTCCCTATAATTTTCATACAATTTTGTGGTTATAGGAATTCTCATCTTGGTTTAAACAGAAGGGTAAGCAAATTTTTTTCTTAAATATAAAAACCTCTGTCCACTTTTTGCAAAAACTAAAGATGTATTCCTTTCAGAAGCTCTGTTTGAATGAATTATGCACCACTTTGCAGTCCCACTGAAGTGAAACTAAGTAAATAAATCCATATTATAGTTTATCAGTTTCGTTACTTGGCTGTAGGCAAGATTGTGCTCTGCTTTGGAGGGGAGGAGACAAATGTCAGGTATTTTCTTGAAATCCACATGGTACTCATAGTAATGCAATAATTTGTTACAACACGTTTTATAATTCACAGTGCTTGTCACTTTAGAATCACTTTCTCTTTCAATTTCTTATCTTTTCCAGAGTTCTAAATTTCTTTGGCCTTTTGCCTGGCTTGGAAAATGGGGAAGATAGTTACAAAGTGAAAAAAATGTATTCTCTTTATTTTAAAAGTGGGTTAGAGAACAAGATTATTTGTTTTAAATCTATATGATGTACTATTTTCCCCTTTCACTAAAAGGAAGCAGAATTATATCAGCCACTGGCATTTCTCCAGCTAAAGAACAATAAATGAATAGTGCAAAGCACCAGTGGCTATAACCACTGCATCCTGAAATTTACTGTGCTGTTGGATGGTTTTTTTCCATGGAACCTTTACTTCCTGTTTATTCATTGTTTCCAGTGATAAAATAACAAGGAGAGATGGGAAACCCAGAAAACATTGGAGATGCATATGTTGCTGTGATTCGTCCAAAAAACACTGCTAGCCTCAATTCCCGGGAATATCGAGCTAAATCCTATGAAGTAAAACTATTTTCATTTTTATTATCTATTAGAAGTTGGTTTTTTTAAATAATGCATTATAGTAAATAAGTAATAATACAGGAGAAGACAAAGTCTGACAGTAAGATTACTTAAGTAACGTCTATGTGTGTGATATACCTACTATGCGTTGCCTCATCCTTATGGTATTTGCACCTTTATGGTTTTGTAATACCTATGTATTTTATTTCAGGGCCTGTTGCCCTGTGGGGTGCTCATTATGAGGGTGTAGCCTTGTGTTATATTCTTTAACCTGTTACAGAGGTCATCCTGACTTCACCATCCTGCTCCACAACATTCAGTACTTCTTGAATTGTTACTGCTTTTGCAGTGGTACAATAAATAATAATAATAATAATAAAAAAAAGGTTCTGTGCTTCTTTCAATTGTGCTTATACTCCTTTGGTTTCATTATTGTTTGAAAGATTTTGTTGCTTGAAGTTCCCATTGAAGGCCAAAAGAAAAAAAGAAAGAAAGTTTTGCTGGAAACTAAACTTCAAGGAGGCACTGAGATAACCCAGAGCATCTTGGATTATGTATTAGAAGCCACCAAACCAATTTCACCAGCCAATCAGGGAATTAAAGGTAAAAGCATTTTAATCTGATATATTGTTGATAGCTCCATAAAAATGCTTTTTAAATTAATTTGGCTTGGCAAGGTTGTGCCAAAAGCATGAAATTAGTATAAAAAAAAGAAGGTATGTTTGGGCGTTCATCAGAAAACCCCAAGCCAACTATACAGCTAAACCCTTTAATTTACCTTTATATTCCTTTACCTTCCACCTCTATAAAAATGCTTACTAAGAGATTTTTGATAAATGAAACTTTGTCTATACTACTTCTTCACCTCAAGCTTAGATTTATAGCTAAACTTCCAGTAAACCAGATGGAAGTGGCTTTTTTATCCTTAATTTCATCTAAAATTTGACTTGCACTAGTGAATTCATAAATTCTAAAGTCTGTTGTTCAGGAGACGGTATCTACATGAAAATATTTGTCATAACCATATCACAGATGGAGTTTAATACGTACACTTTCTTTTTCGTTGTTGTTGCGTAGCTGATCTAGTAAAGAACCTCACACTTGTTCTGACAAATTTGTTTTCCAGCATATTTCGTTTCCACATTGGTATAAACTATACAGACTAAAGGACTTTTGGTTTTTGCTGTACACCTCATCTCTGTTTTGTATGTAAGGTTATACTGGGAAGGTTCAGTGAGGGCAAGTCAATGCAGTGCTGACAATTTAAAGGAGGAATAGCTGGTTGCATGGTAAAATGTTGCAGGTGGCAATAATTGCAGCTGGACGGACTTAACAAAGCTTGTTATTCAGCAAACACAGAGTAACAATATTAATACACATAGAGGAATGCCTTGTAAAAGCAAAATCAGTCTTTTTCTTATACAGTTTAAAGAGTTTTAAATTGACTCACACATAGAGCCCAAGGATTAACGTGCTCAGCTTAGTGTGACTGCTGGTAAAATATGCAGCTGAGGTCAGACAAGCAAAAAAAACCCTGCTATAAATTGCTACAGTCATGTCACTTTTTCATGTTAATGGATTTATACATATGTATGTTTTTCATATGTATTTAGATTTTCTTAGCTTGCTTTAGATTATAGGTATAATCATAGTTGTTTTCTTCCTAGAAATTGGGGAGATTGTCTGGTAAGCTTTCAGGTAGCCAACTCTAGATTTTTTTTCTTTGTTTTGTTGATTGATTAATTGTTTTGTGTGGTTTTTTTTTAATACTGTGCTAGGAAAGCGTGTAGTGTTAATGAAGAAGTTTCCTCTAGATGGAGAGAAGGCAGGCCAGGAGGCATCTCTTTACATTGTTCCAACTGTTGTGAAAGGTAATGCTGAGCATGATTTCTGAAGCTCCACCCATTTTAGCAGAAGGTTCACTTGAGGGTTCATTTTTTTATGAGTATGATGTATGGCGTTTTATGTATTTAAACATTAAAAGTTGCATTCAGGTGCAAAACTCTGAATATTTTAAAACTTGAAGAAGTTACTTAAAATTATGGGAAAAAATTGTGCTTAGTGTATTGCCTTTGTTTTTGTCATGATAGCACACTTCTGTTTTAAGCACTATTTGTGCACCTGATTGTATTTTCAAAATGTGTGTTAACTTGTGTAGAATTTGCTGAATGCAACTGTAAGACATCCTGCTCAGTTCAGTGTTCATTACTCACAGAAGAATGCTTATTGAAGTCTCTACACAGTAAATACAATCCTTAGAAGGCAAAGTAAATTTATTGTCAGAAAAGTATTTAAAAAACCCCAAACCTGAAGTAAATGTCTGCGTGCTTTTGGGGGAACTTAATAATTTTTGCCTTACTTATAGCACTTAATGATAAAGCCTATCAAATAGATACATTGTGGAGTTATCAATAACAATACATACCCCTTCTAGCCCTGAGTCCTCTTCTTTTTTTTCTGGTAATAGTATACATTTAACATTAATTCCTCAGATGAAGCTGATCATACTGATGAAATAGTGAAAGAATACTTTCAGGTTTTTAAGGCTACCCTTTTGGGTTGTGAATTAATATAATGTGATGTATGTAATTCCTATCAATCATTATTTTGAAAAAATTAAGTTACTATAGTCTAAAGTTAGAATATACTCTTAATTAGGTAGGAAAGCGTAGCTACAAAAGATGGAGAAGGGAAAGTAAGATTCTTCTCACTGATGTGTCTTCAGAGCATGTTTCATTTTTAGATAATACGAAATATACCTACAGTCCTGGATGCCCCGTGTTCTACTGTTTACAAGACATCATGAGAGTCTGCAGTGAATCCAGCACCCATTTTGCTACGCTGACTGCAAAAATGTTAATTGCCTTGGATAAGTAAGAAATGCCATCAGTAAAAATACATTCAAATACAATAATTTCATATTTTATAGAAAAATATAAATAATATAAAAAAGATAATATGTAGATATAGCACACAGTTTTTATAGGATTCTTGTGATTAAGAAGGAAATCATAATGGTATCATGTTACTGTCTTCATGTTTATCAGAAATTGAAACCTTGACAACAGATTTTTAAATCTTTCTAAAAATTTTTTTTGCAAGAAGGGTGTGCTTATCTACATCAAGTAGCTTTGTGGAAGTTCTTGCTCACAGTGAATGTTTTATAAAATCATAATGTTTAATCTTCTGTAAGTGACGTAATTTTCATCTGTAAGAGCATTTGCCAGTGTAGTAAAAATATCCTGTAATTGTATACCATTAAGATTTACATTTAAATTAAATCTCCCTGTAGAAAGGGAGTGCATCTTCCCTAGACACACAAATGTATTTGCACTAGGAAATTAACTTTTAGAAAGGTGATCAGTTGTTTAGCCAGATTTATAGTAATTTAAAGTTTGAATATGTGAGCAGGTTTTTGTTTGTTTGGGTTTTTTTTAATGTAGTCTTAACAAGGAATATCAGAGCTTATTTGTATTAATAAAATTATCTGAAACTCCTGGCTAACATGAAAAATCAGACATTATAGGCTGTTACCTGAGAAGTTCTGTGTGTAGGGTTTTTAGAGTTTATCGGTAGTTGTAATATTTCAATGTATACCATCACACCAGTTATATTTATTTGCTGCTTACTGAATGCCTTCAGACTAAGCTCTGCTTAAAAGTGTTTCAAGCCTCATAGTTGTGAGTGCAGCCTTAGAAGTATAAGAGAAAATAGTTTATATTCATTATTCTCTATGTATTCTCTACAATCTGAAACAACACTTCTCAAAGATTCAAACTACCATAATTGATTTATCCACCAAATATTTAGAGATAATGCCTGAAAATGTGTGTTTATAGCACAATGACTGCAATTTACAGTCCTGCTTCGCAGCAGGACCATGAGTAAGTGAAGAGAGTGCTGCTTTTGCAGAACGTCGTAGCTTGGGTCTGCGACTTAAAAATACAGGCCTAAGCATATGCATTAAACTGCAGGTCACCTTCTGCCATCCTTACACGTGGTTCTTGGACAGACAAGATCTCAGTGGTCTGTCAGTGAATGTCCAAAGTAGGTACTTCTCTTTCATCTGTACTTCCAGGCTAAATCATTAAAATGAATATATCATATTCCAGTAAAGTACAGTTTTACCTCAAGCTCTTGAGAAAGCATGTGCAGAAACCTAAATACAAACCTGGCTTTCGACCCTTAGTTAAAATGTGGATCACTCAACATAACACTAAAATAATTTAGGGGCTCAGTGAAGATACATTTATCCAAACACTGAACAACTTGACCTGAACCTTGTGTTATATTACGTATGTGGCAGGAAAAAATGGAGCAGGTGCACAGTACTGACTTTTGCCAGTAGCTCAGAGTAAGAGGGCTTTAAAGCTTTGTACTGTCAGTAGGAATGCACTGACAGAAAGAGAATAAACTTCAGCAAAGCTTTGTGAAAAGGCAGGTGATAGCTTACATGAAAGAGACTTAGCAATTGGAAACTGGACCTTATGGGTTTTTTGCCTATTTGTGTCCCTTCTTAATGAAACACGTGAGTTAGAAGGCTTTAGTCAGCACAGATATTGAAACTCACCCTTAAAAAAACTGCTTTCATTTTCAAAATTTGTATGTTGAGAGTAGGAATATTGATAAACTGAAAGTAAATGAAATAATGACATGCTGGTGTGGTTAAGTTTTTTGGTTATAACCACTGTTACTTTTCTTTGAAAGTTTGCATCTGCAGGAAATGTGTTTGAGCAAATACAATTGCTTAACTATGTGTGATTAATAAATTTCACATTTGTGGATTTATTTAGTCATAGAAATTGGCTGTGCACGTTATAATTTTTTTTAATTAACATTTGTGATTATCATACATACAACTTTTAATCAAACAAAATAATGGATAAGATGACCAGAAGAATCGTTTTCTATCTGAAAATGAATTATTCCCCCATTCTCTCCTGCAGGTGGTTGGATGAACGGCACACCCAGTCTCACTCCATCCCAGCTTTATTCAGACCATCTCCTCTTGAGAGAATTAAGACAAATGTAATAAACCCTGCCTATGCTATAGAACCTGGTCAAACAGAGAGCTCATTACACATGGGTTATACTGCCCTGGAAATAAAGAGTAAAATGCTGGCACTGGAGAAAGCAGATATGTGTATCTATAATCCTTTGTTTGGATCTGACCTTCAGTATACCAACAGGGTAAGAACTATATTTTCTTTTTATATTTTTGAAACATACATACATTTGCATCTTACAGTTCATTCATTTATTTGAGATGGGTGTGTGCTTTATGTTTAATAGAATCAGATTTCTATATTTAGCAGTAAAATATGTAATTGTTTTTCAAATCCTTGATTTGAATATCGTCTTTAGTTATGAAACATAACTATCATAACTTTGGTTTCAAGAGAATAGCTGGCCTGGATGGGGGATTGTGTAGGAAATCTCAGTAAGATATTTCTTCAGTGATGTTTAAATTATGTCTTCACAGGTTGACAAGGTGGTAATAAATCCATACTTTGGCCTTGGAGCCCCAGACTATTCAAAGATTCAGATTCCTAAAAGAGAAAAGTGGCAACGTAGCATGAGCAGTGTCACAGAGGACAAGTATTATGTTACATACCTTTTTCATTAATGGATAATTTTGTTTTGTTATGTTACAGTAGCACTTGGTAGACTTGGTCAGAGTGAGATTTTTGTGACTCTAGGGTTTTACTGTATAAATATGTTTTAATAAAAAATTCTACTTAAAGTCTCTAAGTTAAAATTCTGCTTAAAGTATCTAAACACAATAGTTTAAGGATGGATTAAGACAGGTGTAAATAATAAACATTAGACAAGCATTTCTTAGCGTAAGAAATACAGCTGTGGCTTGACTACTGCATGACAAATACCAGCTATGTGAACTTCAGTTTTATTCTTCAGGTAGATCTACAGTTAGTGCTATGTTAGTAATTTTTAAAACACTGATGTTTTCAACTGTTGTGATATTTCTGAATGGTGTTTTCCTCACATTTCTCCTTTTAATTCGTAGGGAACACCAGTGGGTAGATGATTTCCCTCTTCACCGCAGTGCTTGTGAAGGCGACTCTGATTTACTAAGCCACCTTCTGGATAAAAAGTTCTCTGTTAATCAGTTAGACAGTGACCATTGGGCACCAATCCATTATGCATGCTGGTGAGTCAATGAGAGTTTTGCCAGTGAAATGCATTCTTGCTGTCATGATTCTGTAGCATTTGTGTAATTGATCAGCCTCAAAAAGAAGAAATAAAAAAACCTCTAGACTTCTTATGCTGTGATGCTAATATATGTTAGTGTTGACCTTCTGAAAAGAAAGATTGCTTCAGTTTTTGAGATAATTTTCAGTTGAATGGTTTTGGAGGAGACCAGGTGTGGAGATCCTGTCATCATTTACCTATTGTGTGTTACATCTCTCCTGAGTACCTATTCTAATTCCTGTTGGGAGACACTGGGTCTATTTTAGTGTGGTTATGAAAAACCCACAACCTTATTTGATTTTTAGTGTTTATGAGAGTTTGTAAATCATTTACACATAAAGTATACACAAGAGTTACCAGTTACAAGTATGAGGCTGAAGAATTCTCAGGATCCAGCTACCTTCAATCAGAAGCTGAACTGTGATTCTCACACAGATAATTTTTTTTTTGCCATGCAAGGCTGGACTCTGTTCAGCCATGACTGAATTGCTACAACTACCCAAACTTAGCTAGTTCAAAGTAAGGTTCAATTTGTCTAGAATTAATCCAATAAATAGTTAGTAGGCCAATGAATACCAAAGAAGTGCAGAACTGATATAAATTTCTACAAACTTATTAATGCTCAATTGTCTTTGGTATAATTTGGAAGCTAAAAGCTCTTGAGTGTAGAAAAAGACTTTTTCATATTTAGGACTATCTGAAAAAAATATTTTACATTTGCTGTGTCTGTTCTGCTTTAACCTTGTCTGCAGGTATGGAAAAGTTGAAGCCACTCGAATGCTGTTGGAGAAGGGGAAATGCAATCCAAATCTTTTGAATGGCCAACTTAGTTCTCCTCTTCATTTTGCTGCTGGAGGTGGCCATGCTGAAATAGTACAAATTCTACTAAATCATCCAGAAATTGACAGAGTAAGTTCAGTTTATGTATAGGAATAGAAATTTTAGCAACACTTTCTAGCTTGTGTATGTGAAATATTTTGTCTCCAGATCACAATGTGTAAACACAGTGGTCTTGTTAAGAGATGACAAAAAATGGTTAAATATATTTCATTACCTCTACTCTTCCCATTTTATATTAATTAAAAGTTTGAACTCTAGGATCAAGGACCTTAATTGTCTCAAAATGTGTAAATGTTTTACCTGTCTCCAGTGAAACAGATGTAGAATCAGTGTTTCTGTTTGTGTTTGTAGCATATTACTGATCAACAAGGAAGATCTCCACTGAATGTCTGTGAAGAGAACAAACAAAATGAGTGGGAAGAAGCTGCAAAACTACTGAAGGAAGCCATAAATAAACCTGTATGAATTTATTTTCTAAGTAGTTTAAAATTAATATTTAATTTACACATAAACTTGTAGAAGAGCTGGGCTAACAGCTGTTACTGAAAAGGTGCAGTACACTGAAATTATTAGTGAAAATATCGGCAAACTGAGATTTTGTCTCTTTAAGCTTTTCTGTTCTGTTTCATGTCTCAAGAAATACATGTAAGACTTTAAATGTGATGCTCTGATTTCTTTGTCGGAGCATCACATCAGCTGCTGATTTTGTGTCTACTTTTGATCAAACAACCAACCATCAGCTTTCTTTGTGCATTGTCATCTTCTATGTTGATGAACAGGAGCATTCAGCTGGTTAAATGTAGGCTTCTGCAAAGTAGACCTCACATCAGTTAGTCAGTGTAGGCTTCCTTGGCAGCCAGTGGAGATTTAGCCAGGGTAGGAAACAAAATTTACAATGTGATTCCTCTTACCCTGAAGTAGATTTAACATTAGGCAAAGGATATAAAACCATTTGTTTCTTTTCTTTGATTCAGATGCATCTGGTGTCCCTGTAGGTAGGCAGTAGTAAACCTGTCAGTTTTTCAAGATGTTTTAAATTATCTTCATTTCACTCTGTATGAGTGACCTTCCAAAATAATTAAGGAAAGAACTGACCTTTATATTAGTGTTCTTATTATGCAGTTGATTAAATGGCAGGTGTGTGTGTCTAATGACTCTAAAGACTAAAGCACACCTTTTAAGTAGATTTCACAGCATAAGAGGTGATTATCAGGTTGTCACTTATTACTATTTAATACATTAAAATAAAAACTCCAGAAATTACTGCAGTAGGAGGGACAGTGACTACTGCAGCAAAAATAGACTGATGTTTTCCATTCCAGGCTTGTTTTCAGTCAGTTGCCATCTTCAAGTCATCCATCATTTTTTTCCAAAAGTTTTTAGGAACTTTGTTCTTGATGACTTGGTAGATTTGAGAAATGGAAATTTCTATGACTTTTTTATTCAAGCAGCTGAAATGTTTAACCTGTTAAAGAGATGAAAACAAGACATTTCACTGATTTATGACTTGTGTGTCTATGCTTCAAGCACCTGATTTACAGTTACGTATGACTTTCAGGAGGCATGTTGTGGGCTCACATACAATTTCCAGTGAAAGCTATGGGAGTTCTGAAGGGGAAAATGATTTTTTAGCGGTAATATTATAGAAGCACTGTAAGATTTAGTGAGTTTGTATTCTTGTTGTAGTGGAGTCTGAGTAAAGAGTGGGTGCTTCCCTCTGAAAGATGAGTCTTTTTAATATAGACTAATGAAGGGGAAAATTCATAACCTGCAAGGTTAGCAAGGTAGACATTTTGGGATATGCATAGGCAGTTGAGCCCAAATCCCTCAAGGAACTTGTAAATGCCTGTTTGCCTTCGAGTTTAAAAGAAGTCCTCGAAATCTCAGTAAGATCTTTCTTGAAGTTGTTGTTTTAAAAAACACAGTATAAGAACTTGCACAGGACAAAAACCAAGCAATTTTGATAAATAATAAGTATGCGGGAATTGTGCAATGCTCTTTTATGGATGTTGCTGAATTATGGTAAAACTACTTTCCTCTTCAGAAGCACCAACAGAAAGGATTTTAACAAGTTGGGTTTTTTATATGTTTACATTTTTATGTAGTATGAAAAGGCGCGAATTTACCGTATGGATGGATCATATCGGTCTGTCGAGTTGAAACATGGAAACAATACCACTGTGCAGCAAATAATGGAGGGCATGCGTTTGTCTCAAGAAACTCAGCAGTACTTCACTATCTGGATCTGTTCTGAGAACCTCAGTAAGTAAACAAGGATGATGGTTGTACTTGAGATTTTATCATACTTTATTTTTGCTTGTCTTTAGGAAAACATAATACTGTCCTAGGAAAGTAGGAAATATTCTCTCTGACAGCCTTTACAGCCTGATGTCTCCAAAGTGTGCTTTCAGACCTATAGAGATTTGTTTTAGCTTTCACTTTAGGAACCCTCAGTAGGTCTGCCTGTGGATCACTGTGGCACCTAGAACGTATTTCATCCAGGAAGATGAGGCTAGTCCAGGTTGTCTTTCTGTTACAGGGCACCTTGGCTGTCACAGTCCTTACTGCTGGCTCGTCCTGGGTTTAGCTGTATTTTCACAGCTGAAATCTGAAATTGGGTGCATGTAGTTGTTTTTACTGATGTTTAATCTTTTTAAAATTAGTAATTAAAGCAAGCCAATTAGGTTCTTTAATCTTGTGAATTTTCTTGTGTTGTGCACCAAAATAATTTTTGATAAGCGAATTCTCTGATATATTTGGTGAGAGAGACTTCTGATGCAAAGAGTCACTATTACATTTGTTCTATTTTTCGGTATTTCTGATCTAAATGAAAAGTATATTATAATTTTTGTTTGAGTTATATTGGAAAAGATAAACAGAACCCCAAAAGAGTCAATTAATGTAATTGGATTTTGTCAAAAATTGTGGTCAACAGGACTGCTGCAACACAACAGCTATGGGACATATCATGGATTACAAAGCACAGTTTGTGTCTGATAGGATACTGTGCACTAAATATTGCAGAAATCTTAATTATTTAATCTTTCTTTCCCAGTGTCATGCCTTTTGCCTTTTTACTTTACTGTATGCCCCATGACTGCTGTAACCCTGAGATAAACATAGATGTTAATATGTGGAAGAAAAGGAAATGTTTGAGTGTTTAAAGTCTTGCTCCTTTTGCCTTTTCTAAATATATATGTCTTGTTTTCATAGAGTCATTTGCATTTGCACCTTTGCATTTGAGGGGGTGAGCTCACTGATATATTGTTTAAAAGCAAGTGATTCTCTAGATATTTAATTTGAAAATGAGCTTCTGTTTTACGGCTTCAAACACCTAAGGGACAAGTTTCATTATGAAATATGTTTCTTGCAGTTTGCAAACAACTGTAAGGACCATAGATTTCTTGCTGGTAGGACAGATAATGTTTTCCTGTGTTTGAAAGTAAGATGGGCAAGTAAGTTGAATGACCAGAGTGTTCTCAGTGGAAGCTTTTCATACAATGTGAGATGTCACGGTGTGAAAGCCAGAGTAGTGATGAGGAGGCAGACACAGCCTCCTAGTTCCTGTCTCCTTGTGAAAGCCAAGCAATAATCCAAGGACAGGAAGGGTAAGTGAGTGAGCTGAGGGTACAGACTCTAGTACATAGTAGGACTGCAGTTGAAAGCTTTGTATTAATTTTGCAGCTCTTGTAAACACAGGAGAACGTGAAATATTGAATGACTTTATTCTGTGAAGAATCAAGACATTTTACAGATTAAAGAGAAGAATGTCTGTTCTGAAAAGTTTATGGTTAATATATATGTACAGGAAAACAGCAAATACTTTATAATATAATACAGATATAAATTATATCTGTATTTTTCTGTCAGAAATAAGATTATTGTGTTTTTCCCATAATAATAGAGACAACAGACTCTAATGTTTTATTATTGTGTTTTTAAGGTCAGTCTTGGTAATCAGTTAAATTTTTAAATACCACTTACTCTTGAGAAACTGAAAATAATGACGTTTCATCACTAATGCATTTAGTGAATTGATGCAAGGAGTTTTTCCAATAAATCCAGGTTTTCAAAACCTTCTATATATAGCAGTTTAGAAAACATAGGGAAAATATTTGTTAATGAGTCCTCAATTTCAGATACCCTGGTTTTGGTGCAGTGTTTAATAATTTATGTATATGTGTGTGTGTATGTGCTGGGTTATTCTGGTTTTTCATTTAGAAACAAACCCTGTTTTGTTTTTCAGGCCTCCAGCTGAAGCCGTATCACAAGCCTTTGCAACATATTCGAGACTGGCCTGAAATATTCACTGAACTGACAAACTTGGATCCTCAAAGGGAAACTTCACAGCTTTTCCTGAGAAGAGATGTGAGACTTCCACTGGAAATAGAAAAAAAGGTCAGCATTTGGAAGTGATAGCTTGAAATCATGGTCAGACTCAGAACACTTTGTCTATCAGCACTCAGTGTGTATAGTGACTGTAGTAATATCCAAACTTATTAAGCCTGACATCTCCTCTCTTTTTTTGTAATAGTTTGAGTCTTCACATTCTTCCCTCCCTCCCTTCCTCCCTTACTCCTCCCTCCCACCTTCCTGCCATCTCTCTATTCTCTGTCTCCTTCTCACCCTCTCAGCTGTTTGTTTTATCATCTGTCTCTATGCATCAGTCTCTGTCTGCCTGTCTTTGTATTAATTTTACATAATAAGTCATACAGCTAAAAACAACCTGCCCAGTTTTCTTTCTCTTCCTTGTGCTGTTGTTTTTCAGTTACTTAATTTGTTGGTTTCGATGAGATTGTTCAAACATGTTATTCAAAATGAACTCACGGGGGAAAAATCCATATATATCAGTATTTCTATGAACTTTCTGATTGGGCATGGTATCCTAGTTGCCTTTCATTTGTTTGTTAGATCAGTGAAGTAAATCAATGAAAATATGTCATTTTCTCCGTTACAAAGCACTGCTAAAATGTACACTTCAGTCAATGGTATTTTTCTGTCTTCTTTTTGTGAATCAGTGAGAAATTGTATTTATAGTTTCTAAGCTCATTTTCTTTTTTATAAAGTTTTATTTCATTATTTATATCTTTTCAACAGATTGAGGATCCATTGGCTATTCTTATTCTTTTTGATGAAGCCAGATATAATTTACTGAAAGGTTTTTATACATCACCTGATGCCAAGCTGATCACACTGGCAAGTCTGCTTCTACAAATAGTCTATGGGAATTATGAGAGCAAGAAACATAAACAGGGCTTTCTGAAGTAAGTATGTGTGTTTAAAACTTAAACTTATGGGTTTAGATTAAGTATTTTTAGATAGCACTTACTATGGAACTCTCACATCTTAGGTATGATATATTTGTTGTTTTGTTCTATCACTGGGGTGTAGTTCACAGTAATCACATAACCCTTGTAGCATTCATAGAAGCTGGACACTGGGTCTGAAAAATGTATTAATCTTAATTACTGCAGTTCTGGGCAGAGGGATGGAGATTCTGTATCCTGTAAATCTGTCCTGAGATTACAGTAATACCAACACGAGTAACTGTATTCATGTGAGCAAAGGGTTCTGACAGAGCTGAGGCTTTGAACAATGTTGAGGAAAGCTGTTACTATGTCCAGTTAGACCAGCTTCTGGGGCTGACTTTCCTCCCTCTTTGAAGAGGACAGACCATGTAAAGATATAATTTATCTTCTGTCATTGGTATGAGTATGCTGTACTAAATTGGTCAAAACCACAGCACCAGATGGTATTTTTCTCTCCCCTTCTCTCTGCATGCCAGCACAACAGTAGCTGAGCTATTCTGGGATATGGCTTTTTCTTCCCACATACATTTCTACAGCAATATCTGAGACCATCAAGATTCCAGTTCTGTACTGTGAGCACCTTCACCCCCTGCCATCTCCACCTCACTTCATTCATGGAACAGCAGCTATGCAGTTCTGGAATGCTACTATGCTCCTCATCTCCTCTCATTCACAGCATCAGCTGAGCTGTCTTGACTTGCTGCTTTTTCGGGTTGTATTGTCCTGCAGTTACACAGTTGGTAGATGGAGCATAAGGAGAATGGGATTTAAGTGGGACTGCCCACTTTGCATGAGTGTGCAGCTCAAAGCAGCTGGGTGTAGTACAGAACTACCCAGGGCTGACTCCCAGCAGCTGCAGGGTGGTGTTCCTGTCCACACGGAGGCACTGTGGTTCCAGTCTGAGCCTGCTTAATGAAAGTATTTGACTCTACAGACAGAACTACCTGTGAGGATAGTTTGGAACAGAAAAAAAGCCTCATGGGCACTTGGCCATGGTTTCTGTCCATTTTCAAATGAAGATGTTGGAAAATATCTCAACTTGTTCTTCAGACAGATGAAAAGATTTATAGTCTGAATTTTTTTGCAGTTGACATAAATGTTTATTAAACACTGATAATTTAAAAAATATATCCAGGCTGTTGTTTCTGTGAGAGCATCCTTGACCTTAAAGATCTGGATGCATTGTCCAGTGCAGGATTTTTGCTTGGTAGATGGTGTTTGCAGTTACAGACAAATACAGTTCAAAAATTATTCAATAGGTTACATTACTAGGTTTTGACACTGTCTTAATTGTACATAACAGCAAACTAGTGAAGGCTTGCTGTCTTCCTTTTAGTGTTTTTTGTTGGCTGTGTTTTGTTTTTTTTTGAAAA
The DNA here is from genome assembly GCA_013397135.1 of Pachyramphus minor. Classification (NCBI taxonomy): domain Eukaryota; kingdom Metazoa; phylum Chordata; class Aves; order Passeriformes; family Tyrannidae; genus Pachyramphus; species Pachyramphus minor. Next base: position 405,605 of record VYXB01006578.1, read on the forward strand.
AGGCTCCTCCATATAAGTAGCTTCTCTTTCATGTCCTGTAACATATAACTTTCATGTGGAACTGAATTGGGCCAAGTCCTCGGTGGTGCTGACTGCAGGAGTGGAGGAAAGAGTATCTACAGTCTGTCATATTTTCTGAGTATGTGATATACTAACACAAATGGCTGTTTGTATATAATTTTGGCTTCCAAACTGGAATTCACCAAACTGCTCTGTAACCAACTACGAGTCATGTGTTCTGCTGCTGGCATTTCCTCTCCATGCCGTGTCCGTGATGTGTGACACAGAGGGTATAACACAAAGCTGGATTCCCATTAACTGAGTATTATACTGTATCTTAGGAAGCCTTGGCCTACATTTCAGGAAACCATCTCACAAGATGAGATAGAGTAGGAGCTGACTGTCTAGCTCAATATGTGACTTGAAGATACAATGAGGCAAACATTGTTCTTTCTCCTTATTTTGTTTAGTGAAGAAAAGGTTTTTTCTGCTTTGTTTTTCTCTTAGTGAAGAAAATCTGAAATCTATCGTACCAATCACTAAACTAAAAAGTAAAGCTCCTCATTGGACAAACAGGATACTTCATGAATACAAGGTGAGGTAAATAAGCAAATAATCCTGTTCTTAAATGTTTTTTCACACTTTGGTTGTCAGGTAATGAACAGAAATACGGGTATATAAAGCTAGAAATGTGTATGCTCTGCATGTTTGGGATGGGTTGTTGGAATATTTTTCTCGTACAGTTACAGCTGATCTCTTTGTTAGAAGTAAATATATTTGTCATCTGTTCATTTATCTCTGTATTGGGGATACTTCCAATTCAGGCATAGATGTAAAAAAACCTACTCTGGTTTATATTTTCATGTCTGTTTGTTGTGATAGATTACCCAGTCCTTTTTGCCAGTGTAACCTGTATGTTGGGGATCTGATAGTGCTGCTGACGTGCACGTGCCCACACACACACACTCCTTTGATTAGAGCAGTTGATTGAGCAAAATTTTTAAATGTGGATTTGGGCTGCTTCTGTAAAATACATCTAACTGAAGGCTGCAGTCAGTTTAAATTTGTGATCTTCATAAATAATTGTGGAAAAAGTGAGATGTGTCAGGGATCGTTTGTTCTGACTGTCTCACTCTGCTGAAGAGTGAGACATTCATTCTCATTCTGAGAGAGGGCTCCACTAATGAAAAGAGATCTGCACCCCTGCTTTGCTTAGAAAACAAACAAACAAAAAAAATCCATGTTTTTGGGGGGGAGGTACTTGCTCATCTTACCATGCCTCCCTGGATTGGACCCCTTAAAGGAGGAAGAATGCCTAGCTTTTAGGATTGTGATGATTTAGTGTCAGATGGGTGCACAGATACTTTCCTCGAGCCCAAATTAGTTCTGAGAAAGGCAAAACTTCGGAGGTTGTGTTTGTGTTCAGATTTCTGAGGCTTATACAGGTGTCTGGTTTTTGCCTCAGTCTGTTCTAGCATTTGAGCCTTTCTGTGGCTCTGAGGTTTAATTTGGCTGTGGGACGATGGTTGCTGGGAAAGCACTTTGGAAATACATGTTTAGTAGGAATTGCACTAAACACAGGGTTTTTTTTAAGTAACCACAACTGTTTGGAAAGACTTGTTAATTGCCATTGTTCCTTCATTTCTAGAATCTCAGCACCAGTGAAGGTGTCAGTAAGGAGATGCATCACCTTCAGCGCATGTTCTTGCAGAATTGCTGGGAAATTCCTACTTATGGAGCAGCTTTTTTCACAGGACAGATATTCACCAAAGCAAGTTCAAGTAGCCATAAAGTCATCAAAGTGTATGTAGGAGTAAATGTAAAAGGGCTGCACCTCCTCAATATGGAAACAAAGGTCAGCTTAATTGTACTGCCAGTGATAACTACTAAACTTAATTCTGTCCTCTTAAAATCTTTGTACTAGAAGTAATTTCACGTCCAACTGTTTAGTTAAACTTGACTGAAAATTTCCAAGATTTTAAGATCTTTTTAAGTCACTGCTAACAAATTCTTCTATAAACTTTACTGCTTTATAAACTACAACTACGTTGTGGAATGTGCTTCTTTTAAGTCTGAATCCTGTCTAAGTGAACAAGGGAAAGCTCAGTTTGTAGGTGTGGAGAATATTTTGTGAGTGACAGTTTCCTACATTTCATTGTAGGCTTTACTCCTCAGTCTAAAGTACGGTTCCTTTATGTGGCAGTTGGGAGATGGAGATACATGTTTCCAAATCCACAGTCTGGAAAACAAAATGAGTTTTATTGTGCATACCAAACAGGTAAGAATTATCACTTTTCATCCTTCATGATCAATTATTTTTTTCCCAAGTTAGTTGCATCCCTATTCTCTCTGGAGGTTGACCACCCTTGCACAGTATAAAAGAAGCCCAAGCCAAGCCACCACAGAAATTAGTTTAAAACTTTCTTATTAATATTTCAGAATGTTTGTTTGTTTTCCTAGCATGTGAAGCCTTCAGAATTCAAAGTACATAAAATGCATCTGTAATCACTAGGGTAAACTTTTTTTGATTGAAACTCTTTGTTGCATGTGCCCAATCTCTCATAAGGATAATTCCAAATATAGTGAGAACCACAGAGTTGGAGACGGTAACTTTGCGATTGAAAGTATCTCAGGAGACTGAGAATTGCATTTGTCGTATTCTTCATTGTCATTAGTTCTGAAATGCTGATAGAATTTACTTGCATACCTTTACATAGGCAGGTCTCGTGGTTAAACTTCTGATGAAATTAAATGGCCAGTTAATGCCAGCTGAAAGAAATGAATGATTGAAGGGAACAATAGTTACGAAGTGGCATCTGACAGCTAAGCAAAAAACAACTTGTGTCTCATCCTAACAGAAGACTTCCATGTACATGAGTTTTACACAGTAGAAAAGTCAATTTGTACAGTTTTTTAACTTTGTACAGAAGCTGCATGGTTTATTTTTTTAAAAAACTATACAACATATCTATTATTTTTATAAATATTTTTGTGTTTCATATATGAACTATTGTAGGGCTTGAGCTTAACCAGTAAAGCTAATGAAATGTAAATGGTTTACTGAGTTGGACAAGTATGAATCCAGTAAAGCTTTTGCTCCCAGAGGACTGTGGGACCATCAGTGCCATTAAGCAAGTCTCAGTTAACCTATTTACCTTTCATGTCGTTCTGTGGAACATTAAGGAAGTGGTATATGTTACAGTATTTTGTAGACACTTAATTTGTAAGATACTGTGGATAACTATGCTTAAAAGACCAGTTAGACCTTTGAGCAAGTACTTTTGATAAACTCTTGGTTTTTATTTGGTTTCTGACAAACAGTTTTGCTTGCTTTATTTTTATTCTTAACTTTCTCATACTTTGTATTCGTATTTATTCTAAGATGTTGCATGAGGATGCCAAAAGGGAAATACTCTAAATCATTCAGAAGCCATATTGAATGTTTAGCATGCTTGTTTTTTAAAATGGATTTTTACTTTTGCTGTGCAATATAAAATGTGTATGTGGAGGAGAGGGAGATACGAATTTACAAATGAACATTACTCGGAGGACGTCAGAAAGTTTAAATAAATCCTACCCTGGATTGCAACACATATGCAGTAGCAAAAACTCATAAAGGAGGTACTAGGTTATTTCTGCTAAACTAATTTTCCTACTGATTGATTACTTCAGTTTCTTGAGGCTACAAGCAGTGCAGGATGCAGGAATGAAGATTTATATTGCAAGGAAGTCAGATACAGTTTTAAGCATTCTGCCTGTTCTTTGTAGAGTCAGGACTGGGACTTAACATGTTGGGTCCCAGGTGTAAGGTGGGATTCTATGCAGTTTGAAACATATCCTTGTACATTAAAATAGAATCTGTAACACAAATCGTTAGTTTCTGGTTGTATATCAGGGTTTTAAGTGCACTTGACTATTTCTTCCATGTAAACTGCATGCTAAAATAGTGTGCAATATTTTGTAAAAAAATTTTTTTTAAAAAATAAAAAGCAGCACTTGCCTCTAAGTTTTCAAATAAAAGTTAAAATGAATGTGAAGAACTGTGCTGTTGTATAGTACCTTTACACTTACCTTACTACTAGTAAGTGCAGTTTAAGAAATTAAAGTAGTAAGCCGTTAAAAAGTTGAACAGGAGACTTATATTTTGTATTCTTCTTAGCAAGCTATACTTTTCTACTTAAACTTCACTGGCCTAAATAGCAGTAAACCTTCATGGATTGTTATATTTTATTTAAGGTAAATAATGCAACAGTCAGGTCCTTCATAGTGCATCCCTGCTATCACTTGGCACTGGTATCAGAAATACATTTCTCTACATAGCACTTTCTTAGAAAACTAGAGGACAATGTTAAGAAGGTGTGTCAGTTGCCTATTTAACAATACTATTAATATGCCTTATTGCTGTATAGTCCTTTCTGCTACATTCGTATTTATTACTACCTAATAAATTGTTTGCAACAAGTCACATTTGGTGTTTTTATTTCTGTAATCAGCATGAGAGTGCCATCAAATGTTACACCAAGCAGGTGTTATTACCAAAGAGCAGGACCTTGTAACAGGCTCATCTTTGTAGGGTATGTAGGAAGAGCACTGGAGAGTAGCAGAGGGAGAGTCCCATGGTGACTATGCATTAAGGTGGCACACCTTGGAAACCACTCGGGAATTCATCAGGTAAACTGGAAGCCATTAGTCGTGGCAAAGCAGAGGTTTGCAGATGTATCACATCAGGGGAATGAGAGCCCAGCTCAGCAGTCCCAGCAGGTGTCTGGCACCTGGGTACTTTGAGCTCCTGCTGGCTGGCTTGTATAATCCTTTCACCTGGAAGTGGGGAAATGAAAAATCAGAACAGAGGGAAATCCAACACCACACAGACACACCATTGGTAACAACCCTTGTATCTCTACCAAACAAAAACCCAATGAAAACAAGCTGCAAGATCAGCAAATCTGATAATTGTGCCTCTGTAAGCATGAGGTGCCCAGCTCACCACCTGCAGTCCATCTAACATTTTTTAAAAAGCAGGTAACTGTGCAGCTGCCAAAAGCAAAGATTTGAGGGTTGAATGCCCCAGGCAGACCCTGTGAGGCAGAAGAGTAACTGAAAACTTAAAACTGTGGGAAACGGGCACAGTTTTACCAAGTGGAATAACTGAGCCACTGACCCCAGTGAGCAGCATGTCCCAGAGGGAGTCCTTGGTCCTCAGGGGAACTCTTCTGGCTGGCCTGATGTTGTGCTGCTGCTGCTTGGTGACAGGGAACAGTTACTCTAGGAAAGGGGGGTTTCATTAGTTTACAGCTGGATACACTTCAAAGATGGGCTGTAACTGAAAAAAGATACAGGCTCAACAGACACAACGTGTGATCTGCAAAAGTTCTCCTTTACCTTAAAGAGCTGTTATTAATGTGGGGTAAAGGTATAATAAATTGAAATATAATTAATATTACAATTACACAACAATGAAATAAAACCATTGCATTCAAATACAGGTAATTAATCTGGAAATCCTGTTCCTTGGAAGAATTAGACTGACACTGTTGCCACCAGAAATGTCCTTACTTCATAAACTAACAGTTTATGAACAGTGACAACCAGTGACATCTCTCATGTCTCCTGAAGGAATTGTAAATATTAAGGAACTCTTTTGCAACTACAGCATTGATGAATTTCCTTTTGCATTGGAAAGTGTTGAAACTTCATACCTTGCAGGCAACAAATTGAAAACTGTTCTACATCCCATAGCTGATATGAAGAGTTTGAAGGTACTTAACTGATTCCATGCCCATCTCAGCATTTGCAAGGGTTCTCTGCTACATCCCTCAGCTAGTAAAACTCAGCATATGTGAGACCCTCAGGGTTTACCAAAGGAGATTACACACTTTAAGAAATTACAGGAATGTTCAGTCAGTACAATAGTTTAGTCAGTAACAGTCAGTAACAATAAGTTTATGTTTTCACCTGTGCACTTTTTCTAGTTGACAAAACTAAAATTTAGGTTTCTGAACTTTGCAAAGAGAATTATTTAAAAGCATTACAAGTAAACTTTGCAGCTGTAGCCTGTTGAAATGTCTCATTGTACATTATAATCAACCCAGTGTCCTGCCAATATTCCCAGATTTACAAATGTAAAGGAGTTTTATTTAAATAGAAACTGACTGGACTCACTGGATGAACAAATTCCGCCTTTAAAAGACCTCTCTAAAACAGATTTTTCTGGAAATGTATTAAGAATTAAGAAAATTGTATACGGACAACCAGACCTGACCTTCCGCGCGATGAGCTCTCTCAGTTTCCAAATGCACTATGTGCACTATTTGATCTTAAACTCCTAGATCTTAGTGGCAACACTTATTTCAGAAGCAGTACCCGGATTTTCTGACATTAAAGATTTGAGGCATCTGCAACTAAACACAAATGAGCTGTCCTCCTCCTCCTCCGCTGTGCTGCCTTACGAACCCGCGCACTGGGCTGTCAGCGGAGACGCCGGCGCTGATGCTCGCCGGGAGTGCCGAACACCGCCGCAGGACCGTGTTTTCTGGATGTCGGAGGTTCCGCATCACCTCGGCACACACGCCTTGGCGCCGCTGGGCGCTGGGGCCGCCTCCCGTGCCCGCGGCCCGGCCCCCGCCCGCCCCCCGCCCAATGGCGCCCGGCGCAGCCCGGGCGATGCCGTCACCCCGCGCGGCGCGGCCGCGGGTTGGCTCCGGCGCCGGGAATCGTCACATGGGCAGAGATCAGCCCAGCGCTGGGAATCGTCACCCGGGCTCGGATCAGCCCAGTGCCGGAGGCGGAGCCGCCCCGCTCCGCCCTGCCTTACCCCGCGGCGCCGAGCCGAGCTGAGCCGAGCCCCGGTGGATGGCGGCGGTGGCCGAGGAGATGCTGAGCCTGATGGAGGTCGGCGGGTCCCTGCTGGAGCGGGTGGCCGTCGGCAACCCCCTTTCCCTGGTGCTGGCAGCCTCCGCCTTCGCGCTCAGCCTCGGGTACCTGTTCCAGCTGGGGTACCGGCGCCACCTCGGAGCCGACCAGAAGGTAAGGGCTGGGGTGCGGTGGGGCCAGGGAGAGGCGATGGGCCGGGCAGGGGACCCGGCGGGCTCCGCTGCTCTGCCACGGAGAGTGGTCCCCGTGGGGCAGCGCCGGGAGCGGAACAGGGGAACCGGGCGCTCTCCCTTCAGGGCGCGGGCGAGGGAGCAGAGATGCGCTCACCTCAGGACTGCCCTTCTTGGGAGCGCAGGAAAGGGGTGGTGGAATCCAAGTGCGTGGGAGCGGGCTCAGGAAGGCGAGGAACGTTTCCAGCAGCATCCCCTGGGAGGTTTCTGGCGGGAGTTGCGGTGGCTTCGCCCTTGGCCCAGCTGGTTGGTATCGCGGGAGGCGGAGGCGCTCAGAACTTGTAGAGGCAAAGGCCGTTCCTGATGCTGTTTCATCGATGGAGCTTAAAAGAAGGCGCCCATTTATCTACGAAACCCATTCCTAACTTGAAACTGGGTGCTTTTGGGACGCTATTAACCAGTCGTCAACACTGTTTTGTTTCGGAGTGCCTTCTTTTCAACTGCAGTGTCTTTCAGAGGCAGCATTCAAGAATCCTCTGCAGTTAGTTTTTATATAAATGAACAAGAGTTTATTACTTTTGGGCACTGGGACGTGCCAGGGAAGTGGTCAAAGCACCAAGGCTACCAGAGTTCCAGAAGCGTTTGGACAATGCTCTCAGGCACATGGTGTGACTCCTGGGGCTGTTCTGTGTAGGGAGAGGAGTTAAACTTCGATCCTTGTGGGTCCTTTCCAACTCAGAATATTATATTATTCCATGATTCTGCGATACTCTCTGAAGAAAATTCAATAATTATTTTTCTCTTTCTTCCTCAGAAATACCCACCTTTTATTTCATCAGGCATCCCTTTCCTTGGACATGCCATCGCATTTGGAAAAAGTCCCATTGAATTTTTGGAAAATGCTTATGACAAAGTATGTTTTCCCACATGACTGACTGAGCATATGCTAAAATATTTTTGTGTATCTATCAAGTTCTCTCTCTGCAGCCTATTTAAAATCAGTTCATTCTCACTTATCACCTTGAATATAGAACAGAGTGTGCACAGTAGGCTTTGGTATCTACAGATCTCTTTATGTACATTGTTGTTAGAGAAGTAGTATTTTCTGAGCTCTCTCTTGTGATTCGCATGTAAAAAATATGTTTGCATATTTGGGTAATACTCATAGCTGGATCACAAGTTAATTAAAAAGCCATTTTAATGACATTATTTTCTGCCTGAATTGATATCTTTTAATCACTTTCTTTACTAATGTGTGACCAGGCTGGAATGTAGCTGACCACCTCTGAGGCAACTTGATGAATTTTAAGGCCTTGCTGATGTTAAAAGAGCTGGTAAACCTCAGTAGCTTTTATACTGTAACAGCCCAAAAGAAATTAACTAAGTCAGCAGAGCCTTAATTCCAATGAAATTAGATTCTGCATGAAGGTCTGCTGGAGATGACTTTTAAATTTTAAAAACTTATTTGCTCTTAATTACCGGTGCATAACTTCAAATCCAGATTTTTTTTGAGACAGCATTTGTAGATTATTGGAGGCAGTATGTGCTGTCATCTCGCTGCTACTTTTTGTAGTGTCACTGATCTTTTATTTATGTTTTTTAAATGGTTTCAAAATGGGCAAGATCACATATGTTCATTATAACATTAGATATCACTAGTAAGTATATTCAGAACAGAATTCAAATATGGTTTAAAATATTTCTATCATTATTAAATCTGTGGATACTTCTTAGGAGAGAAAGTAATTTATGGAAGGCTGTACACAGAGAGAGGGATTTAATAATTGTGTTCTTATTTAAAATAATTCTTTTTTTTTTTTTTAATTTTCTCTCTAAGTATGGACCTGTGTTCAGTTTCACTATGGTTGGCAAGACGTTCACATACTTACTGGGCAGTGATGCTGCTGCTCTACTGTTCAACAGTAAAAATGAAGATCTGAATGCAGAGGATGTATATTCTCGGTTAACTACACCGGTTTTTGGAAAAGGAGTTGCTTATGATGTGCCTAATGCGGTATGTATTTTAAAGATAAGATGAATAGAAATGTAGTGTAATTTGGCTTGTGAGTAGGCAGCCCTGAGCTCTTGGCACTGTATGATGGGCTTATGTGTTCATATGCAATTCTGGCATATTGCAGTAGGTAAATAGTCTCATTTGGATAATCAAGATTGAGCATGTTCAGATTGCTTTCTTTACCACCTGGCCATTGTTCAGTCTGGGTGTTATATTTTATTCTTGAAACCATCTAATCATAGAGGAAAAACTAGTGAGTGAGTCACTTTTTCCTTCTCTTGCAGCCACCACTGACTGCAGATGACTTTTCCTTTCCAGGCAACTTTATGTTTTAATTCTGAGACAGCTTTTAAGAGTGATAGCTTTTCATTTAATGCCATGAGAAATCTAGACATGGAAGTAATAATTTAATAGTTTGTACCACAAGGTTTGTCTTGCTCAGGCAAAAATCATTCTGTGTGTGTTTGCAGAATACAGTCTGCATGGGAAGCACAGAAACTGTGTCACGTACCATTGTGTCTGAGCTAAGCGTTGGTGGCTTTCTTGTTTGTGAGTGTGGGCTGTTATGTCAGACTGTCAAACTGCAGAAGGGAAGCTTTCTGTGGAGAGACTTGCTCCACTGGGACTCTGTTCAGTGCATGTTGACATCAGCAGCCTGTTTTTCAGCAGAGTAGTTTGGTGGCAGAAACACCACTGTGTTCTCTTTTTTTTTTTTCATTTTTAGTTTTGGCCTGATTTAGTGTGTATAAATGCCAGTTATTTGACTGGTAATAGTTTCTGTGACCATCAATTCTTTTCCTCCTTAGCATGCCTCTTCATTCTTTCTAACTACTTGGGTGATTGCTACCCTATTAATTATGTGGCTTAGGAGCAGTAATCATTACTCACTTTGCCTCCACACCTGCATTTTGCCATGATCCACAAAGTGTGTATGTTGTTCTTACGCCATTCTTTTGGGAATCTCATATACATCTGACTGCCAACATCTTGCTACGTTGTAAATAAGTAAGGGAGAACTTGGTTGTCTCCTGCTTTGTCATTCTGTGAAAGTTTGCCCACTTGTTACTGCTGTTTTGACTTCTGCTTTCATGCTTTACAGCTTGTGGATGAATTGAATGTCTTCATTCAAGGGCTAGTTCTTTGATGGGATCTAATCTCATCTGTGAGGAGTTTTACAGAACTTTCAGTAAGCTCCTTGGAAATGGACATTTTTTACAAGTGTGTACCTCCGGCATGTAGGGATGATTAAGGCCTCCTACCTCAAAAGTCCACCATATACATCTTTTTTTTTTTTTTTTTTTTTTTTCCTGAATGAGGTCTTCTTGTAGAGCTGCCCTAGGGGTTTTTTTCCCCCCTAGAATGTGTTTGAGTCCCGCTTTAGTCAAGAGAATAATCTTTTAATATTACTCAGTAAGCCTTGGGTATCTGTGGATAAGTCTATTTAATTTATATCTTTGATACCAGAAGGACTTTTTCCTTATTTTCTCTGCAGATTCAGGTTCCTCAGAAAATTGCCTCTTTTCCACCAAAAAAGTTGTCATTTTTCTACCACAAAGATTACTTTTTTTTTCTACAGCAGGCAGATGTAGGGACTTTGCTATTGACATACACTGATTATCTCTAGTTTCCCTCTATGAAGGTAGGTATGCTCAGTCGTGGCTGGAATGCATTCTGCCAGAGGTGAGCTGGTTTTTTGCATAGTGTTACCACCACCATTTCATTTCAGACATCCAATGGGAAGGCATTTATAGAGCCATGGAAAATTTCAAACCAAACTTTCTTTTGAGACTCCCCTCTCTCTGCTTAAACTTTTAAGTACGTCTTCATTCTTTCAGTCACGTTTAGATGAACCACCCCTTACTCTTTGAGTAAGTTGCTTATTTACCAGCGATTCTGGTAATTTTTTGTTAATATGCATAGTCTCTCTCTCTCTATATATAGACTCATTGATATATATATCGACTCATATTCACTCTTTGTCTCCTCCCTCCAAGCCTCTGTAGATAGTTTCCTGAGAGGAGCTGAAATGGCAGCAGATGTGTTCACTCCTGTGTTGTTCCTGTCTCCATCAAGCTGGAGATTGGCTAGCATGTTGCAAGGGAAATTGTGCTTGTCTCTTTGCTCTGTGACAGTGCACCCTCTGAGAGACTTCTGGGGTCCCCAGTACATTCTCAAAACAGAAGTTTCTAGGAAGTAACCTTTCTTTTTATGTCTTCTGTTCTGTGAATAACTTTATAGCACATGCAGAGTCCTTGGTGGGAAGGCAGTTTTTGGCGTATTACTCATGCTACAGTGCAGATCTATAGGAGAGATGCCTCATTCATAATTTGGGCTAAAAAATCAAATGAATGATTTCTTGAGTCGATGTCCTGTCAATTCATTGAATGGTTCTCATCTAAGAAGGGGCTTTTCACCATTAGGTTTATTAGCTATGAGTCTATACAAAGAAAAAAGGAGGTGAGAAGGGTGTGAAGCTCAGTTTTCCTAGGAAGCAGTTTGCCTCCTGCTTCTGTGTCTGACTTCCTGGGCAGTGATCAAAGGATTTTGTAAAAGAAAGGGTCATCTCTAGTCGAGGGGTAAGGTGTTCTCTCAAGGGTAAGCCTTCTCTCAGGCTGTCTAAGAGAAGACAGGAAGGGGAGAGAAAGCAAGGAGGCCACGTAACAGCACAGGCTGAATCTGGACTTTGCAAGGACAGGGCTGATTATATTTGTGATTATATATCTAAAGGGTGTTTCATATTTCAACCTTGAATGCATTTTGTGTCTTCAGGGATAAAGCTTAATGAAGATACTAAAATAATTTTTTATTTTGTGCACTGCAAAAGAGAGAACCACAGCTCCTTTGAGCTATTGTTTTACTTGGACATTTCTAAACTGTTGATTGAAAAACAAAGAAGGGGGAAACCAGAATATTACCTATTACTTAAATTTGAGTATCTGCTGTACCTTGCAGTCCTAATCATAATCCCTATTTATTTCCAGATGTTCTTATAGTACAAAAGCTGATAAGTTTTAATTACATTAATGTGATAGTCCTTGTACTGATTGCTTTTCTGTCTTTGTTCCTTTAGATATTTTTGGAACAGAAGAAGATGCTCAAAACTGGGCTAAACATTGCCCAGTTTAAACAGCATGTATCTGTGATTGAAAAAGAAACAAAGGAGTATTTCAAAGCATGGGGAGAAAGTGGAGAGAAAAGTAAGCAATATCAGATGCATTTGTCCTCCTATTTTCTGGGAAGGAATTAAGGTCAATGCAGTATGTTTTTTGTAAATTATGCACTGCAGTATTAACGAAATAAAAATTACAGAGGTAAAAGTGTACTGAATATCAGAAGAAACAAAATACAGGTTTCTTTGAAATCAAATTTAAAGCTATTGGAGTAAAAAGCTGCTCAGAAAATTATTGAAAGTAATGAGGAACTGTCTTAGTTTTGCTTTCTTAGTCAGCTCACAGACAGTGTACCTGTTGTGTTGTTTTGCATGGTATCACTTCCTAGTCCCTAGGAAAAGGTGCTGCTTTTCCTGGGGAAAGGAAAATCTCCAGCACTGCTTCTCAGAGCCTGTGCTGGAGATCTTAAGCTCAGGGACCTTCTACACTGAAAAATTGCATTCCTGAAGCTGATATGGTTAGGTTAGTGATCTAAGTGAAATTCTTTTATTTCCCCCCATTCCCAACTAGCTTACTAGACACACACCATCACCTTGTTGCAAGCCCCCAGCTGCATAACAGTGCCAGAAATATTATTTCTTTAAGCATATGTATTTATATTTAAATACATTAAATGTATATATTATTTTAACATATTGGAATATTTTGAAAGGATAAAATTTATATGTAATATAGTTAATAACATGGTAATATATAATTTGATATTTAAATATCTAAGTACTACTATATAGAAGGAATTCAGTGATCAGCAAAACTAACTGGTTTCCCATGGATTTGGATTTCAGGTTTAAATTTTTTTATGATTTCACTTATATTTATAAAGGATTGATCTCATGATGCATGGCTTGCTTTGGAAGGATTACTACCTCTGCTAGAAAAATTTCTAGAAAGAAATATCTTAGAAAAAAGGTGTTGAAATCAGTTATCTAATTAAAAAGTTTTTTGAAGAGACACTTCATAGACACATGGAAATTTTAAATTGGATGCTTCATTCTCCTAGTCAAACAATCTAAAACTCTATTTTAAATTATTAATCTGTGTCCAGTTACTTATTTTTTTCTCCTGCAAAGTAAAAATGAAGAATGACCTGTAAAACATAACATTGGAACTGAGATGCACCTTCACTAATGTTTTTCAACTCTTTCCCCAGACCTGTTTGAAGCCCTTTCAGAACTTATCATTTTGACAGCAAGTCATTGCTTACATGGGAAAGAAATCAGAAGCTTGCTGAATGAGAAGGTGGCCCAGCTGTATGCCGATCTGGATGGGGGTTTTACTCATGCTGCTTGGCTTCTGCCAGGTTGGCTACCTCTGCCGAGCTTCAGGTACCAGGAATAACAGATGAAGCAACTTTAGCATTTTGTCTAAGCATCATTTGTTGTTTGGATTGTTCCCCACCCCCACCATTTCTTGTTTGTAAGCTATTCTGGACATCCCAATAAATCCTCATGAGCATTTTATGTATTAAGTTGCTAATAGCAGTGTTTTGAATCACAGACGTCGAGACCGAGCACACAAAGAAATAAAGAGTATTTTCTACAAGGTTATCCAGAAACGTCGGAAGTCTGAGGAAAAGGAGGATGACATGCTCCAAACTCTACTTGATGCCTCATACAAGTAAGCCAAGGGTCTGGAGACTTGTCATTTATAGATGTTTTACTTTAGCTTTGAGCTCTTTAGTTAAACCTATCTGCCAAAACCCCAGAAATACTCCCGCGTGTTCTGAATTGGTTTTGTTGCCAGCAATTGATCCTAGCTGTGTTCTTAAAAACAGCTTTAAAACTTGTCAGTGGTTATTCAGATTTCTGAGATTTTCCTCAGGTTAAGAGGTTGCTGAGGTTGCTTCCTTTCTCTTTGCTGGCTGTTGGGGAACGATTTTCTTTAAGGCTCCTAAAAGTCTCTCTCCCTCTGTTCTCCCCTCTTCCTTATCCCTAGATCTTTTGCCACTCCATTTAGGGTAGGCAACAAAAGAGTAGCAGGAGACAGAAGTACATTAGAAGAAATTGTAAATGCTATTGTAACTGGACGTGTGACCAAGTGAAGCTCTAATGTATCTCCCTCTGATCTAGGGACGGGCGCCCGCTGACCGATGATGAGATTGCTGGAATGCTGATTGGGCTGCTGCTGGCAGGGCAGCACACGTCCTCCACCACCAGCGCCTGGCTTGGCTTCTTCCTCGCCAGAGACAAATCCATACAGGAACAGTGCTATGCCGAACAGAAAGCAGTTTGTGGGGATGACTTGCCACCCTTAACTTACGACCAGGTTTGTATGTTACATTATTTCTGCTGCATATTTAAACAAAAACGTTGAAAAGTCAACCAACATAAAATAAGAGCCATAAACTTTGTGACAGAACAGTAACTGGCACAGTCATTCTGTGATAACACTGTTTGCTAGTACATCTCCTCCTCTCTTCCTGTCCAAGTAAATTTTCAGCTTGATACGGGTTTTTTTAATCAGTGTTCATTAAGGAAATTACAGTTTCTAATGTCTGTTTAGGAAATGATAGTTCTGTAGAGGAGGAAGATCCTTATATTCCCACTAAGGAAAGTGATGCTGTGTGACCTTGTTCTTTAATTAGGCAATAGAAAACACTCTGGAGGCAGATCAGTAAGAAACCAGCTGTATTTGATTCCACTGGTCAGAGATTTTTTTCCTTCTTAATTGAATCAAATAGAAAAAAAGAAATGTAGCTCATAAAGTACATGTAAATATGGGCTGCTTACTCTTTTTAAAAATTATTTTTAAAAATTTGTTTTTAAATGGTATAAAATAGCATTTTGTTTGTGTTGAATAAACTTGGCTATATTTTGATATATAATTTTCTCTATATTTTCAGCTCAAGGATCTCAGTTTGCTGGACCGCTGTCTAAAAGAAACTTTAAGGCTCAGACCTCCTATAATGACCATGATGAGAATGGCCAGAACTCCCCAGGTGAGGACACTTTTTGGAGCTAACTTTACTGCAGCACAGGCCAGATCAGAGGTATCTTGGTTGGCAGAAGGAAACATAAGTGAGGAGTGTTTGCTGGCAGGGAGGAAAGCTGATGGTCGCCTGGGGTTCTGTCAGTGGTAGCGTAGCCAGAGTTGATTGAGGAAATGAATTAATACCTTGAACTTGGTATTTGTTACCTTCATCTGGAATTGTGGCCAGTTTCAGATTCCTCCATCTCCCAGAAAGCAAGAAGTTGAAGGAGTGAAACAAGCAGAGGGCCACAAAGATGGTTATGGGGCTGCAGCACTTGTGGTGAGAGGCTGAGGGAACAGGCTTTTTTTGGCCAGGAGAAGGGCAGGCTCTGAGGGGACCTACGAACAGCCACATGCAGCAAAACTGACCCTTTCTTGTAGCTATCGGTCTTACTTAAGCTTAGTTTGGTGCCACCATTTAAAGCTATTTCTTGCTTGCCAGGTATTTTTAATAGCTATCATGGGAAAATTTGGCATGCACTTAATACAAGTTAGGAAATCTGAAAGAAAACTTGATGCTCATACAAATAAGATACCAAGTCAAATAAGTCAAGTAATTTTTTTAAATTATGTCCCTCCAATGATAAAGGCTTTCAATGAATTTTAGGTTCATTTTTTTTTAAAACCTCCTGTAGAATTGCCAGCCTTATTAAAGCAGCTGAAAGGTTCCTGCAACTACTTGAACATTGTGACCCCTACAAGTAAGAGAGAAAATGCTAGGCTGCATTAATTTTAAATGCACTTAGCCAAAATCTCTGTTGAAATTCAGGCCTCATGATGCAACACTTCAGGCAACACTTCTAAAAGAAAAATGGAGACATTTTGTGACGTGTAAGGTATCGTCTCTTCTCTTGTAGACTGTTGCTGGATACAATATTCCCCCTGGCCATCAGGTCTGTGTATCTCCTACTGTTAACCACAGACTCAGAGATTCCTGGAATGATGCTCTAGACTTCAAGCCTGACCGATATCTCCAAGATAACCCAGCAGCTGGAGAGAAATTTGCGTACATTCCTTTTGGCGCTGGTGAGTAAGAGAATGCAGCACCTTCCTGAGTGACGGTGTGCTGAGGTGGCTCATACCAGTTATCTCATAGAGCACCTCTCCACACTGTAGCATCTGAGATTTTTTCTTTCTGTTTCTGCCTGAAAGTTTTCTTTCTGTGGAAGGGCTGTTAAAAGAATGAAGTTAATAGTTTTACATTAGTCATAGCTGTATATATCACTCAGAGCAGTAATCAAAACACATCTTTAGATTAGCATGCATGATGTTTGACTCAAATCTTTTCAAATCAAGGTAAAACCTGTACTACAAGATCAGTTTTAGGCAGAGCAAAAATCTGCAGAGTCAGCTTGAAATTATTGCCACAATGTGGTTAGAGTTGATCTCATTTCTCAGTGTTGCAAACACTTCTTTGCTAGTACATAAATTAATGCTTTCTAGTGGGAACAGAACAACATAATTTCACTTCACTTACTCATCTGTTTTATGCAGTAACAGCTTAGAAAAATAAGACTTGAGTGAAGTTATGGAATGGGGTATATCCAACATTAGAGCCTCAGATTGTTTAGAAAAGGGCAACTACTGTCTGCATAAAACTTTTATAGGTAGCTGGTTATCAAAGGGGATTTAATAAGAACAAATTCTAACTGCATTTTATGGCTTTCCCTCTAGGCCGTCATCGCTGCATTGGAGAAAACTTTGCTTATGTTCAAATTAAGACTATTTGGTCTACTTTGCTTCGTTTGTATGAATTTGATCTCATCAACGACTATTTTCCAACTATAAATTATACAACAATGATACACACACCTAATAACCCCGTTATCAGATATAAGAGGAGGTCACTGTAAATTCTGGTCCTAAAGCCTTACTTATTTAAGTTGTGTGAACTAACAGACTTTTGAATAAAATTGTGACAGAATGAGTGGCAAATGGAAGCTGTTGCATCTACTGTTAGGAAAGCAAAAGTCACCTACCAAATGCAAAGTTTTTGCATCTGTTTTGTTTGCCCCCACCATTTACTGCTGCTGTGTATAATTGCTTGTTCTACAACTTTTTCATTGTGTTTTTAAAGCAAAAGTGTCTTTTCTATTGGTGTAACACTTTTAATCTGCATGCCAGCTCTTTAAAGAAGAAATGATTTCTACAAGTGCAACTTTTTTACTTTTGAAAAATAATTAAAGATTATTTTCCCCAGATAACTAAGGGGCAAGGCTGAATACCTTACCTCTGCACTCAATTACAGTAAATCCATCAGGGAACAGGCACAGCAGAGGAACGTACTTGGTGGTGCCCTTCCTTTGGCATTTATGATTCTGTTCCAGGCAAGTGAGTGATGGTCTTGGCTGATTTAACAAAATTTACTGTACAGCTAAGTAGTAGGCAGAGTACAAAATGTTCACAGGTAAGTGTTTTCAAGAATAAGTCATTTAACTGTCTAACTTGAAGTAGCGGTAAAATGCTTAGGTTCAGAAAGCAACAAATAATTCTCTAAAAAAAAGGTCTGAAAATAGTGATCTCTGGAAGCTCGATGTACAGTGTGAAAGTAACAATATGATGATACAAACCCATGAATTTTGTAAATAAGATGTTTGTGTATAAAAGGGTCACAAATTAAGTGAAATAGCTGAATGTTGTCCAGTTTGGTACTGATGGACCAATCATGCAGGATTGTTAAACGGTATTTGGTTCAAAAGTGGTGATGATAAATGGTAATGAGCGCTCGCTCATGTGAATTTTGAATTAAATTTATAAACAAACCTCTTGGGGAAGTTTTCTGTGCCCAGCTCTATCAGTTCTTTTTGAAAAGCTTTCGTAAGTAAATTTGTAATAAAGCAAGTTGAATTAGTCATGCTAAGAGGTCCCTCCCCCCTTTATCAGTGCTCAGTGTAGCAAGGGCTTTGTCCTGTCCTTCCTGGTCTGAATTCAGTTACAAAACCTTGTGTTTACATCAGTCATGGCAGCTGAGGGAGAGCAGGATCTTCTCTTCCAGCCCTGCCAGATATGACCAGGAACTGCAGAAGCCAGGCTTGTATCTGTCCTTTTCTTTAGCAGCAGTGCTTTGGAATCTGTAAAATGTAAAGCTGCAGCCACTACAAGCAGGAGCACAGGCAGGAGCAACCTGTTCCGTGTGAATAAGGGAGCAGTTCTTGAACACAGTTAGAAGCATGAAGTCATCTTTATTTCAGTACTTTGACAAAATACCCATAAAATTCAAAACTTCTACCATTACAAAAATAGGTCTCTACAAGTGATATTCTGTCTGCACTGCCAGTAGCAAATATTATGAGAGTCAATGTAATTTCAGTAGCCTTGCCAGAAAAAGTGCAAGTAAACTTTGCTGAATGTAGCTCAATTTAATTAATACACAAGTTTCATCTTCGCACCCTTTTCATAAATACACACTTCATAAGTTAATCATTTAAATTAGCATTCCACAAATATACATGTAATTTAATGGTGGGGATTTTTTGTTTGGGGTTTGGGGGGATTTTTTTTTTTTTTTTTTTTTTGTTGCTTGTTTGTTTGGAGGGGTTTTTTTTGTTTGGTTGTTTGGTTTTTTTTTCCAGGAACACAAAGTGCCTACATACATAAATCCCAGTCTATGTGGGTGTGCCAGGATGGAACTGTATACAATCGTATAGCTGTGTTCATATTGGTCCCACAATATACATGTTGTACAAAAGCAAGGAAAGAGCACAGATTTACAGAAGGCAATCTGTTAGCATCACTGCCAGTGATGGACATGTTGAAGGGTATTATTATCTTCTCATACCCATATGCAACTGAGTGTATGATGTCGAACCTGTAAGATGGAGAAAAATTTTCATCAAGATTACTTGGAATAAGTATATCAAGATGCACCAGTGACATTCAGCTGAATAAGCTTGAAAGATTTTACATGGAAAATCATAGAATAGTTTGGGTTGGAAGGGACCTTTAAAGGTCAAATCTTTTAAGAACAAAGCTTCTCCAAATGATGGATTTTATGCTGACGTAAGACTTCAACACAGTAACTTCAAAAATCAGGGTTGATAAATTTCATCCCATTGTTCTGACAATTTTTTGATGTGTTCCTTTTGGAGCACAAAAACTGCCATAATCTATGGGACAAAACAGCTGTAACTCCTGTAGTCAGAGTGGTAGAAGAAATTCCCCTTCTACTTCCACATCTCTATCTTTGGGTACATTTTCCTTCATATAGTTTACAATCTTAGTAAGATGCCAACTGAATCCTTGCACATTTATTAGAAATCAGGGAAAGTTAAAGTGTTACCAATAAACTCAAAATCTCTAGTTAAAGCACTCTTGTATGTCTCTCTTCAAAGAATTTTATCATCATCCTTTTGATAAGCTTTTTGCTACAGCTCAAAAAAATGCCTCTTAAGGCTGAAAATGCCTAAAATCAAAATTGTTTGTATGTTATTTTGAGAGAAACAGCACAACTTGGAAGTGTGCCTTGTGCTCCCAGGAGCCACAGGGAGCTACCTGAGCCCTTACCTGACTGCACACTGCCCAGTCGCTTCTGTAGTGCTTCCAGCCGATGGATGTAATCTGTCAGAGCTCTTTCGGGATCGTAGTTCTGCAGTTGAGAACAGGTGAAAGAGACTGGGTTTAAATCAGCATGCATCCCATGGAACCTAGGGGCAGAACAACACACATACTGTCAAAAAGTGAAATTTCAAGTAAAAATACCAGCAGACACAGCAAAATACTGTAGGGAGGGATACCTTATGGTCTGGCCTGCATGCCCCTTAGCTTACACATGTGGTAGCCAGCACATCATACCCGTGTAATCTTCCTGCCATTTATTGCCCAAGCCATCATACTGCCTCCCCCAGAGAAACCACTCTGCCCACTCGTCTTTACTGCACCTGATTTGTTGCTGCATTTCTATGGGGACAAAGACTGACCAGCAAATTCCTACTGAGACTACAGTGGAAGCCACGGTGGGTGAAAGTTTGCTTTCATTAAGAAGCTTGTGTGAACAAGGACACCACCATCTTCACAGGATTCTACCTCCTGTCATTATTCTCTATAAGTAAAAGTCAACAGTGGCTATAATAGATTAAAGATTTTTTTCCATGTAAACTGTTACAGTCATCACAAACTAAGATTATACAGATGAATGAAAAGGAATATATATGAAAATGAAAAACCAAAATGGCTCAAATCTGATATTCAGTGAAGATCTGAGCAAAAAACTTCATATAAACTTATCAAAGGCTGATGGCACTCAAAACATTGCCCCTGATGAAAAATATCTGGTTTCACAGGCATCTGACTCACTGATACGTCTGGTATCACAGCTTAGGGCAGCCAGCCAAAGAGATTTGATCAAGAATAAGCAGTGGAGCTGCCAAGCAGCTTCCACCCACGCTCTGGTCCTGAGGCTGCAGCAATTCCTCCCTGCCCACAGTAAGCAGGTGACCTCAGCCACAGTGGGTGGCCCTGCTTTTGCCTTCCTTTGGCTGAGGGCACCTGAAGCAGCCCCTCTCCACGCCACACTGCTGCCAACCAGCAGGGTGGGCAGGACTGCGCAAAGCCCAGACCCTACAGGTGCAGGTAACCACAGCTCCATCCAGGATCTCCGCCAGTTCCAAGAACATGACGCAAACCAGTCTTTAGAAGTGAGCAAGCTTTGGCCTTGATCAGTGATGAGTAAGCGCACATTGAATGCCTGAGACCATAATTCTTTATATATCCTTACAAAAAAAGTTAAATCTTACGGCATCAAAGATTACAAACCTTAGTAGTAACCACTGATGTGTTCATTTAGTTAAACAGTGTCTGACAGAGAATAATAATCTCAAATGAAAAGTATGTATGTTGAAAGTTTACAAGAGATCTAGGAGACTCCATGCCTGACCTGGATCTGTAGGAATGTCTTTGTTCTCCATAAAGATCCATGCCACCAGAGAATGAATCAGGCCGTAATTCATTACCTAGAAATATAAAAAGCAACATCTTAAAAACAAAACAAAACAAAAAATTAACACCTTTTGCACTTTACTGGGAATCTCAAATGTGAGTTTTCTGTTTGCATATCACAAAAATGGTATTTAACAAATGTAGACCACTTTCAGATTCCCTCAGGGAAAAGCAGAGGTGAAATTCTGGCCTCACTGAAGTCAGTGAGAAAACTGGCAGACTGAGCAAGGGTTTTAGCGCAGTCCTAGACACTCAGTAAATAATAAAGAAGCTTCTGATTCTCCTTAGATTCCTACAAAAAAGCAATCAGAAAACTTTAAGCTATAACAAAAGAATGACAAGCTTTTGTTCTGAGGAAAAGGCCAAGTGCAGATCTCCTAGAAAAACTCCAATGACGCAGCTAAAATTGCTCTCACGAACATGCTCCATAGGGAAAGCTTCCATATTTTTTTAAATCCCACCCATGATGGAGTAAAACAAGACTGAAGACAAAGCAAATAGTTTAGTGTCTGTGCTGCACATGGAAAATCAGAAAACTGAGAAACAGATTAATCCAAGCAATTACAGCAAAAGGAAGGGGGAACAGCCCCCATTCATTCCCCATGACAAAAATATAAATTAAAAACCATCTCAATTAAGCAGTGGTGTGACTTGTAAATACCATCTCTTCAGTCATTACTGGACTATGATTTACCTGTGTTCTGGCTAAAGACATCCCTGTTGATACTCAGAATACCAGGACCTGTAACTCTATGCCATCGACGAACCAGGAACTTCATTCTGCATTTCAAATTAAAAAAATAAAACAAAACCAGCTTCAGGATAAATGAAATAGTCTGATAAAAATAATCTGTTCCTTGTATTCTAGGAGGTATAAGAATTTCTTGAACAGCAAACAAAATTAATGGATGGACATCTAAAACCTGAATATCAAATAGAAAGCATCCTTATACACATTCCTAAGAAAGACCAGCTTTCAGCTTCACCTCTGCAATTCCAGTGATTCCAGGGGTGCTGCACAGATTGAAGTGGACAGCAAATGGCTCAAGCACCTAAGCAACAGTGCATCAGCATTTCAAAATTATATTAATTATACTTTTTTTGCCCTGTCACAACCCCAAAACTGCAACTGCAGAGTGCTATGAGTAAAAACCTCACTTACAATAGGTACACAAATAGTTCCTTGAATTCATACTATGCACAAGGCTCAGAACAATAGCAAGCAGAAGTGCTTGGGGATTCAAACCTTTGTGAAGAAGGTTTGTTACAACATGGCAGTACTATGCTGTAATAAACTTGACTTTTTCTTCCTTGTTGATTCCTGCTCATCCTTTCAATTCAAAGGATTACCTAGCTGGAGAAAATTAGTTCCTAAATCTGCATTATACTTAGGTGTAAAAATTTAACCTTTAAAGGAAATGAAGTTGCATAAAAAACCTTTGCAAGTAAACGCAATCCCTAGAATTGCTAATAATTTTTTTTTAGTATTATGACTTTATCCAGTACACTCCATCAGTGATTATCAAATACAGAGCCCGTTTCGACTACAATCAGACTGCTTATTCCTATTACAGATTTTAGCATGCTCTTCTCAACGTGTCACCCTACACAGTATCTACCTATATTCATGAATACCAAAAATGTATCATTTAAACAGGATGGAACAGGACAAGTTCTAGATTTCACTAGAGAGGTAGAAAAGCATTTATTAAGCTGCATAGTCACATCTGTTCAAAATGTAATTTCCTCCAGTTTACCTTGAAATTGCAATGGACACTCTGACTGCAGAGCGAAATCGTGTAAAACCCTTAGAATGACGGGTGATGATTTCGAGGTCTGTGTAGGAGGGCTGTCCACCCATCCGTGCTATGAGGGCCAGTGTGGCTTCTTCACACTCCTGGAATCCGCCTAGTAACAGCAGCAAATATTTTTTCTGATATATGAGGGCTTTCCGAAAGCTCTCTGCTCGTAGGTATTTGCCATAAATTCTCTGCAACAAGAAAAAGAGACAAAGGCCCCATTAGCTCCAGGAATGACTACAGTTAGGAGCCTTTTGACACTGTGATTTTTCATTTCTCGCTCTCATGGAGAAAACTGCACTGCTGATCACACCTGTTGAATGCAGCTTCATAATTTGAGGGTCACCTAAGTTGCAAGAAACAGAGCATACACAAAAGAACAATGTAGGTGCTTACATGTCATTCTTGGGGAGAAAAACTAACAGTCTGGTATCTGAGGATGAACATTTTAAAACCGAATTAATATCTGTTTGCTTTGAATAAGCAGAGTGAACACAATGAAAAATAGGCCCAACTAAAAATGAAAACTGCAGCTATAGTTAGTATGTGGGCAAAAAAGTCTTCCTACCCTTAAAACAGCATTTTCAGAATCAGATCCCAGTTCTCTGAGGAAAGCCTCGCTCCTGAGCTCTGCTCTCAGCTTGGAGAGCTCTGCATCAGCTTGTTTCAAAGATTTCTGCAGCGACAGCCTTTCTCTGTTCCAAGTCTCCCTCTCAGAGGCAACAAGAGTATCAATATTAACTCCAACATCCGACGAGCGCCTGGAAGACTGAAGACAAAAGAAACTGAATTTGAACCACATAGTTTGAAAAAACTTAAGCTGTGTTATTCTAGTAGTCGGTTTGGTGAAGAGCTCATACCATTAATAAGAGAAAAACTATCCACTGATTGGATCTGAGGCCACCCTTGCATTCTGACACCTCAAAAGCAGTGAGTTTAGGAGCCTGATCAATGTTCTAGAAAAATACAGCTTCTCCAAAAAACTTCACACCCTCAGTTGGATCATACTAGCTTCATGACCCGGAAGCTGCCTGGATCTTCATGGCGATGAGATACAGATCAAAAAGTGAATTTAAAAGCGAAGAGTAGTTAACAAAAAGCAGCTGGGTAAAATCAAAAGTTTGCACTAAACACAGGGAGTTGAGATACACTGACCACTGAACAACTCACACCCATTTACTCTGCACATGGAAGCCAGAAAGGTTCTATACATAACCCATCATATCAGCACCACTAAAGACATACGTAGTCTCCAGAAGGTTGTCTGTGGTGGTATCTTCTCAGTTCTTCCTCCAATTTCATAACAGCATTCCTCAAATTATTCTTTTCTTCACTCAGTTTGCTGACAAAGCCCGTCAGCTCAGCATTTTGTCTCAGCAGCCTCTCAGTCAGTGAGCTAGATGGAGTCCCAGGTGGTAGCACTAGCTTCAGCTACAAGGAAGAAAGAAAACCAAACACAACTTGTATTAGATTCAAGTTGCCAACTTGCAAATGACTGGCTTACAGTGAAAAACTTCTGTAGATTACGACAATAAATTTGTAGCAACTTAAATAAAGAAAACTTCACTGTACATGTAAACCATACATTAAGTGTGATTTCCTTGTCTACACTTATCCTGTGCATTTTAACAGAATATTTTCATACAAGCTCAATTGTACCAGCTATAACAATTTGCAAAGCTTTTGTACTATGTTTATGTTTATCTAACTTTGAGAAAAAGAAAAGCCTCAAAGCTTTTTTCAAGTGCCATTGAAAACACTTGCTTAAAGTACAGGTAAGGACCAAGCTAAATTCACTTAAAAATAAAGTATTGCTGAATTCTTTGTAACAGATTACCTCACTTCATTTTTTACACAGGTGCACACTACTCAATCTTCAATGGCCTTTCTGTTGGTAAATACAGGGCAGTTTAAGTAAATGTATTGTATCAACACAATACAATAATGTTGATTTTAATAACAGGAAGTACTGAGCAAAACTTCCTCAGTTACAGGAATACTGCTGAAAGGAAAATATCTTTTCTTACAGAAAAAGCCATGAGGTTAAAAATTTGAAAAATCACCTTTAAAGTATTTAAAATTGAAAAAAAAAAATAAAAGGGAAGGGGTTTTTACACTTTACCGACTCAAATCAGAACACTTACTGGAGTTTTCCTCTACAAAGTACAGACCTGAATAAGTACAGGCTTAACAAACTCCTTGCTGATTTCTGCTCACATCATCCAAACTCTCCCAAAGTTACAACATTGCACTCTCACCTCTTCCAGACAGGACAATCCAGGCAGTAGTTTCAGTTCTGAAATAACTTCTTCAATAGCATTTTGTACTGCAATGAAATCTTGATCATCTGCTGTTTCAAACTGTAATCTGAAACAAAAGAGACAGTTTGAACAGCAGGTACAGTCTGACACCACGAGCCAGCCCAACAGGACTTTCCATGGATCCTTACGCAAAGGGTCTTTAGCAAGTCACTTCAGCACAGTTACTGGAGACATGGCAACATTTTCAAGACTGTCCACTGACTCTAAACTCAATTGTCTCGATTTGATAAAAAATGTGTATAGTACAGCTTCTACTCATTTGTAGACAAGGATGTTCTACATGAAGACATTTAGAATAGTGGTTCTGCTTCTCACAGATCTTGAATCTGTGTGAGCAAAATCTCAGGGTATTTTCCAGATATACTGCATTCTGCTTTGCCCAAATGAATGAATGAATGAATGAATGTTTAGTATTAAATGACCATCACAGCAAAATAAAAACAGATTCAAACCTCCCATGGACCTGGTACCATGTTATTTTTTAATCTTATGGAGATAACAAAAAAAATAAGAATCAAGATCAATTTCACTTACCATATATTTTTTTTTCCTGGGGATGATTCAGAACAAGAATCCCTATAGTAATCTCCTTATACATTATGAACTATTTAATTACTGAATTGCTTTAAATTCATCTACCTACACCATACCCAAATAAACCGTATCACTTTCCAGAGAAAAACAGACAAAATTGTTGTGACTTCTAAAGGATCCTGTTAAACATGTAAGATTTAGAGCAGCACTTGACACTCTGTGATCCTGTCTTCCAGCAGTATATCTCAAGTAACAGCATACACTATAAAAGTAGAACAACCTCAAACTCAATTAAATCCTGCAGACTGTGGATTGTGATTCAAACCCAAAATATTAGCTTATTGGTTGCTATTAACAAAACCAAATAGCTGAAGACTGGTCTGACCTGCTAGCAGCTTTCCGAGCCAACTGCTTGAGCTTTGGAGATGCATTTTGCAGTGTTTGTCTGACTTTTCCCAGAATGTCAGTAGCAGCAGAGAAATCTCCTGTCATTGTGCGGTAAGTCAATTCATTTGTCTCAGCTCCTTCCATTTTTTGCTGGAGAACCCAATTTCTTGTTCTGTCATTGGGTGTATCCCAAGTAGTCTGGAAAGAAATATGTGTTTTTATATATATACAGAATGTATGTGATCCAATGCTGTCAAATGAAAACCTATGATTCTGAAATACACCCAGAAACTGAAGAACAAACAATTCTGACACAAAAAGAAGTTCAGTGTGACTCCAGCACCGCTGTAGTGTACCCTGAAACTATCAATCGTGAAAGGTATAGTATGATGTCTTTCTTGACTAAGATCTAGCAATCATAGAGCTATGAACCCAGCTGAATCCAGTTGTCAGGAAGCCACCAAGCCTTTCTGTTTTTTCCACCAGCAGCTCCTTTACCAGTTGTACATGGAATTTGGGCAACTGGGCCCACATGTTTTGGTGACCATTTCAGTGTCAGAAGAACAGGGGCTGGAAGGTCAGGGTCAGTCCACAGTCACAGGCAACCACATCACCAACGCTGCCACAAGCCAAGCAACGCCTTGAACGTGTGTTCACCACTAACAACCTCACAACACTGCCATGGAAAAACTGCTATCCCTCACAAGGAAACCTGAGTCCTGGCTCCACCATTGGCTGTTTGACTACAGTGTGACACCAACGAAAAAAAGCAGAGTGTTGTAAATATCACAGGAAGCAGCAGCAGAATCATTATTTGAAATTCCAGGCACCTCCTGGAAAGCAGATCATACTGCCTGCTGATGAGGAGGGGAAAAAAACCCAACAGCTGCTGTCAACCTGATCCAAGGGAAGACCAGTCACTGACCACAGTGCTGGCAGTTACCTCTGTGCAGAAGAACAAGGTGCATAAACAGCATGGCAGGAAGGCCAGTTACCAATATACTCAACATCCTGCCTCTAGCTGTAAGTAGTTTCAAATAAAACAGAAGATTAAAACCAGTAGCCAAATTAGATGGAGAGAAAAATTTCCTTCCTGGCTCGACAGATAGATAACTGTCAAAAAGCATGGAATGATGTCAAGATGGGCAAAAACATGGTCAGCTAAGAGGCAAGTCTCCTGTCAACCCCTTCTGCAACTATCCACAAATCACTCACCCAGCAAGACTTATCTTGTACAGGGAAGTTTCTAAAAATTTTAAAAGTAATTTAAAAATAATTTTAAAACTTTCCAAAGTTTTTATGAGAGAGAAAGGCACCAGTGTTTCCAACTTTCATTCATCAAAAAATTAGGATAAATTATTAAATCGATTTTTTGTCTTGATTTCTTTCTTCTATTTTGTGAGCTAACATACACATACTCATGCATATGCTTGTTTGATTGCTTACTCATTTATTTATTGAAGCTCTAGGAAGATCACTTTTAAATGTTTCAAAGATCCTTTGTGGTTTATGAACTAAAGATTAAGGGCACTGACCTGGAGCATTTCTTAGAAGGAACAGCTCATTACTGCAACTGGTTGCAGGGAATGTTCTTATCCTATACTGAGACAAAGTGTGTGTATACATCCAGATGCATTTCTCCTGCTCACATTCCTCCTTACACACTTCTGTAACTTCACTCTCAGGGGGAGGCAGGTAATAGTTTTAGGTAGCAAAGTCCAATGCTTTCCCTTTCCCTTTCCCTTTTTGTGGTGCTCATGTTCTATAATGTACAGGCTATTTTATAGATTGAGTAAAGGCACAGAGACACACAATGCTAATTGAGCAAAAAAATTAAAGCTAAATTGCACATTTCAGAATTACACATTGCTTTCAGTCCTACTGTACCTCATTTGGGTTGTGGCTTCGTGTCCTTTCGGCTTCCGTTCTTCCTTCATTCTCCTGCTCCTTTTTATGTAGATCTTGGATTATTTCCTGCAACTTCTTTGTTTCATTCCCTAATTTATGAACTTCTTGCTTCTTTTCTCCAAGTTGCCACTGAAGGTCTTCTATTTTGGACTCCAGTTCATGAAGTTTCTTCTGTGCTATTATGTTAGCATCTTGTTCTGCTTGTAACGCTTTCCTCTGGATCTGCCTTTCTTTTTCCATTTGCTGTCTCACTTGCACAGATTCCAGTTTATACTTTTCCATCTCACTTACTAACTCCACTATACGGTCATGTTTGTCATCCATTTGTTTCTGTAGCTCTTTAAGTAACTCCTCAGATGGATTAGGTGTTCCAGCCTGCCCCTTATCTTCAGCACTTTGAAGCTGGGCACATAGCTCCTTTTCCCTTTCTAGGGCACTGCTTATTTCAAGAGCTCGAACCTTCTCTGATTCAAGAAGCACCTGCAACTCAGAATTACGGCCTCGCTCACGTGACAGCTGGGCAGCACTGAGTGCTTCTTGGGATTCAATTTTCTGTTGCAGATCAGTTGACAGCTGTTTCTGTTGCTCCAGAAGTTTAGTTAACTCTAAGTTCTTTTGTTTTTGATCTTCAAGAGAAAATTTTAAATCCTTTCAAAAGAAAATAGAAGAATTGATTAAAGACATTTGCGTTTACTTTTCATTATCTTCTGCGAATTGCAAATCTGCTACCTCTACACATGTTGCTTTTAACAGGTTGTGCTATTTGTACTTAATGCGATAAAACTCTGAATGCTGCAGTTACATCTTATACTAAAGTATATCACAGGTATCTTTATTCTAAAATCAGATCATCCCATAAAAGGCTCTTTGTAACACATATTTGATGAGACACAAAAAGCTGTACTTCTGAAATTGAAGCTAGCCACCTGCTTTTACTTTCTAAACCTCTGAAAATGATTTTGCAAGTTCAGATTTCAAGATCTGAATAAATCTATGCTGTTGAAATTATTGCTTTTTTGTCTTAATACTTGTACTAGGATACCTGCTCTCTCCCTCACTATATCAGTTAGGTTGTGGTGGGGGCTGGGTGTAGCCATGTTAGCAGTATCTTTTCCCCTGGAATAACTGAGGGCCCTTATAGAATCTTTTAATCTTGGCCCTGAAAAGCATCGTAAAATTCCTATTGATTTAAATGGAATGTGCATCAGGCCTTTTTCTTTCTTTGCCACACACATTCTATACATCTTTCTTCAGCTCTAGATGATAATAATACTGCAGTTGAGAACAGAACATGGAACATGCATTGGACAAAAACATAAGCTGAGATGAAATGTTAACCAAAAAATATATATTTTGTTCCTTGATGTTCCAGGCTATTTGGGATTATGGAATACCTCAAGTTCTTCTCTTCCTCTTTCCTCACTGCGTTCTATTTTAGCTTTTTCCTTTTCCAAAGCCCACTGCAGCTCTCTTGATTTTTTCTGTTCATTGGCCATTGTATCCTTGAGTATATCTAGCTCAGCTGCTTTTTCTTTAACTTCAGTCCTAAAAGAGAAATGATCAAACTTTACATTAGGCAATGGCTCTAATCCTACCACAGCAAGCTCACTTACTTGATATTTATTCTGTCTTGTGCACTGAAAACAGTGTAGTAGAGTAACAGAGAAAAGCCTATTTAAAAAAAAAAACTAACTCAAAACCAAAAGAGTTGCACAGCTCAAGAACCACAGAGTGTGTCCATCCTGATATACTTGTAGCTGCTATTTTTTATAAACTTGTGCCTCAGAGGCAGTTAGTTCAATCTAATCCAGTCATTGGCCAAAATCTGCAAGAATGTGCTTCTTGCTGCCATGTGTCTCAAGAGAATAAATTTATATTGGGGGAAAAAGAAAAATTTATGACCCGAATTTTCATTTTTTGCAAATCAATTTTGCATCAGTTTGCAAAAGAATTTTGCTCCTGATAGTTTGTATAAAGGTTGTAAGGTAATCTTTAAAGTAATCCTAATTCAAACTCTAGATTAATTTGTTAGCTCTGAGCTGAACATTAAGACACTATACAAGGGCACATCTCTCAGGTACAGGCATAAATAACAATGGCTTTCTGTCAAATATTTGGCCTGTTACCTCCACTAACAACCATGTCAAAGCAACACTTAGGAGTCCTTATGGAAGTACTTGCAAAGTCATCTTAATTTTGGATTTTTTTTCTCCATGTTCAGTTTTAGAAGCAGAAAAACCTTTAATAAATATGATCTACTAATTAGCTCATATACAGTGTCAAAATTTAAAAAGAAACTTGATATTAATACATCATTAAACTATGAATTGAATTACATTTTTTACTCAATGGAACAAAAGTCTATTTTTTTTCAGATATGTTTTACAGAAAAACTAAGAAGCATTTACATCACATGAGATCAATGCCCTTAATAAAAATCAGTATTATGATTTCAGATTAGGAAAGAGAATCTTCTGAAGAGAATTGGCTGAACTGCCAACTGAAAGCCAACCTGATGGTTTCTAGATCCTTGAAGTGCTTGTGCTGTGCTTTAAGGGTTGCTTCAAGCTCGAGTTTGGCTTGTGCAAGTTCATTCTTCAGCTCTGCACCCATCATTCTCTCAGAATTCAGCTGTTCCTGAAGCTCAGCTGCTCTGTCCTTCATACTCCGGAGCTCCACCTGCATCTCCAGTATCTGTAACTGCTTCTGCTGCATGTTATACTCCAATGTTTCTAATGAGAATACCATTAACATGGAAATTATTTCGTAAACAAACACTGTCCAAAGCTTTCCCTAGCCACACTTTTGAAGAAATCACTTCAACTCCTGAACGTCATAAAGGCTATAAAATGTGTGCAACCATATCAATATGCATAATTGGGATAATAACGAATATAACTGAAGTTACCCATATTATATATGTATACTTATGACGAAATTTTTGTGACTAAACACTGACAGTGAGCTTTAACCTAATTTTAAAGGATACCTGCTCTCTGAATTTTTTGTTCTCTGTTCTAATTGGTTCTTAGTTTCTGCATTATGACTGACTATCCAACTTAGACAATTTCAAATCTGTTGAACCTAAACAGTGAAGCATATACATGGAAAAGAACCTTAAAATACAAGCCCAATTTTTATAGCAATTGAACATAACTTTGCCTCACTTCCAATTTGATTCAAGTCATAAGAACACAGATTATATCTGAATTTTTTTTTTCAAAATTAGTTGAATAAGATTGAAAGAGTTGAAAAATATGCATGTTCAGAACATACATATCAAAATCAGAGAACAAAGAAAGTCAACATTTTGTCACTTACAACGTTATGAACACAGCCATGAAAGCATTTAGAAACACTCATATATTACCACAGAATTCACCTTCGCTTTTTGAATCAATCTCTTGTTCTCTCTTTGGATTACTTTTCATCTGAGCATGCAATACTTGAATCTCCATCAGCAAACTTCTTCTATCTGCATTCTGAAGACAGTCCATTGCTGCTCTCTGGTTAGTAGCCTAATAGCATTAGAAACAGTTCAAAGTAAAACTCCATATTTTATTGAAATATCTAATTAGAAAAACAAATATAACATAATAATAATAATAATATCTATGCTGTTGATATCACAGTTACTTATATATTTATAGTGCATACACATTCAAAACATTTCCAGTTAAGTCAATATTATAATGTTTTGAAGAACTATTTTTTTATTTCTGTACTAGGCATCAAAGTTACAGAATGAGGAGAGCTATCAGTTTTCTGGCAAACTGTAATATTTCTTACTAATCCCTCCATCTTCCAGAGGAGACAACTGACCTCTCTCTGTCCCATAGCAGCCTTATCACTTTCTCTTCTTACAGCTTGCTTCATATATACAAGCTCCCTTATTCTCTTAGACAGTATAACATAATTCTAATTAACTTAATGGCATCAATATCAGGACAGCTGTGTTTAATTAAAATTGATGTCTGAAAGCTGTATTTTTATTATAACTTGTGCACCCAAAAATCTCTTTTCCATATCACCTAAATTTTTTTTAAAGACACCACTTCTCCCTACAAGTCTGACTTTGTTTTCACTCCTAGACTGTCAAAACTACTATTAACACGTATATTTTTAATGGATTTATGCATTCAAAATTAAAATCTAATGTAGACAAACACACTTTGGCTACAGTATGGTTTATGTTACCTGCTCTTGTAGTCTGTGCTCTAACTGATTCATCAATATCACTGCATCTCTTGTGCCCAGTTCTGCAAGTTCAGTTTGAAATGCAGCAAGAAGAACATTTTGTTCCCTTACAAAAAGCTGTTGAATAGCACGCAAAAGTTCTCCTCGCCAATCTGAGACATTTTCAGGAGACTCAGTACTTGCATAAATCTGCAGGGGTATAAAACAAATTTAATCAGCAGAACTGAAAGATGACATCATTATAATTTTATGTAAAGTGTGTATTTTCAGTGGAATATTTAGCTTTTCTTACTCGATAACCATATAACATTCGTTCATACAAATGGACGCATATGTTATGATTTCTTCTGCATTCACAAATGCTGAACTTTTATCTGTGTTTTAGATGGAGGTGATTTAGCTATTTGTAATGGAAAGCTTAGGCCTGGGTAGTTACTATTTATGTTATTGCATCACATTATTCTTTTATGTTACACGCATGTTCCTAGGTTGTTGCAGAGCTATGTAGCAGTGTGCAGATATTGTGTATGGAAAAGATTTTATTTTAAATGACATGAAGTTAATCTCCCCACTTTGCATGCTGAAGGAAATGCTGAAATAATAGAAACTACCTACATATATCCAAAAGTCTAACTGGGGTAATTTAACAGGCAAGTAAGTCCTAAAAAGTTTTAACAGATTACTGATTAATACTATGTTGTATTTTAAATAATTCTCTCACTACAACATCTCTCATTATCTTTTTAATATCTTTTAATATATAATCACTTATCTTTTTAATAGCATCTAAGTTCTACCACACCAATAAATAACATCCTTAAAAAATCTACTTTAACTGCTCCTGGAACATGCTTTCAAGATAGAATTCTTTTCAAAAGGTGGATCTATACAGTCAAAAGATATCAATGCACAGAAGAATAAATACAAACTGTAATTTAAGATGACTATTACCATAAAGTGCAATACGCAGTTTTACAGCACATTTTGCCTTGTAACGCTATATTTAAGCATTTAAACCTGAACTGTGAATGTGCCTTGTCAGGTTATCATAAATCATTTTTTATTTAGGTGGAATCTTATAACATCATTTATACCTCAGCTTCTGTATGAAGTTGCATTTTTGCAATTAGGTCTTTCAAAGATGCAATGGTGCTTAGAAAAGCTTTTCTTTCCTCTAGCCAAGGTTCTGGCTCTTGCTTATGAGGCGACAGATCTCTTTCACCATATGGAAATTCAGTGAGAGACAGCACCTGTATGCCTTCATGATGAACTGCTCTCAGCAAACCCTACAAAAAATGCAAAAACAAATCAGTAATGCCAGTAACAACAACATATAATAAACACAACAACAATAATCATAATCTTATTTCATACACATTGGAATACTTGCACTTCTAATTTGATCAGCGTAAAGAAACTGTTTATACTTTCTCAAATCAAAGATGGATGTTTCTGAGTTACTAATGTCTCTCAAATAGAAATGTATTAAATAGGTGTATTTTTCCTCAGTTTCAAAAGAAAATTTCCAGTGTACATCTGCAAATCAGTTTTTAATTTTTTAGGACAGTTGCTGATGGAAACTGACATTTTAAAAACAAAGTCTTGGGAAGCTTCCAAGTGAGCTCTGCAATTCATTTTTGAAATTACTATGAAGCTGGGGCTTTGTCACAAAAGACCTTTTTTTAAATGTAATTAAAGCACGATACCCTTACTGTTTAGAATAAACATGTATGTTTGCTTTCATAACATAGCTATTATTCTACACCTATACCAACAGAATCTATAAAATTATGTAATATATGATAATGACATTATCATTAATACAGTATAACTACAATAAATTCTAATTAACAATAGTTTTTATTTCTCATAATCATAATTGAGAACAAGCTATTTACAAAACTCATATTTAACCTCATTTAAAATGCAAAATGTGCATCACTGTTCAGAATTATTTTGTATTAAAATAGTCAACACTAAAACATATCTAAATGTCTCTCTTTTCACTAGATCAAGCAGCAGCTAATCTAAACTTTTGGTAGTATCACTTTTGTTCTGATTAAAAAAAAGAAAAAAGATCATGTCTATTTTACCTTAATTTTTTTTGGAAGTAAATCAGTTGAAGTTTCTCCATCATCTATTCCTTCAGATATTGTGTCGGATCCCTGGGTCTGAGTAAGATACATTCCTTGACTCCAGTCTGAACTGGAGTCTAAAATAAAAGGAGAGAAAAACATAAAAGCTGGGTTACTGTGAAGCTTTGAAGAACAGACATCAAAACAGTATTTTTTATCTGTTGTTGTAACAGGTGGTCACTAAGGGTTGATTCTAAGCCTGGAGACTACCTGTTTTATAGTTTTTCTTCTTCAAAGAAGCAACAGCAAAACAAACTAAAAAAACACGAGAAACAAGAACACAAAAAATCCAACCAAATTTAAAAGTCTTAGTTTAGTTTTAAAGCAGAAACAACTACTTACACAAACACTTCTGCCAAATGCCCCTCTCTTAATATGCTTAGCCTTCCCCTTGAAAAGGATCACAATAATAATTTTTATTGCACTTGGAGAAGTCAGCACTTGTTATTTCCCACTGCTAGGGAGTTGTAGCTTTAAATACTGTCAAGAAATGATGAAGCTACGCTGAAGAAATAATGTAACAGGTAAGAAGAATATAGGAACTACACTGGGAAGAAAAAAAATTTAGCATCTGATGCCTCAACTCAACTCATCTCTGCTTTACACATTTTCCTTTGTAGCAAATTATTAGACATGGCATGCTCAGCACCTTTTGTTAGTGCAACAGGCTTCTACTTCTCTCTGGGGAGTAGTTGTTTTGATTTCTTAGTGCACAAACTCTTTAACAGTAAACTTAATATCAAAAAAGCAGATTTAATACATCATGCTATTTGAAATCTACAAAAATCTATTATCTTACCACTAGAACCTCCATCTCTAGCTTGATATGGTGGAGAACGTGCTACTCCAGAAACTGGGATTCTCTGTATTGAGAAAAGAAAACAATCAAATCTTTAAACACCCCTCACCCCTTAAACATTTTCAATAAGTGACTGATTTCTAAGAAGCAAGAAACAATGTGAGCCTCTTTATTTCATTTCCCCTGCAATCAAAGTAATAAAACCACAGATGAGAAAGATGGCATTCAACAATACACTTTCCCCACTTGAAAGAGCTGGACAGGCTCGAGGCAGAAGCACAAGGAAGCAGCTGATCCTTGAGCACCCTTGCAACTTAAAATTGCTGAGGAAGGGGTTCACAGTCTCTCCCAAGGCTATGGAAACATCAGAATATTTAAAAGCTTTATACTGAACATGAAGTGGTTCACATTTAACAGTCTTTAAATGCAAATTTTTGTAGAAAGAGCAAAAGCATGAACTGAAGTACTTCAATGAATATAAAATAGAATACACACCTCTTTGGCTCGTAGAGTTTCTATGACTTCCTTTAAAGTATTACATTCTTCAGTCAATACTTGCACTGCAACAAACTTCTCTCTCTTTAATGCTTCAGATTCAGAGATATGCCTTGTCTCCATGTCCATGATTTCAGCAGCATGGAGTTCTTGCATTTGGTCAATTTTTTCAGTAAATTCTCTTATGATCTCTGCAATCTCTTCTGAAGAACATTCATTCTGCAAATCAATTTGGATTTCTGCATTTTTAACAGAGACTGGTGAAGTTTGCATACAGCTGTTGATTTCTATGGTCTTGTCTGTTTGTGATGAGGAGTTTTTTCCAGTTAGAGAAGACTCACTGGTTGACAAATCACATGAAATTTCTGCATCCCTCTTGGTTTCAGTTTTTGCCATTTCTTCGTCCTTTCTCCGGTAACTTGCAAGCCTGTCTTCTGCTTGAACTAGATTCTCTTTAACTTTGCACAGGTCTTCCTGAAGATGTATCAGACTTGCCTCTTTTACCTGTAAATATGGAGAATCTCATTTGCAGTCCTTCCAAACACTTAAAATATCTAAAATCCAAGCAATCCTCTAAACCATTACAGCTCATTTCAGTCCTATTTTAATACAGTTACAACACATGCTATCAAGAATTATCTCCTAAGAAATACATCTGTAGATCCACTGTTGCACTGCAGCGGACTGTAGAACTAGGTACTTTGGCAACAAGTGAAGATCTGATCTACTGCATCAGCTCTATTCCACTGACAGTAGGCACTGGCAGATTGTTTTTCTTGGTGGCATTCTCAGTAAAAGATTTTTAAAAAAAACTATAGCAGGCATATTTGCACACTAAGTCCTCTATAATCATTTGCTTTAAATACAATATGTAACAATCTGGTTCTTACTGCTAGCTCTTGCTGAAGTTTTTCTGCCTTTTCTCTGTAACTGCTCAGTTCTTCCTTAGCAGCAGCTGCCTCTTCTTTAACTTGTTCAAGTTCATTCATAAGCACACTTTCTTTTTGACTTTCAATGAGCTGCGCTCCAACCTAGATGGGAACACAAAGCAGGGAAAATCATAGAGAATAAAGTATTACCAGCACTGATCACTTTGCCACTAACTTACAAAATGAAAAGACCAAAGGGGAAAACAAATGTATGTTATTTGGTTTAACATAGCCTCAAAAAATTAAGGCTAAGAGACCATGGGACAAAAGACTATCTTCTTACAGTTTACTGAACTGCAAGCAGAAATTGCCTACACCACACAGAAGGCACTGGGAGGAAGGTCAACAGAGAGTAGGAAATGAGGTCTGATGATATCATTTAATTTATAAGACATTTGTGACATTAATTCAATCTGCATTGGGATGAAAGATCCTAGAACCTTTTCTTGTCCAGGACTGGATTCCATGATTGCTGAAACTCTCAAGTTCAGAGATATCAACCCCATGTTTGGATTATCAAGCATAGTCAATTTTGACTTAAGGTTTTAAATTCAGAGGCAACAAACCAGTGGTAGATGGAAATCAGGACAAATGTACACTGGAAAAACTACTGATGGGAAATATCTTCGGAACTGAGATGGGAAAGTGAGAAAACCAACCTCCCCCACGAAAATACCTGTACAGACAACCTGATATAATTTTCCATGTCATTCTGAATCCTCGCTAAGACAATTTTTATAATTTTAATTTTTATATCTCTACCTCCACATCATGTAAAAGTGTAATTCATTCCACTCTATGTCAATTCAAATTAAGAATAAGAAAGTATATGTCCAAAATTCAAAACCACCCTGCATTCATAAAAAGGCAAGATGTTTTTAATGCAAAATGGAAACCAATAGTGATGTTCACCTAAAATAACACCCTTCTCTTCTTTGTAACTCAAGGAATAATAGAGAAATGAAAATAACAGAATTCTAGCAGAATATTGCTAGAATTATTCGCATTAAGAATCATTTCATTTATACTTTACATAAAATAACAGGTTTTAGTGAAAACAAGCCAAAAGAAAACATCATCTAATTACCTGATACGCCTGCATTTCTTCTTGTTTCATGTATTTCTGAATCTCTCCTTTATATTTTTCTTGAACCTCTTCTAGTAATTGCTGAAGCTCTAAGAATCGCTCTTCTTTCACTTCAGCTTCCTTTTGTGCAACTTTTACATTTTCTTTCTCTACCTCCAGGTTACGATTTACCATTGCTAGTTGGTCTTCCATCTCATTAAGCTTCTGTGTTAAGAGTGACAATTTTGATTCTGTCTCATTTTCAGTTCTACCACTCAAACCCACTGTTTGGTCATTCTTGCTTGCTTCCTCCATGCACGTTGAAGCTTCCTGAATTTCCTGCATGAATTTTCTCTGCTCTTGAACTGCATTTAGCTGAACCTGACTCACAAGAGCAGCAGCAACTTTCTCCACTAGTGTCTTTTCCAGTTCTAATATCCTCTTTTTAAGTGTTTCCCTTTCAGCTTTGCTTTGCTCTTTCAGGTCTTTTATTTCATTGTAGGACTGGCACAGTTTTGAGTCTTTGTCTTTAATGCATGCCTGAAGTTGCTGCAGTTGCATCTCCATCTTGCTTATCGTGACTCCTGTATTCTCTTCAGAAGCCCTAAGCAGGGACTGATCTAGCACCTCTATCTCCTCACATAAGCCTTCTTCCACTTGTTCAGTTTTCCCATTGCTCCTATCTTCTGTTATTGACTTACCACCTTTCATCAGTGCACACTTATATTTCTCTATTATTCTTTCATGCTCTTTTTTTAACATACTTATTTCTTGCTTTAACTGGTTCATTTCTAACTTAGTTTCCTCAAGTTCATTCTTTGTTTGAGATGCCTCTGCATTTATGTTTTCTACTTGCTTTTCCAGAGCTTCCTTTTCTGCCAGAACTGTTTCAAGCATGTGTTTCAGACTGTCAGGATCTTCTTGAAAAGCAGCAATGTCTGCAGGTATTTTTTGTTCAATAATTGCCAGTTCCTGCTGAAGCTTATCAATTACATCATTCAACTGCTCTACTTCCTCATAATTTTTTTTCTTCACACATTCTTGTTCACTTTTCAGACACTCTACCCGGGCTTCAAGCTCCCGTATATGCTCATTTTGCTCTTCAATAACCTGGAGGGAAAAAAACCCCAAACCCAAGAAAAGGACTTTATAACAGGTAACTATTAAACCCTCAGATAATTTTTGTTCTGGACTTCGCAGAAACAGTTTAATCAAATTCTGAAACATCTCGTAAAAGAAAGTATACTCTCAGTGAATTTCCTAGTATGATGTCTCTTCTCAAGTTTTATGTGAATCAAGACATCTTCAAGTATGACTGACAAAGTAGCCTGTGATGATAAAGAACTGCAAAACAGGTATTAAAACATCAGATGAAGTGAAAGCATTTCTAATATTCAAAGAAATACAGAACACTTTTCATCTGAGACTACAGAAAACACCTATCAGTTGACTGACATTTCCTATCACAAATCTATATATGTGTTTGTCTTTTCTCTGTGTGCACACACATATGCAGAGTGCTCAAAAACACACAGGGCAAATAGTACTTATAGACCCAGACCACAATTATTTCTTTGTGCTATACTTTAAATCAAAGTAAAGAGAGACAAAGTTATAGAAATATTTATTTTACAATATATATGACTATTCAAACAAAATTCAAAGAGAATGGTGAAGACATGAAGACAGTGAGAATAATACTTTCCTAGATTACTTCTAAAGACACTTGGCTTTAGAAGGTCTGCATAAGGGGCAAAAAATTCCAGGAAACTAATAAAACAGTGTAACTGAGCAAATATGAAGCTGATGACTTCTTGACGCAGAAAAGAGAAGACAGATTTTAATAAATAAGTAGAAACAAAAAATGGAAGGACTGGTGTTGATGAACACTAAATTGATTAAATAAAAAAGTCTTAGCAAAAGAAAAAAAAAAGTTATTAGAGTCCAATAGAATAAGTTTAATAAAATTCATTAAAAAATCTTCTTGTTAAATTGCGGTAGATGCAAATTCTCCTTTGAATGTAGAATGACAAAAGATTTTGTCTTTACAGAGACAAAATAAAGACAGCCCAGACTGTAAGCAGCAATCTAAGAAACAAAGTGGATATATTTTTTTAATGGAATGTTTGGAGATCTGAAATAAACAGTGCTTCTATACTGGAAATTAAAAAGACAGAAGAAAATATGTCAAAAATATTTGGAAATATATATTATAAAATAAAATCAGTTATGGTATCTAAAATAGGTAAGAACTCTAAAAGGGCCTTTTAGAAATATAAAAGAAAAAATGCAGAAAAGAAGAAAGATGACTAAATTAATTACTCAAATAGCCATGCTTTTTCCTTTGTCTCTCTATACTTCACTATGCTTAGTTAGTTAAATAGAATAAGTTGATGACTTTGTAATAAGCGTAATATGTACAAAAATAAAAGACAAATGTGACTATATAAATTAGGGGGGGTGATTTTCCCATCAAGAACTTAATTTTAAAAATCCACAGAGACTACAGAAAGCTCCAAATCACAGAATGGTTTGGTTGCAAGGGACCCTAGTTTCAAGCCCTGTGCCACAGGCAGATGAAAGAACAGTGATCCTGGTGATTGCTATCAACTCAGCATAACAGTTTCTGTTCTTCATAACATAATGGAATAAAGGCCCACAGAAAGCAAATACAGTAATTAAAAGAAAAGCACTTAGTGGGACGAAGATGTCTAAGTGACTCAGAAAAAGGATTAACCTAAAAATAATCTATTAATATTTAATACTGATCTCATAATCAAGCACAGTAATTATTTAATGTCCTGAAAAATAAAACCAAGTAAGAGGATGAAATTAAGAAAATGAAGCTTCATATAACAGGAGAAGAACCAATCATTAAAATGAATTATAACTGAATCTTGGGTATTTTTCTCAAGGCAAGAATTTTAACTCAATTACTAGAGTCATTGTACAGAGCAAAACCATTTTGTATTCCTGAAGTATGATGTTTCCTAAATACAATTTCCTAAATCCAATTCAAAGTTCTGTCATTATTCACTGAAGTTCTTTATAACTGAATTTTGCACATAAAGACTCAGTGAAATTATCCAGCTCAGTCAGAGCTCTATTTCAGTGGATTAAATATGTCCTAGTAAACGTTAGCCTAAATGTTCAGCCAGCTACTAAGGGGTAACAAAATCCTGTTCTTAACTTACTGCATAATACTTGCTCTTGAGTTGAAGCTTATGGCTAATAAATGACATTTAAAGTGGTAAGAAGAAAAAAATTTTCTTTCTATAAAAAATGTGACTGAAGGTCTGTTTCTGCTGTCACTTACATCAATGCAAAATAAGTAGTATTTCTGTTGAAATCAAGTGTGTTATATCTGTATAAAATGGAAATAAGCCAAAAGAAGATGAAGCTGATTATCATAAAAACACATAATTGAAAAATAACAGAAAGCTACAGGTGTTAAATCTCAGTAAATAAAAGATGAATCTGCTTCTTTCTTCCTTGGTCTCTATTTCTAATAAAACACAGCATTTTGTTTGCTCCTCCATGCTTCAAACTGGATAAAAGATGTTGACAGCACTGGTATGATGACAGAGTATTCACAAAAGCACTGGGCTCAAAAGTTCAACTGATAAAAAACATTTAAAATCTAATGTGATCCAGCAGTTGTCACTTGAACATAACACTGATTGTAAGCCACAGGAAGGAATATGTTAAAATGAATTCTGAGATTGAATTCAGCTACCTGCAAACTATTAAATGTTCAGAAAAATTAGAAGAATAAGGAATGAAGAATTTAAGACAAAAACTCAAGCAGAAATAAGGCAGAATAATTAAAAAGAAAAGCAAGTAAAAAGCATCCTTCATAAAAAATCAGACTAAAGATTAAAAAGAGATTAGGTTTAAAGCATTGCTTGAAACTGAAGCATTTATGTTTTTATACTACAGCAGCAATAGAAGATAATGTAATTGGTGGGGACAGAGGGGCTTTTTCCTTCAAACAACTAGCAGTACAAAGTGAAAAAGATTTAAGAAGTATGTACCTTGTTGTCAGTTGTGGCCTCAAGTTGCTGTTGCAGTTTTGCAATTTGTTCGTGAAGATGATGTATTTCCTGCTCCTTTTCTTGCATGATGTGTGCAAGCCTCCCAGCCACTAAATGATGGTCCTTTATGGTGGTATCTTCAGATTTTTGGATAGCTAGTCCCAGTATTTCCATTTCATCCTGCCAAAAAAAGCCCCCATCAAAACATGTTAGAAGTGTACATAACATTTTCAGCATATTCTTGTCCGAGTATTTCAGGTGTAGGAATTAAAACAAACAGATTCCCTGGAATGAGAACTTATTTTGTGAGCTTTTTAATATTTTTGCAAGTTGAACTGTGGAATGCTTGAGAAAGAGAATGAATTTGGTGTCTGGCCATTTTCAAAAACTTTATTTCTGGAGTGAAGAGAGAAAAAAGCTCTAGGTTTCTCTCTTATGCAGTTACCTTAAATAATTTGTTCTCTTGTTCAAGTTCCTGCAATTGTGTAGTGGACTCCTTTAGCTGAATTTCTAGCTGCATGTGCAATTGCTGAACTTCTTCATTTTTATTTTCTAGCTCCTCTCGAAACTGCTCCAATTGTTCCTCAAGGTTTGTGACCTATGTTTCAAAAAACAAGTGGTGGAAGAGGAGTAGACAGCCATATCAAAAATTAAATGCCATAATTTTCAAGTACAATGTCTACAGTGAACTGGTTTGCTATGCACAAACAAAAGAATGTGTACTCAGTGACACCAGTCCTTAAGCTGAATGGAATTTTAAACTCCGCTAAAAATCAGTTGAAATCACCATGAAGTTTTTCTTAATTGGGCTGAATTTTGATTTCAGAAACATTCTTGCAAGTCATAAATATTAAAACAGAACTATGATGGCTCTCGCTCTCAAGAGAATTTCAAAGGGATTTGGACTGCTGTCTCTGTGATCTGCAAAAAATTTCATCTGTATAGTTCACTACACTCAACAGAAAGCAAACACTGACAAAACAGAATATCAGAGGAAACATGGAACATTTCACAGGCATTTACCTCCTTTTCCTTTCTGTCCACAGCTTCTCGTTCAGCTTGCAGTTGTACTTCAAGAGGTAGCTCTCCCTTTACTATGATGGTACCAAACTGTTTCCTTTCCTCTACCTTTAAATAGAAATTATATTAATAATAGTCAGATAAAAAAATACACTGTTTTGGTCTCAAGAAAATAAGAAAGTAGCAAATCCTTGATAAGTTTAGACCAAGCAATACCTTTTGCAGGTTGTCTGCACTGATGATTAAGGCTTGTTCCAGTTCTCTTATCCTGCATTCTAGCTTTTCAATTTCTTCATTTCGTTCTTGTATATCTCTCTGAAGTTGCTCCTTAGAGAGCAAAAGCTCACTGCATTTGTCTGTTTTTTCTTTTAGGTGATTTGTTAACTGTTCAACCTGGTGACAACATGGCAAGAAGTTTAATATATTGTACTACACTGGAAGGGTGTGGTAGCAATAACAACACCACTCATTTTTGACAGCAATAATGAAATTCCTACTCTTCAGGTGAAACAGAATGCACAGTTAGAATACTGCAATACTACATCCAACAAATACAAACAGCATTTTTAAAGAACTGATATGTTCTGTGCTACACTGCCTTCTCTCTAGAACTGACCTTGTCCTTCTGAAGCCATCAGGCTCTCTAGTCACTTAAAAGCAAGTAGCATGGTACCCCTATGCAGCCCACTAAAAAGATGCCTTTAGTGTCTATGGGTGGAATGTCTTGACCCTAAGGTCAAGATGCTCCTTGAGGAATGCAATTGTTATAAAAGTTTGTGACAAAATTATTCAAAAGGAGGAGCTGATTAGCAACATACAGAAATATTCTAAAACTCACTGAGTCTTAAGCATTGGAAGAGAATTGCTATATTTCAACCTCAAGAAACAGGAAGTTTTGCTTTCTTGCTGAGTTTCTTAAATGGGACCAAACAGATGTCATGGAAGATATAATTTCACTTTCTGTGG
Organism: Pachyramphus minor; assembly: GCA_013397135.1. NCBI lineage: Eukaryota > Metazoa > Chordata > Aves > Passeriformes > Tyrannidae > Pachyramphus > Pachyramphus minor. Next base: position 449,326 of record VYXB01006578.1, read on the forward strand.
GTGACAAAGCATTCAAATAAAGCATTCTCAATCTCAGTAGGTCAGATGTTCACAGCTCAGAAACAACATATTAAAAGACTAAGTGAAGTAGCGGAGATAGGACTATCTATCCATTTCTAGCTGTATTTCGGAAAGTATTAATTGAAATTACAGATAAGAAAGATGCATAACAAATCCATAGTATGATGCAAGAGTTAAGACCTGAGTTAAACTAAGCAATTGAGCAAGAGACATGAAAAGCAATCTTTGTCCCACTCAGTATTTACAATTAGGAAGTTACGATGTAGCCAAATGTAGAAGACTCAAAGCATTTCAATAGATAGGAGAGAAGAAGACCAGAACATAAACTGACAGGATGGTATTATTGACGTTATCCATCCATGAGTAACATCAAAGTCTGAAGAGACCTCAGAAAAGTCCTGAGAGAGAAATGGAAAAACAAAAATCAAGCCTAGAGCAGACTCTTTACAACAATCCTCCCTGGAATAAGCTGACAAAACTGAAACAACAGTAAAAAAGAAACAAAGTTATCAACTGAAAACGCTCATGGCATTCACACAAAGCAGAAGAGGACTTCAAAAACTGTGCAACTGTGAAAAATAAAGCAGCTATCTTAGAGAAGCATGAGAAATAATGATAAAATGTATATTTATGAAATATTCCAAGGAACATGGTGACATCAAAAGATACTATATAGTAAGACTATGTGCCTCATTTGATAAAAAATAAACATAAACCGAATACAGTATTGAAAATCCTTGTCTATAATTTGTAATGTATCACATTCAAGACCACTGAACTCTAAAACAGCTGCTACACATGTGGTGCTTGCAGACATTATCTTACTGTCTATGTTTCTACCTAGTAAAAATTCTAATTAAAAAACATCTAATACTAATTTCAAAATTTTAATCACAGTTACAGCTCTTTCATTTTCCAGCATGCTTTAAATTTCCATTGTAGCATATCTGCCAACTTAAAGAGTATACACATACATGTACATGTGCATATAAATCAGGATGATTTTTACATATAGATTCTGTACAGACAAATAGGACAATTTTCATTATGCTATCAAGTTAGAATATTTTTTTTCCTGGAAAGAATAATTTTTTAAATGTGAGAATTTTAACCAGGAATTCTCACGCTACCCATGGCCCAAACCATAAACAGACGCATAACAAAATGAACCCAAAATGAACATCCCAGATCCAGGAAAATTAACTGTGCTAGTGTACCCTCCATCTGTGGAATGTATCAGCAAGAGAGGAGCATGCACACACTTTGCAACAGAAGGAAATTGATGCAGAATTGCTCTGTATGCTTTGTTTAACACATACCCAGCTAATTCCAGAAGATTCACTGTTCACAGAGGCCGGTGATAACCATATCACATAGTACTGACTGAACACTTTGTAAGATTTCTTACAAACCTTTGTGGTAAAATATATCAAATCCCCCAGGAAATACAGTCCTAACCACCAAATTCTAAGTAAAGAAGTACTTTGACAACTTACACCTCACATAAATCAATTTATGTCCTATTACTGTCTATGGCCCTAAATTATTTTCTAGAATCATAGAATGGTTTGGGTCGGAGGGGACCTTAACAATCACCTAGTTCCAACCCTCCTGTCATGTCCACTGTTTTATGCAATACTGAATACTAAATATTGCTAATATTTAAGAATTGAATTACAGCAACAGAATTACCTCAGTAAGAAGCTTAATTTGATTATCATATTGCCACCTAGTAAGAGGCATTTTAATACTACAAATCAAGCAAGAAAAGAATGCAAAATGCATACACTGATGAAAAAGCAGGACAAAAGAAAATCCACATAAAAACAAATTAATTGACTAACAGGTTATCAAACAAAACATGCAAATGCATCAGAATATATAACATTTGTAACTGCTGCCAGTTTTCCTGATTTTCCTGGGTCTAAGAGCTTCCTGTGACTCTCCTGAGCTGCTGTTCTAAATATGTACAGTACAAATTTGTTTCAGTGCAAACAGACTTACCTGGGGAGGTTCAAGTGCACATAGAGAGTGTTACTACATCTCAGGTGCTAAATCTTGGTAACTCAATTCCCTCAGTGCTATGAAGAGGATGTCACAGAACACTGTAACATGGTAAAATTGGTAAAATAGTCCTGAATGTTTCCATAGGCTTTTGAGAACAGTGGATTTTCTAAGTTAAGTTATAAGAAAGAGCCTTTTTGAAAGTTATGAAGTTTCTGTATGACTAAAATCAAATAACCAACCAGCCTAAAAAAACTTCCAAAACACAGTTTCACCACTTTCCTCAACACCTTACCCTTCATTCTCAAGGGATTTACTTTCCAGAGCAGGTACACCATAATATAGCTTCATTATAACATCTTAACAGCTGTCAACTTGTCATTTATATTCATTAAGTGCAAGTAATACAATGTGTTACCTCTCTGGTTTGATGTTCATTGACAGGCTGACTCCTTTGTGGAATCTTAAGCTGTTGTTCCAGCTTCTGTATCTCTTGCTGGAATACATCTCTCTCATGCTCTCGGTCAATTGCTTGCTCCTGAAATTTAAGAAATTATGTGGATATACCAATTGATTTAAAAAGTACGTAAATTAAGTAAATTATGTAAATTACTATTTCTTACTTCTGTAAATGTGAGGCTGGTAACAGTATGCCAGTATTTTTAAGACAGCAGAACCTATTGCAGCTACCACTAATAAAAACATCTTTATCATTTGGGGCAATAAATTTCACATTTTTAATCAAAAAATTAGCACAGCATAGACACAAGTAATACTTCAGAAAAATGACAGGTTTGTTTCTCTGTTCCAGATACACTACACAAACGATAAGCCAGTCCTTTATGATTTTTCCCCTAATGTTTATCTTCGATAAATGTAGCATAAATAGAAATCCAGAACAGAAATTTACACTCTGTTAATATTGATGAGGACCCATCAGAAAAAATTAATTATAAAGTTCTTGAATTTTGCATTTCAGTTTTACTTTTGACCAGATTCAGTTGTTATATCCCAGTCTGACATTTGGGAAACACAACTTTATACAGAAAATAATGCACAACATGCAGTGAAGAATCATCTTTAAATGTCACTTTGTAACACAGACAAACCTTATCAGAAGCGTTAAAATAAACTAGCTGAATCTGATACAAAGAGGAATGCAAAAAGTGTATTGCAAAAATTCAGGAAACCAGAATAAAACCTCAACCTTTACAAGCTGCAGATTTTAAAAACTTACCTGCTGTTTCAAGGAAACAGCAGAATTCTAATGTACAAACAACTACTCACCTCAGTAGTCTGTAACTCTCTGGTTCATGCTATTGATAATCAAAACCATAATGCATACATGACTATGGGACTTGTAATAGGAAGTTTTACTTCCGAACCCTGCCCTATTATGACAGGCTAGTTTCAGTGAGAAAAGTAAATTTGTAACTGTAGAAAGTGAAATAAAGCAAATTCATTTGTGCTAATTACTGCTTACTAATTGACTATGCAAAGAAGGTGTCACAGGGTGTTATATTTATTTTGTAAAAAATTATTCCACCCTACTGCTGTTATCTGGAGAGTTAATTGAGAAGGCATGGAAGCAGTAGTTTCTTTTCCCAACAGCAGCACCGAACATAACAGGAATAAAATGGGAAAAGAAGGAGGGGTGAAAGATGGTCTTTGCTGAAAATGAGGCAGAGTCCAAAACAAAAGTGCAGAAATGGTCTGAGGTAGAAAGAATCTGGGTAAAACAACGGGAGCTGCTACTGTGAATGGGAACAACTACACATACAATATACTGGTTGGAAGGTGCAGTGTAATATCTGAAGGTAGATTCTTGGATACTACAAAGGAATACTATAAAAGAAACCTAAGAAAAATTATGCTTTCCATTTGCAAATACAAATTATAATGACTACTTCATTTAAAGAATCATAGAATAGTCTGGGTTGGAAGAGACCTTTAAAAGTCATCTAGTCCAACCCCCTGCAATGAGCAGGGACATCTTAAACTAGATCAGGTTGCTTAGAGCCCCATCCAACATGACCTTGAATACTTCCACAGGTGGAGCATCTGCCACTTCTCTGGGCAACCTGTTCCAGTGTTTCACATCCTTATTGTAAAAAATTTTCTCCTTATATATAATCTAAATCTACCCTGTCTTAGCTTAAAACCACTATTCCTTGTCCTATCACAACAGGTCCTGACAAAAAGTTTGTCCCCATCTTTCTTGTAAGTCCCCTCAAGGATAGAAATGCCTCAATAAGGTCTCTACAGAGCCTTTTCTTCTTCAGGTTGAATAATCCCAATTCTCTCAGCCTTTCATCTCATAGGAGAGGTGCTCCATCCTTCTGATCATTTCTGTGGCCATTCTGGACTTGTTCCAATGGGCCATGTCCTTCCTGTGCTGAAGACCCCAAGCACTGAGTGCAGCACTGCAGGTGGGTCTCACCAGAGCGGAATAGAGGAGCAGAATCACCCATGGCCTGCTGGCCAGGACACAGTTGGTTCTTTGGGCTGCAAGTGCACATTGCTGGCTCATGTCCAGCCCTTCATTCACCAGCACCCCCTTGGGGAAGGGCCTCAAGCCCTTCTTGGCAGGGCTGCTCTCAATCCCTTCATCTCCCAGCCTCTATTGATATCGGGAGTTGCCCCGACCCAGGTGCAGGACTTTGCATAGACTTTATACGAATTCTAACAGACTTCATTGAAAAACATGGAAATTCTACAAACTGTTTAAAAAATGGTCACAAAAAATGTATGTTTTCTCATTAATTTAGAGGAGTCCCATTATTTTAAACACTTACCCTATTAATTTATACTTACAGATACAGAGCTGTCCCAAGAAAGCACCTCAAAGTAATATTCAACTTTTAATCTGTTAATTAAATTCTTGGGCTGGAACCTAACACACTGTTACTATCATCTGCTTCTTTATGTTTGCTCGAAATCTGGGGAAAAAATAGCATTTCCCCCTGAACTAAACCTCAGTACAGGTGCCCACTCAGCTTCATGAAACTAGCCTTTTGCCATACTTACATCTAGAAATTTTCTTGTTTTCTCAAGTTGCTTTTCCAAAGCCTGGTTTTGCTGCCTTAAGTCCATTAGTTCTGCATTTTTTTCTTGCTCTAGCTCTATGAAACGATTGACCTGTTCTTCCAAGTCTATTTCCAAGACTTTCACTTGTTTCTGAAGATCGTCATACTCTTTTTCAGCCTGACGTTGTACTTCAATTTTTTCTTTCATCAGCTTTTCTGTTTCCTCCAGCAATTCTGGTTATAATAGAAGCATCACACATTACTTTTAGATATAAATAGTTAGGAATGCTAGGAAGCAAAACCACTCCCCAAGGTATCCATGCTGTAATCTGCAGGAGGATGTGAAATGGTTTGGGTTTTTACTATTTTTCCTTTTTCGAAAATGTATTTTCTTCTGAGAAACAATGATGATAATGATTGAAGCAAATTCATGTTCAAATTACTATCCTTTAGTTAGTCTTCAAAGGACTGTTACTAAAGTTGTACCAGATTACTTCCCTGTTTATATTTCATATCAATTAAAAGGTCTTTGTACAGCTGAAAAGAAAATGCCTGCGTTCAAACCACAGCACAGGAGTTAACAATGAAGCACAGAAAACCCAACCCTCTTCTCATCCCCAGCATCAGAGAAATCAATTCACTCCCAGACTTCATTATTTTAATGTGATACATATGAATAATTTGAAGGAAATATTGAAAGACTTAGCAAGGTTGCTGGGCAGACAGAGAGGGAAATTACTGACCTGTAACTGGAGCTTTGCAAAACCAGGGAATGCACGGATACCCAATTTTGAGTCCTCATGAGAAAGCTGGCAAGCATATATAGTAAAGCCCCAAACCACTCTATTAAGACTCTTAAGCCACAGCCCACTGAAGTACCTATTAACTAACCGCACAGATCTCTGGAGGTAAAATCCAAACTGCAAAGTGCACTTACTTTTGGAGAATCTTTAAAACAAGACTGATATTTAGACAAAAACAATAAAATTTACTTTCACTATAGAAGAAAGATCCTTTAGGCACCATCATCTTACATCATATTTAACCAATTCTCATTTCTAGGTAAGCATTATATATCAATACAATAGAGTGTTTAGTTATCGTAATTAATGACTCAACTCTATTTGGAAATGAAAAGAAATAAAAGGCTACAAAAATATCTCTCCAATACCATCTAAGTATCTGTAATTCATAGGTGAATAAGATGATGGTAATTGATGAATTTGCGTATTATGTTTAGAAATTATGAGAAATGTTGTTAGCAAAATGCAAAACTGAGTATGAAATACAACATCAAAGCTGCAGGCCAGTAAGAATTACAAGTAATGTCAGTAAGCCAAAAGCCCAATAATCCTGATTAACCAAGTCAGTACGTGTAAGTCTTCCACCCAATTACAGATTGGCCATGCAACATACAAACACACCTGCTTGGGAAGCTGCATCGATTGCAGCATCTACTAGGCCTAGGAGAATAGAGAGAGAGAAAACAAAAAAAAGAAGCAAAGTAATTCACATGCCAGCTATAGTTTACTTGTGGAGTAACAATGTAAGAGAAAATGAAGCCAAAGATAGATGTGGCATTTAATGACAAAGTTGTTGAGATAACTTAGGGAATGTGGGAAGTTATTCTAGTATGCATGATATAAGTACCTATTTATAGAATTGCTTATCCTTGCAGCTGTTATACATGAAAATAACTTTAATATATTTATTAGTCTAAACCATACAATAAATAACTAAACTGGAATCATAACAAGGATCCTCTTTACCACAGAGTAGGAAGCAGCAGATCATTCCTATAATTACATTGTTACACAAGGTAGATTCAGAAATTGCAAATACACGCTAAGATGTGCCATCTATAAAAATAGCAACATTGTAAATTGCCATAAATTTTTAGAAATTAAATAAAATGGTAATTTCATCCTGCTATTTAAAATGTAAGCACTGCAATCCTTGAAAGATCAGTACTTCTCAAAACCACAGTGTTCTAATCTTCCTCCCCTCTCAAACATAAAATACTAATTTCAGTTATTAGTTTAAGGAAGAATTAAAAGACACATTTACTTCATGAGGGTAAATGCTTTTTTTGGGTAAGCAGTTAGATTACATAGACATGGCATTTATCTGAAATTTTCAACATCAGGGCTGAAAGCTTTCATTACCAGTAGATAACAGGCTTTCCTTATCATGCAAATGTTGTGCCATTTTTCCCCAAAAGAGGAATTTGTCAGAAAAGTTTGTCTTCCATGCGTAGAATGAATATGGCCATAATATGTAGTTCAATCATGTTCTGGTGGGTATGCTTGCTAGTCTGTCTTTAACTCCATTTGGAAAGTATTTAGACCAGTATTTTTATCCATAGGTGCTATTCCATCTCCAGTGATAATAAAAATAAAAGATTTTCAGAGATACAGAGCTTTTTCTGGCTTAAAGAACCACTGTAATTTCTTAACACTTCAAAAAATTCAGTCATTTTTTGTTTAAATATCAAGAAAAATTATCATGCTAACATTAGGCATCAGGTATGAATATATCACATTTAGCCCTATCACATTTTTATAAATGATTACAAAGGCAGGGGAAGAAACCTTCACCAATATTGAATATCATTTTATTTGAAAGTATAGGAAAATCTCATAGAAAGACTGTGAGGAATACATACGCTGCTCTATTGGTCCCGCATCTGCTCTCATGGCGTCCTTCTGTCTGGAGAGTAACTCCTTTTCTTCCTGGACCTGCTGTTGCTCAGCCTCTAACTCCTGCAATTTGTTACCTGTACACAGCAGCTCTTGCTCAAGATGGTCAATTACATCTATTTTTTCCTGGAGCTGTTTTTCCAGAAATGCTTTCTCATCTGCATAACCATCAATGAGGCCTGTAGAATATCCATTTAGAGGCACATTTAATAGACAATCAAAATCAATCTGAATATTTTTTTCTTGTTGAAGTCACGACTGTATTCTGATATGAATGCACATGTATGTTAGATATTCAGCACCTAACAACTTCTGATCTTGTCCTGTCCTTGCTATTCTTTCATGATGAACAAATTACAGGAAGGGTAGCACAACACCAAATACATCTTTTAATATTTTCTCAGCACAAAACCTCTAGAGCAAACAGGAACTCCAAAGCCAGGGAAAAAAACGTGTAATAAACACACAAGAAATAAGAAATTTAAATAATTCAGTTGCCATTTTAGGTGCTTCATGACATTTGTATGACCTCAAACGACAGTTCCTGTAAGATCATGGGTCTCCTGTAGGTGAAGTATAATATGTGTATAATAATATAATAATACTATGTATTATATATATAAAATATATAATATGTGAAGTATAATATGAAGTATAATGCCTCCAACATCATAAGGCACCCAAACTGGCTATTAAGTGTCCATGTTTAGCACCTGAATTACTCCCACAAGCCCTTTAACAGCTGACATCTAAGAAACAATTTAATTTCTTTACTATTAATGCACAATTTTTAAAGTAGTACAGAATAATTATCTTTTTAACAGAGAACTACGGACACTACCTTGAGAATGCCTTGTATTCTTTTAAAATTTACTTCACAGTGAAGTAGTTTGTCTAGGAAACTGAGGGGGTGTTCAGTGAATGATATTATGGTTGTAAGAAATAGCACTGTCTTTGAATGATGAAGAAGTGAGCACAAAGCTAAGGATATAGGAAAAAAAATGGGAATTTCATAATTTCATTGAAGGCTGTACAAGCTAAACTGAGATCCTGTAATGCTATTGGCTTCAGATGATTCAGAAACACAGACCAAAAAAGCCATTTTTGTTGAGTGACAGAAAGTACTAAACAGGTATGCCAGATTTCCACAGTAAGGTGTGTTCTGTCAGTGTTGGATATCAGGACATCAGTCATGCCATGTCTAAACTCTCTTAGTTGGACACACACTATCTCATAGTTTTCTTCTTATTAAACCCACAGAATCTAAGTAGCATTTTTTCAAGATAAAACTGTTTTTAATATGAAAGTACTTTATCAGCATAAATCTATAGTCTTGAGTCAGTATTAAGATGGATTTTACACTATCTTGAAAATATATGAAAACTAAAGATGTTTCCATTTGTTAACAACATAGACCAATCTTTTTTTTCCAGATTTGAATTCACAGAGAACACAGACACATAGGACATTGGATATTGAAACAGAAAATATTGAACTAGAAACATCATTAATAGCATTTCAAAAATTTGAGACAATACAAACTTTAGTAATTATTCCTGCCATATCAGCTGCTGTTCACAATGAGTAGTTAACAGATTGGAAGTTGAGAGGGCATTCCCAGGTTAAATAGGGTGCACCCTCCCACCAAAAAGGTATGAACAATGAAGAGGTGAATCTGCTTAAATCACATGTTGTGGTATTTACTCCTGCCACATTTTTTCATTTTTAAAAGATGTAATGAAAGTTGTCAGAGTTCAGTGAACAAATTTGCATTAGCTTTTCCATCACATTAGGTAAGTCATATCTGACACCACTAAAACACAAGAGGTTTGAAAATGTCTCAGCTACAGCAGTTTTTGTGATAAGAAAAAATGATCAAAAATGACACATTTTATGTCAAGAGAAGACAGAGCACCATCAGATGTACAATGAACTAAGACATTGTTCTTCATACCTACCTAAGGAATTTGACAAAGGAATGTAGTTTGTCAGAGTATGTTCACAGCTCAGTTCAATGAGCAGAAGTTAAATGAAGAGAGTTCTATGGCATCTTTGTTTTGTTATACCAACACCAACAATAAAAAGGTGCCTGTCATTTACTTTCAAATGTACCTAACTTACAAGCTCAACTGTGCAATATATTTATCAAGGGCTAAAATAACATCTAATTCTGTCTCTTATGTTCTAGAACTGTTCATGAACCAAAATAATACAGCCATTCTCTCCTAATGTATTAGGCTTTTTTACTTTATTATTGAAGATTTGCAATAAATTGCAAATTTGCAAAATAAAATTTCTATCAAGACAAAAATATTATCCTTCAAAGAGAGCAGCAACAGACATAAAGAGTTGCCTACATTCTGAAATTCTTCAATACTAAGCATTTTGTAATTCCATCTGTGCCAGAATATAAATTCTTAGGTCATTTATATTTTGTGATCATATTTGAAGATTTCATATTTTTGCATGTTGTGTTCCAAACAAGATTTTTTTTCACTCTTAATCTTAAAAAAAGAAAAAGTAGTAAGGCCTCTTTCAGATTTGAATCTATTCCCTCTGAAATCAATTTTCATCCTCTCTGGTTTTGCTAAAGCTATTGAAATGTTACAGCCAGTACCAGTGCTGATGACACACAATGTTTGTGCTGCGTGAATTGACAGGCTACCAACCATCCTTCTTATCACATTTTAGACACATACACTCCTTTTCAGCTTACGTGTGTCTCAGCTATTATTAGCATGTGAACTCATGTTGGATTATCTGTCTGTGTAAAAAGAAGAGGTAGCCTCGCAGGGTAGCATTCTCCAGGAGTAACATTTGGCTGTCAAACTTTACTCTATGCTCCCAGTTTGAAACAGAGAAGTCTGCTGAGCTTCAAAACTAACTAAAATATCCTTCTGCTTAGTACTACAAAGATCTTACCTATGAGGTAGGTGTTTTTTGCATATTTTCCAGATGCTAATTATAGATAATGGTAGAAATACTGAGTGGATACAAAACATAGAGCTATCAAAACAATAAAGCTACTTCTATAGAACAAATTAAGTATCTGACAAATTTTAATGTATTTTTCAAATGTCAGAAAAAATTACTAAATTTCCCCTGTTGTAAGATCTCACAATTTTTAATTGCTTCCTTAATGCAGTTGCAAATACACTTTTTAAAAGATCACTTTGAACAGTGCAAACTGAAACAAAACACCACCCCATGGACATGTTATAAGTGAAGATCCTGTGTCAATGTCAAGAGGCAGCAGGCACAAATTGAAACACAGGAAACTGCATTTTGACATACCAAAAAAAAAATAAAATTCTTTTTCCGTTCCCCTCTTTGCCAGTGGTCAAACACTGGAAAACATACCCAGAGAGGTTATGGACATTCAGAGTTTGACCAGACATAGTCATGGTCAACCTGATATACCTGATCCTGCTTTAAGCAGGATCTCCAGAGATATCTTCCAGCCTCTATGGCTTCCTCTATGACTTTAGGATTCTAAGTTATAATGTTAGACATGTTATAATGTTAGACATGTTATAATGAAATAAATTAATTTGGAGGATCCTAACACATATGCAATGCAATCTATTATTTTTAATAAGTCAGACAACAATAAGTGAGTCAAAGTTGGGAAACAGAATCACAGAGTGGTTGATGTTGGTAGGGAGCTCCAGAGGTCACGATGTCCAGAACTATTCAGAAGTCTGATAACATTCAAAAATTTGCAAAGAAATTGATCAAATTTGTAATTTACCTTCAGCTTTACTAAGTTCCAAGGCCAACTGCTCTCTAGCTTTGGTTTCCTCATTAAGACGTTCTTGTAGCTCTTCCTGATACTTGATAAATTCTGTGGCCTCTTGTTGCTTTTTGAAGGACTCTCGCATGAGTTCTGTCTGAGTAATTTTAGCATGTTCAAGCTGGCGCGGGAAAAATATTACAGAAATTAGATAAACCAGATTTTCTGATAAGTAACTGTTCTATCATTCCTATTTAATTAACATTTGTTTTACAGTGTGATGATATGTCTCACATAAATTCACTGGACATTCAATAATATCTTTATAGAACAGCCATTTGCAAAGTACAATACGAAGACTGACAGTACAAAAGTCTAAGCAAATAAGCTTTGTCAGTATAGTGAACTCCATGAGCCACCTGGCTACATCCTTGCCTTTGTTCCGGTAATTCCTGATTTGTGAGTTTACACTAGATTCACCTTTATTTACATATGAGTTTTGCACTAAACATGAGTCAGCTATCACCCACCATATAGTTAGAATGGCTAAAAAGACATTGCATAGAATTGGCAGAAGCTTTACTATAAATTCCTTTCTTTTGGTGCTTCCTCTCTTTTTCTCCTTAACATGAAAATAAATTAGAACACCAGGACAATGTGAATTTTGAATATATCACACTTTTCAACCAATAAGGCAATAAAATAACGCTTCTTCCAACTCTCCACCTAGCAGAATCATTAAGGATTCTTTTATTATTCTCCTCAACTTGTCTGGTGGCTTAATATTTAACTAACACAGATGTAGCACAATCTCACTACGCCACTACCTTCAAGTACTGGAAAACCAGGTCACATAAAATTGCATACTTACTATCCAGTTCAGACATACCCAAAGTTATAATTTCAAAACTGATTAAAATCAGAATTAAAAAAGTGAAATAATGTGTAAAGAAGGAACATTAATGTTAGAAGTTTTGATTACAAAAAATGTTCTAAGACAACAGCAAAATGAAGTCAATTACCAAAAATCTCTACTTTTCAACTGTTAAAATTTATAGTCTACATCCACCTCTTTAAGGGACACAAAGTTGTCAGAGCTGAACTATGCACTAGTTCTTTGTGTGGCTTGTATTCAAAATCAGGTAATTTATTTTGAATGAGAACAATGTCAGAAAATAACGTATTTCCTGCTCCTCTTTTGTTTTGTTTTGTTTTTTTTTTTTACTTTTTAATATTGTGGATATTGGCAGATATTTGGAAGGTAGTAACATCTATAGTTTCTACAAAATATTCTGTGTCTCAATTTCTTAAAAAATAAAAGCTTTCTCACTAACTCCAGCTAAGTTCATGACTATAACAAGCTTGCTTTAAAAGCTCAGAAAAATCTGTTAAGAAACATTTAATAGAACTCTGCACACAAAATTAGCCACATTTTGAAAAGAATGTCTGAGTAATCAGTGCATTCTCTTTTATAATGCACTGAATTCAAATACTTGATTACTTTTCTATAACATTCCTTTTTAGATGGACATCATTAACATGTTCATGTTAATTATTTATTCTGACAGGAGTTAAAGAAAGGTCTAAACAGTGCAGCTGACTATCTGCACTGGTTTGAGACATTTTTAAAAGTCACAGAGTATTCTTACTTTATTCTTACATTTTGAAGTCCTTAATGAAAGACCCATCTTGGATAAAAGAAAAACATATGATAGGTTTACTGTACACAGACAATCATAAAAGTGGCTTACTGAAATGCATGAAATAGTTGAATTAAAACTCAGAATAAAAATTATTCTCCAGTTCTTTTCAGTAATGACAACTCAAGGTATTATTAAAAATATCACAGGGCAAAACCAAAAGGGAGTACAAACACAAACATGATTCTTTTAAGATCAACAATTTCTCCATGGAATCACAGCAAGCAATCAGCCAGCTTGTGCTAGTTACTGTTACTAGTCAGTGCACCAAAGCCATAAAGGGACAAAGCTATAAACTGACTGCAGTCCCTCCAACATAAATTATTCTCAGTGAGAAAAATGTAATCTAATAAGTAAGTAACACTGAAATGCTTAAACAAGAGATCTCAAATCTCTTGAATTTAACATATTTCTGTGTCTGCTAAATTCCTTTTGATAGAAATCATCACAGAATTGTGGAATTAAATCTTTTTCAGTGCCCATTAAAAACTGACTAGGAAAAGAACCCAACAGGAGTACACAGTAACTTTAATGACAGAGACAGGTTTATATAATTTTTCACTGCTTTCTCTTCTATTTAAGATTGTTTAAAAATATAATTTCTTTAAAAAATTTTTATACTTACTGAATAGGGAGGTGTAGGCAAGGAAATTTTAGAGACAACTTTCAAAATGTGCCCATTTTTTTTGTGACTGAAGTGAAAAATTGAAGTATTTACAACTACGGAATTATTCTCATCCAAGCGTTCAGTGAAGGGAAAAGGATATGGTAAAGGCACACGAGATTCAACCTCGTATGTGTCTTCTTCTTGGCCTTCAGTCCACAAACCACTAAACAGATTAGATGCCCAGTAGGTGCGGTAAGAATCCATTTCAAAAAATATTGTTCTTGCTGTCTTCTCAACTGTCACGCAGGTATTTCACACTAGCTAGGCTGGCTTTAGAAATTTCTGACAGTAATTTGTAACAGAATATGCACATTTAACAGTCTGAAGACTCATATCAGCACAGACCTACTCAGAACCCGCAGGAAGCCTCAGATCATGTTTCAAGCAGAGTAATTCAGGGGTGGATTAATCCGAAACAGAGAAGTACAGGAAAACTTCATATGGTGACTCCTAATATATCCTTCTTAGAGAATTTTCACATGAAAAGGCAACAGAAATCTTCCAGTAGCAGCTGGCAAGTAATATCCAAGGCAAGGAAGCCTTATGCAGGTTTGTTTTACCTGCACAGGAATGCTGCAGCAGACAAGCAAGCTAGCAAAACAGAAACTAAAAATGATTTTCCAACTCTGCTATGGCAAATGAAAGAAAAATAGAGCTATGTCACTATTTGCATTCACTCTTGTCCCTGGAGTTAATTCAACAGGAAGAACTTTCTCAAACTCTGATAGTTTAAAGGCTTCCTGTATCTCCCAACCGAAAGAGTTCAGGGGAGTGGCCCAATTTACCTATACATAACACCAGCAGGTGGAATTTGAATTAATACACCCACTATATGCCTTGCCTGAAGATTCAAACTGCACTTCAGGTCTGAAAGTGTGTGTTCAGGCAGGTCTCAAATAGTTACTTTGAAGATTTTGCCAGGTTTCTCTTAGTCTTTTAAGTTTATTTGAAGAGATGTATACATGTCTGTATGCACAAAACAACTAATTAAGGGGAAAGGTTAAAATCTTTTCTACCTGTAACTAGTTTTACATTATAAAACATTGCAGAGTAGAAAAAAATGAAGTGTTCATTTTCTGAACATTTAAAAATAATTTGCAAGTCATCTGTAAACCCTTGGTATATACAAGACCTGTATATAATCCAGTAAGCACACAGCAGACATTGCAAAGCAGACAAGCTTGAACACTTGCAGAGTACAGGCAGAAAAGATGTCAGTATTTATACTGTGGGACTGTGTAAACAGATTTTTTATTAACTTAGGGAAATTTTTTTATTAACTTAGGGAAAAAAGACCCAAACATATATGATCATCATGGATAAATTCATCTTTTTATAATCCATAACAATGAAAAGAATGCATATGTGTGTGTTTGAGCCAAAACATAACTCTGTTGCTGGTATTGGCAAGGTCTTAGCTACAAAGCTATGTTGTTGAATAAACTTTCTTGATCAACTGACAATAAATAAAAATAAGCTGCTTAGAATACACTGAGTGTTTTCACTGGTATCATGAAAAGCAAATACTTTCTGCAAAAATATCAGTCACAAAAGTAAAATAATTTAGGGCTATATGTACAATTACTGCCTTTAAAAATCAGCAGCGAATGTTCAGAAAAAATAAGCACCAAGTGGAATAAATAATTGACAATACTTTTATAATCACAGAATGAATTCCTTGTGACTGTAAAACGGAAAATATTTTTCTTTGTCTGTAACATCTACTGTTGAATGCAGTATTTCTTAAAAATGTTAAACTATATTTTTTTAAGACTTTCATGTATTGAAGTATTTGTGTAGCCTTTTTCGTTATTATGGAATGCTAGGCCTTAAGCTGAAAAAAGACCTCATAGAGCCACATATCTCTTTTGAACTGAACTCATGCTCAAAGGGAAGAGAGTTGCTACAGAACAAGATTGCAAATAAATGCAATGTAGAAACTGATTTATAAGATCCACCAGACTACTTGATTTAGTTAAGTCAGAGCTGGGGTTGATCAATTCGTATTTAAATTACTTTTAACTTCAGTAAGTCACAAATTAGTTTTATCTTTACAGTTTTTTACAGAAAAGTAGAGTACCAACTTCATATTTGAAGTATCTTTCAAAAGCAAAAAATACTTTTAAAGCATTAGACAGTTGAAATGTCATAGTACTTTCATACTCTTTTTCTCCTTCTTTCCAATAGTTATGATTTATCCATTTCACACCAAGAGACAAGAAAGCAGTGACAGTACTACCAGGTCAACTAATGGATTGGCCTGTAACATAAAACACACTGTAGCCTTTGAATTCTAGTCTCAAATAGATTAAAGAGCTGACTCTAAAGACTGAGTTCTTCAAGAGAGCTTAATACCTTGATACCTTCAAATTGAGACGTACACAGTCTGAAAGTAAAGTGCATGATAAAAGCAGTTTGATTTGAACTGAGTTAGGTATATAGCTCCCATTTCAATTAACAAGGAAGTACTCCAGAGACCAACTGACATCCCACCATACAAAGTACCCCAATAGCAAACTGCCTCTTCTTTGGATACTATTCATGAATCACATACCTCACATAAATATTGGAGTGCAGACTCATTTTCTGATAGCAAGGTGGATATGTACTTAACTGGCCACGTTTAAATCATAGTTGGAAGAGACAGCAGAGGAGCTCCACCTTTTTGACCAGTCAATTGACTAAAATGTTTGTCAAGAGAACTGGGCACAGTTCCTCTTAATCCTCCCTCTTCACGAGGGGCAGCTCAATGTGCTCTGACACCTCCTGTCTCATCTCTGGATTGCAGTAGAATGCAGATGACCCATATAAGCAATGAAAGACTGTCCTAGATTGACAAACATGCCCGAATTCCATCTGCTTCTGCAGCCCAAAGCAGATTTCTAAGAGGAAACTAAAATTAATCGGCAAAGTCATACTGGAGTAGTCTTTTTCAGGTATAGGCACCTGAACTATTATTTCAGCTTTCAAAATCAGCCTACATGTTTTAGGCTAATAAAAACATATTCACAAGAAAATTAAAGAAAGAAAATTAGTTGAGACATAAAATTCAAAATGCTTCTCTATTAAATCACCCTACCTGATTTGAAGTTTCACTGATAGCTTCCAGAAGCTTTTCAACAGCTGCTTGTAGTCGAGAACTAATATTCAGAATGAGCTCCTCATTTTCAGGATCTATTTCTACCCCACTTTCTGCAAGATGTTGGCTCAGCAGTCCCTCATCTGTTGCCTCTGACCACATGTTAATATCATCATCTCCCAAAGTACTACCATGATATGGGGAACAGGACTCTGGGGAAAAAAAAAAGTTAGCTTTTCACACAGACTCTTAGCAATTTAAAACATGAAAAATTGTACATTTGAGTTACCATTAGAAAGACAAGTCAGAAAACAATTTAAATATTTGTCTTGGTTACAAAAACAGAAACATAAATATTGCATACTAAAACTCACACAAAAAAAGATAAATAATGTGTTAACTAAAAATAACAAAAGGGAAAGAGAAAAGGAGATACTAACAGAGAATATTTTAAACATACTTTCAGTATGCATTGGGGCTCTGATGCTCATCTTCAAACCTTTGTTATTATCAGTAACTCTTAGTACTTTGAATACCTTGCAATAATACTTGCAAGATTGTCTTTAAATTACAGCTAGGTAAAAAACCCAAAACCAATCAACAACCAAAACAGACTGTCAGTCCCTGTTTCCCCAACAGTCACTTATGTTACTGTGCAGTAATACAAAACTGTTCAAGTCAGTGA
Source organism: Pachyramphus minor (assembly GCA_013397135.1). Lineage (NCBI taxonomy): Eukaryota > Metazoa > Chordata > Aves > Passeriformes > Tyrannidae > Pachyramphus > Pachyramphus minor. Next base: position 466,940 of record VYXB01006578.1, read on the forward strand.
ATCAAATGCACAGACTCAAGTGAGTAAAGAGAAAGGCACGCATGTAATTTAGTCAGCTTCTCAGGACAGACTAGAGCGCAGAACAACAAAATTCAGCATTGTTATTAGTGAACTGAAGGTTTATTAAAATGGGTAGCTGAACAAATCAAGTACAGTGCAGCAGGAGTGTAAATGTCCCTATTGATGAGCCACCTGGCACGTCCCTCCTTCTCAATCTTCCTGAGGTCTGATTCAGTTTAGGACATTATCCATTCTTTCTGAAAAGCCAGAGACACAAAGTTTGCCTGTGGTATTAAACTGATAGCAGTTCATCTAGAAAACAGCAGATTTGCCGTATTTGGAATTCAGGGCTATATTTAAGCAAGGCAAAGACGTGAGAGGTTTTAAAATCCCACCTGTAGTATGAAAGAACAATCCAGCAGGCACATTGTGACGGTAGAAACTATTGTTGATAATATATTTTAAAAATGAAGAAGTGTTATGTCATTAGGCTGATAAATTTGTAAGGTTGGAAATAAATGCTATTGTGGAAAGTTTTTAAAATTAACTATATTTCTGAAATATATTTAAAAGAAAATAAATATTTTGACTTGGCTTTTTAAAAAAACAATTAGGTGCTTTTGCTTATAATTTTCTCCAAAAAATCCTTTTTTTTGGGAAACAACTGTATGACTAAATGAATTAAGAATAGTCAATGCCTGTTTAACAATGAAATTGCAATACAGGGTTATCTTTGAATTCAAGTTCCTGGTTACTCCATGAATTATGACTGCTGAACTAGAACAGTTTGTCTAGCTACAGAAATTGAAACAAAACTATAATAGATCAGTCTTACAAATTGCATTTAAAAATGTAGCTAGTTCTTGTTGCACTTGCGTCTTAAACAGGCAAGCAAATAATATTGGGAATACAAGTACTCTTGTTGATGTTGTTTGAACCTGGCAAGAAAGTCAGATTCTAGTTTTGAAGTTTGTTTTTAGTTTTTTTTTTTAACAAGCTGCAACATGATTAAGCACCTGGTGTACTTGCTATACTTTCATACCTGCAAATATTCTGACTATAATATCTGCAGCCTTATACATGACACATACACAACAAAATAATCTATAACAATTTTAAATGAGGAAGGCTTCACTTGGTTTACTTTTCTCTTATAATTGCTAAGATTTTTTAAATGCAGATATATTTTGCTTTTTTTTTCTCCTTCTAGTTGTATCATTACTGTTTCATATCTCCTTTTAGATGGGTGGGATATAATGTTACAAACTGTTTTCACACTCCAAAGGGAAAAAACAGAAGCACACTATATGCATGAATGGAACAAATAACCAGATGAATAGAATATACATTCACATGGCACCTTTCATCTACACAGGATTTCAAAGCACTTTTGAGTACTGCACTTTGGAACTTCAACCATAAACTCCCGTAGTGGAATCACAGACATTTTCTGCCAGCACACTATATATTTGCAATGTGTTTGTACAGCATAAAAGCTTTCCCATAACACCTTAATATTCCACCCCCCTGCAGTATAAGGAAGGATGAAAAATTAACAATTTCATATTTGTTATTCTATAGCATTTTGATTGCTCAACACCCAAACTTGGGCTGGCTTTGGGTGTCTCATAGTATCAATAGTGATGCAGAAGCTTTAATATCCTCAGAGTAGAAAGGACCTTCATTTAGGATGGACATCCAGCAGCATGAGTATTTTCAAATGCTGTGCCAAAGTACTGGTTAAAGACCAAGTTGAAGGAAAACATACTCCCTACTGAGCCACCAACAAACTTACTGCAACAACTGATGCTCTTTGGAGGGCACCCATCTTAAGAACTGACCAGGTAAGACCCTGCTTAGCTTCAGAGATCTCACAAAATAAAAGTCCACAGTACAGTGGCACAGCTATAAACAAGATAAAACATAACATATTAGTTACTGCACAATCTAATCCTTTCTTGATGGAGTACAAATTATCTACATCATGTTCCTGTTTCCCTTCTCAGGTTTAACCCATAATTCATGCCCTATAACCCTTCTGTTTCAGTAAATTACTTGCTTGACAGGTACATCTGAATTGTGCAATGATGACTGTTGTCAAATACAAAAATAAACACTATACAAAATGACTGCAGAAATATGCAGTTGGTTGCAAAATCATCTGAACTTCTGGCTGCCTGGAAACCTTTCGAGAAAAACTTAAAAACACTGATGCCTGCTCAGAATGAAATCTTTTAAAAGCCAGATCTGGAATATGTCTCTTACATTGGTAATATCTTATTAATTATCTTACATAAGTAATATTATTATTTCTTCTTGCTGGTGACCAGAACCGTAACAATTGGCCTCCAAGAACTCATAACAAGACTTTAAACTTCTGTTTTGCTTATTCTTTTGCTTGTTCTTTTGTAATTCGCTTCCTTTTCTTCTGGATAACCACAAATAAATCAATGTTAAAACATAATTTTACAAAATCTCTCAGAACACATCATCATAATTTACCTGAAACCTAACTATAAAAAATGAGGAAAGCAGAGCTGTCACCTAAAGTATACTTTGGTACATGAAAATTTTACTAGTCTAAAAGAGAACAAAGGAAAACAAAAAAGTATTGAATGCACAAAAACTTGTCATAATTCTGTTTATACTGTGGGATTGGCAACTCAGAAAGAAAAACCAACTGCAAATGATAAATGTCGGCACCCGTACTAGGATTTCTACAAAGTGGCACTTAAGAACATGGATTCACATTAAATGTCTTCCTAACTTCAAAGTGAAAGTCTCCGTATCTTTTTCCCCTCAAAATGGTCTTAGTACACAGCATCTTAGTACAGCATCTTTCCAGAAGATTTTCAGTGGTGGAAGCAAGAAACAGAAATGTTGTCCAGTCTCATTAACCACCCCAGCAGCTGAATATCTAATCCCCATTTTATTCATCCTTACAATGCTGTTCAATCTCCCACCCCAACAGAACTGAAATCAAATTCTCTGTCCTCCAAGTAAAATCAAGTCATCTCTTTGTGTAAACTCTCTCCTTGTAATAGAAAAAAACCCCAAAAGACACAAAAAACAAAGAAACAAAGGTTCATATTGTTTGCTTCACCATGGAGCTTGCAGTTCAGCACGTCAGACGTCATGGCCGACTAAATCTTAAGAAAAGTGCTTAATTATACAGTGCTTACTCAGAAGTTTCAAATACAGAAGTTGTTTATGAGCTGTCAACCGACATTTACGAAGCAATATACATACTGCATCATGCAGAGCCGATATCTCAGTTAACTTTTGGGATTCCTCTGAGGAACTGAGTTTAGGAATCACAAGCTGAAAACAAAAAGTCAGTTTTGCAGCCGTTCAGCGTATAAAGCCATCTTCTACCTTGTTCCTGGTATGTTGCTCAGAAACAAGGAACTCAGAAAGTAAGAGAGTTTAATGCTCAAGAAACGCCATAAATGCACAGGCTTCTACATTACTGCAGTCCCTCTACCCGAGGTGCAACAAAGGGAGAAGAAGTGCTGGCTCTGGCACGATGACTCCTGACTCAAATCTGCAGAAGTAATTAACTCACCAGATTACTTTGCACAAATGCTGTTCCCTTCAAATGATATGTTTTATGACTGAAATTTGAACCTTACTCACTCTACTAGAAATAAAATCCTGTGCTTACCGATAACCTAGGCAAGGTCCCAGATAAACCTCCACATGCTCTATAAATCAGGTGTGGTTATAAGTATGTGACCTTAATGATTAAGCTTTAAAAAATGCTGAAACTCAGCAAAAACAGTAAACTGAGTTCTGCTTGTCAATAAACATGGATTATGTTCAGAAGGTCAGAGAGAATTCATGCTAATAACACATTATTTTACTATTTTATTTTAAGATTTTTCTTGGTATGAATTTATTCCTAACTAATTAAAAAGAAAGATCTGTTTGGCTAGGTATTAGAAAATACAGAAACACACACAGGTTAAAAAAAAGTAGTGTGTATCTATTTCTTACTTCCCCAAAACAATGGGGGAAAAATGTTAAAAGGTTATGTGCCCTCAGGCCATTTAGTGTTACTATAGGAACTGAGTAACATCAGTCCCACTGCTGAAAACATAACGGAATTTGTCATCTAATTCCCTCTGAAGAAGGATCAGATACTTTAGCTGATGAAATAGTAAACCTACAATTATGGTTGGCTGACCCCAGTGGCAGTAAGGATGCCGCCATATAATATTGAGAGAAGAAAAGGAGAACTGTGAATACAATCCCAAAGATATATTACAAACTATACATTCACCCATTATAGCTACTGTAAGCTTGGAATTTTACAATTCTGAATGAAAGGAAACATGCAAAAGGGATCCTAAAATAAACAACTTGTATGTGGACAGCTCGAATGCCGCTCTGTACCAAGGAGGTGCATTACAATAACAGACATATTGCTTTGTTACAGAATACTGAAATTTTACATATCTCTTCAAAATACACTAACAGCAAACACAAGAATTAAAACAGTCAACCTCCAGAATGGAACAGAGTTCTGTTCTACTTAGAGAGAGTACTCTTTCATCAGAAGACTTAACAATTCATTTCAACTACAAGGTCCATTGTGTGTTTAGACAGTAGCATTAAAAAAAGGAGGAACAAGCCAATATACCAAATAAAAGTACTTTCTAACTGTGTTTTTCTACATACATGTAATGCAAGTAATCCATGTTAAGAATTGTTAATGACAATACTCAGTGACACATACAAGTACACACATTGCTGTGCAGCAGCAGGAAAAAAGCGAATGCAGGTATTGTGCATTGCTAATATCTCCAAATGTGCACAGCAGGCACTCACGAGAGCAGTGAGGGGCAACAATCCCATATTAGCACTGGTACATACAGTTATGTATGTATACATTACCTGAGAAAAGGGAGCAATATGCTCAGCAAATGAGAATCAGGGAGAAAAGCAACAGTACATGTTCTTTAAATAGTCATGATGCAAGTGTGAAGGCACCAGGTAATAATACACGATACATGTAACTGCGACAGTCTGTGATCACTGCCTTCATAACCAGAATGAGTTTTTATCTCTTTGGGCAGTGTATTTTGTGAAAATCACATCACCTCAGACTATACAAAGGGAATGCAATATTTCTAAATTGCTGCTTTTAATATAGAAAACTCATTTAAAATACAGTTTATACAAAATTTACAACTACCTCAAAAAACAAAAGGAGGCAATGGTAGACTTTTAGCCTTTTACCATTTGGTTAGGAGACTGTGTGGAAAATAGTTGCTAGTGGCTGAACATAGTTTTAGCTGCCTTAACATAAGCAAACTCTATTCATTTCCTATCACAAAATAAAGTGCAAGAATACTTCATTTTGAAAAAAGTGATTCCTTCAAGTATGCTTAGTAGCAACTGTTCTCAAGGATAAGAATCAAAAATTAAGGCCACAAGCTTAGTTATCCAACCTACTATTTGGGAGAAAAGGCAAAGCCTCAAAAGCCTGAATTTTCCTCACAATTAAATACAGTGAAATGTGCGGAAAACAAAAGTTACAGGATTTGGGTTTTGTTTGTTTTTGGTTTTTTCTTTCAGTGAAACAGCAGTACAAGTAAGAATTTTTAGACCACAACTTTTCACNCATAAAAATGCTGCTAACTTGAAAAATTCAAAAATTTTTAGACCACAACTTTTCACATTTCACCACCAATAACCTTTTGACTAATCAACTGAAAGAGATTTCATTATGCTACAAATTCATATAACCTTTCTCAACTTGTCCCATGGCCTAATGTGACCTAAATTTAAAGCCACAGCGAATCCATAGTATGCATTTTGAATGAAAGAGGTAAAGTTCACTTTCATTTACCAGTTGTCTTATTACCCTGCAGTAGATACTTTTTTAATAATGAAATGTAGTATTTGACTTCCACTTCTTTTTCTCATTCACGGTAGTTAAAATTCCAGCCAAATCCAGACGTATGTTTCAGGCTGAACCAATCTGCTGCAAATTCTCTCCTCATGTGATCCAGGATGAATGTGAACAACCATAATGGTACCTAAACGGCAATATGATCGAGCACCTACTCTAGCACAAAAGAGAGAAATAGACTGACACTATTCTAGAATCACAAGAAAATAAACAGACCCAAGGAGAGTTCTTAAACACTGATAAACTGAGATTTAAACTGAGATTGGACATGGCACTTAGTGCCATGATCTAGTAAACGGACTGGAGTTGGACCAAGAGTTGGACTTCATCATCTCTGAGGTCTTTTCCAACCCAATCGATTCTATGATAACCACTAACTACAACACCAAAATGCTCCTTTAAGGCTTGTGTCAACTAGCACTCCTGAAAACAGCTGATGGGCAAGTCTTGGCAGTTAGTGAGTTTTTGGAACAGTTTCTGAAAGGCTATTTGCATGCAACCACCTCTAGGAGGCTAAGGAAGTACACAAGCAGTACATATATACAGGCTTGTCCCATGCCAGGTGGCCACAGTGGCCACCAACATACCTACATACATTAAATGCACCAGTAGAGATATAGCCTTTGACACTAGTCCCCATTCCCCATACATCCAGAGGAAGGCTGATGGAAGATGTCATGGAACTGTTTCACTGTTTCTCTTTGTCTCCTTCAACAGCAACATATTAATTTTTGTATTTCTAATCACTTTCCAATTCTATTGCAGGCTTTGCAACAAGACTCTAGACATGAGTTGTAATTGGCTTGGGGCATGACCTAGGCAACTCCCAAAATGTCTCTTAAGTAGGCATATCAAATGCATTCAAATGACAAATTGGGGTTTGTTTTTTTAAAAAAAGTTTGATAAAAAATGTCGAAACTAAGGTTATTTAAATTTATAATAAAAGTATGCAAATTATATTTCTTATGAAATATAAAACCATACAGACAGTACCTTTTTCATATCCCACACGGATACAGGGTTTTATTGACTCCTCTGTCTCTGTGTCCCATCCAGCTGGTTTAGATGGCTGGACTTTCCCAGATCGATCCAGTAGCCCAAGAACATGTTGACCAATTGTCTCCTCCATTGCCACAGTTGTCTTCACAACTTCTAAAAGAATCTTCATGAGTTTTTCATTAGCCTTCTGAAAAACATGCCTGTAGGACAGAAGCTAATCAGTCCTTTGATTTTTCTCTGCTTTCAAAGTGAGTCTTTTCTCTTATACACCCTTGCAACCAGAAAAGATTTGAAGTTGAAACCATAAAATTAAGATTTCTTTTTTAAGACTAAACCCCACATCATGTAAATATTAAATACACATTTGTGTTAAAAGTCAGTTCTTTATATAAAATATGTGAAAAATGTTTATCAATATTTCTACTTTTGTCTCAGTGTTTTAGCTAATTATTCTTTTTAAGCAGAGGTCTACTTTTGCCTCATGTTCATTATAAACTTAATTTTTTCTTTAAGTGGCAAGTAAGAAGATTGTTCCTCTACACAGATCAAAAAAGTTCCAGAATAGTCAAATGGGATTATGAAATACAACAATCATATTCATATAAACTTATTTCACATATGTACATAAAATGTGTATACAAATACATGTGTATAAATAATGCTTATGATTTTACATGAGTGTAATACGAAATACATAGTAAAATAGGCTAAGATTTGTCTTGTCCTCTATGCCATTACATCATTACACTTTATAAAAAATAAGACACTGTTTAACCTAAAGTACGTAAACATAGAAATATGATTATCTAGAACAAAAGATGCCCATTTCAGAATAAAGCTTACAAATATTAACAGCAAGAACATGATTATCAAAATTGAACAAAAATAATGTCTTCCTATCAGTTCCAAGCACCTTTCTTTAGAGAGGAGAGCTGAAGGTGTTTCATCAGGCTTTCTTCCCCCGTCTTCATGCTCAAAGATCTGCTCTCTCGCATTTTGGTTTTCATTTTCATTCTGAGTAAGTTTTGGCAGAGGGAGAGAAGACAAAAAGGACAGAAATCCTGTCATGTCAGAATCAGCATATTCTTCTTATGTGCAGTAGAACATGAAATTTAAAACCTAAATTAGTTGTGGGTTTTTTTTAATAAGCTTCTGCTTATTCAAGAAACCAAAAAATACTCTTCCGATGTGGAAAAATTAACTAAAACATTAACAAAATGAAACCAGGAAATCCAAGGCAGGGTCAATTAGAAAGAACTTTGTTACACTGATAAAACAGTTGTTGTATTTTCTGTTGATGTTGCTATAGCAATAGGAAAATGTGAGTTTACCTGAGCAAATAGCTGTAGTAATAATCCCTGGTCAACTAGCTCCTGCTTACCTGAAGTAAAAAAGCTATGCCTACCAGTATCAGCTCTTGAATCTTCAACCTGCTCTGTTCCAGCAATACCCAACACCTTTTAGAAAAATATATTAAATAAAACGAGTAGCAGCGAAAAGGAATCTTACTGGTTTTACATGCCACAGCTGCTAAGAAAGTCAAAGTCCATATTTACCTCCGTTTGTGTGCTGCTGTTTTGTAGCTCACAAAACAGCCTCTCTTTTCCGGGTACAGAATGTTGTTTTAATGATTCCAGTTCTTCTAAAAGCATTCTCTCTCTCTCTGCAACCAGGCTGTCATTCTCCATTGAGACACGCTAAGAAAGAGGAGTTACAGAGGCACACACAATTTTTTAAGCTTCTGAGTACAGTGAATCCTGTCACTTTAAATTTTTTACATATTTTGCACAATGAAATTTCCGTTCATCTCTTCAAATCATTACAAAAACACTGAAAGCTTTCTAGAATGGAATACAGCTAATAAATACTTCAAGAGTCTTCAAGATTTTTGTACCATTTTTATGCTCTTTAGGAAACTCAAAGGTTATAATGCAAACTGGTGGGAATTTCTGGATATTGCATACTATGACACGTTTTGCAGAAGAAAAAAATGATAACTTATTTTTATAAAAAGCCTACACATACTCTCTTTTAGAAGAGCTAGAAGTGTTCATGGCTTAAACCCAATGCATACATTCCTATGCAGTTCTAATGAACATACATCCTTGGCGTTAAAAACTGGAAAAAACCCAGCAGCTAAGTTCTACTTAATGATTTTTATAATTTTCAGGAATTTGCAGCCCCTGACAAAGATTCTGTTACAAACTGAAACAATGTTAAAAGGAGAAAGTATATATATATTGAAAGGAAAAATTATCAGGATAAATGATTCTATGACACCTACAAAGCAGCTAGGAGAAACAGACACCTGCCATTGCTGAAAAGGATCCAAAGGTAAAAGTGACTGCCTTTCTAGATTCCCCAGCTCCTTGAGCCCAAGCTCAAGCAGAGCAGAACCAGGTTTGGAAAAAGTCTGAAACTCCACTCCACAGTGAGAGCAAAGACTTTTAGAATTCACTGATTACTATCTTTATGTGCATTTTGGTAATGTCACATTGTTGAAATTAAATCAGAGCAAGACGAATTCTTCTGAATTCTGTTAACTTCGTCTGTCAAGGGAAGTATTTATATACATGTTTGAAAATATGTATATAAATGACATTAGTTTTGAATATTGCATAATTAAGATAAACTAATGAGTTTCATCAGCATACCTACTGCAGGCTTTGCATAGATACTTAGTGACAGCAAGTTAAGCTTAAAAAGGAAAAGAAATATTTGTATTCCCCCAATCCCCACAGATTTTGTTTCATTCTAGAGGTGGTAAGGACTTATCTCCCAGAACTTGGTGGGCGGGGGGAAGGCAAAACACATTGTTGCAGGAAGCCACCAGTACTGTTCAAGCAGGAATGAGGAAAAATGAAGAATTTTATAGTATTTCTAGCCACAGCTGGTGGCTTCACTGATGAAAATGGCTGCTAGCTTGCATCCTGCACAAGGCCATGTATCTGGAAGGTGGCACAGTTGACAATGTACCACCCTCACTCACTCTCTCTTCTGGCCACTATGCAGCACTGCAGGTTTTCTCCAGGTTTACAGAAGTCCAAACTGATTCATCTCTGACAGAGTTTTGATTAAAGAAATTGGTCTTCTATAAATACATGCATATCTGTGTTTGTATACACACACAAACAGATATGTGTGTGCACACAGATGTGTATGCATGCACACAGTAAATACGTGCATTTCTCTCAATATCTTTCTCTACATAGATTTAAAAGTACAAATAAATAGAAATCTGCCTGGTGATATCCCTTTGTTAACACACATTAACTCACTGAGTCAAACTGCACATTACCTCAGCTAATTGCACTTTAAGACTCTCAAGCTCTGCTAAGAGCTGATCTTGATTTTCCTTCTGACGTTCCATTTGCTGCATGTGCCCCTGTTTCAATAATTCTGTTGCCTGTTGATGTTCTTGATATTGCCGCACCAGCTCCTGTCGCATGTCTTCCAAACGCTCCTCATACAACAACAGTTGACTGGACATTTCTGTGTCTGATGCTGTCATCTCAATGGAGCACTGAAATATGGGAGCTATTTTAGCATTTTATGTTCAACAACCATTTCTAGTAAATATTTAATAAATTTCAGAAAATACTTTCACAAATAAAAGTAATTATCACAGAAGCATTACTGCATTGCCTGCTTCTCGGAAGGCTCAGGCTTACAATTATTCTCCATTTAAAAGACAAGCTTTTTCCAATAACTTAAGCCTTTCGTGACTGCTTTTTACTTTATTTATTCCAGATAACCTTCACTCCATGTTTGTGAAATGCTAAATATATGCCTTACATATTACTTCTACAATTTTTGTGTTCAGCTGATATCCTTTATCACAAGGAACTCAAACTGTTTAGGCACTATTTTTAATATGTTTCATGTACAAAACACTAGAATATAACATAGCTTACAAAAAAGTCTTTAAACCACTTCTTGTTTGCAATACAGTTTTATCCATGAATGGAATTACCGATTTTCATGTAACCACTGTCATTTCCTACCAGAAAAGAAGGGTAGATAATTTTGATTTGAAGTTGTCAATCCTTTGAAAGGGAAATATTTAAATGGAATTTTCATCCTAATTTATTTGTTTGCCATTTTCTCATTGAAATGGACTGTACACCCACTGGAAAGATCATCCAGACATAGTGTTACACACTGTTAATATTTTTACTTTTTTTTACACTTACTGTTGTTTCTTCTGATGTAAGACCTTTGACATGGGGAAAAACTTGTTCAGAAGTCACTGATTGATGAGTGGTCGGTCCTAGTATGCAATCAGGGCTGCTATTAGAGTGAAGCTGTTCTCCAAGTGAGTTGATCTCTCCAGACTCTTCACTGAGTTCCTTGCAAAGTGATTTCAATTCTTCTTCATGCTTACTGCCTTTTTCTGTTGGTTTTCTAAGAGGGCTGTCAACCTCTTCTTCACCGTGTTGCTTTTTAATTTCAAAATGTATTCCCTCTTGATGTACAGTCTGTGTTGGTACTTCTTCTTCCTTCTGCCTAGCAATTCCTGACAATTCAGTCTGTTTGGCAAATGCTACACTCATTGACACAATTACCTGAATAAAACAGGGAAGTCTGTATTAGTTTATGTTTTACAGCATCTCCTATTGCTGAAGAAATCTCATTAATGACCACCAATAATATAAATATAAGTACTAAAAGTTCTGAACTATAAGTGTATTTTAAGGAAAACAGAAAGGTAAAAGAACAGAGACATCTTGTCAATCTCATAAACAGTCACATCTTAAAATAGACATGATGTATTTAAGGTAGTTTAATAAACGATGATGCTCTTTTCAGTTACAATAGACTATTTACCAGAGATTCATCAAGTTCTTCTTAAAAAAGATCCTATTAGGTGATTTTAAAAAGTCCTCATATACTGACATAAGAGAAGCTGTCGTAAGCTTTCTCTAACGAAGGATCCTTTGTAAAAGTTTGACGCACATGTAATTTTTGGCTGTATAAAGAGAGCAGTGCCATGTGCTTGATACTCAGCACAGGAATTTTACTTGACCAGAAAGAAACTGCTGGCATTAACTAGCTGCAGTTGCAGTTACAACAGGCTGGTAACTTCTGTATTGCTAAGTATCACCTTCTAATACAAACTCCTTTTCCAACCATGCGAGCAATTCTTTTCTAGATTTAGAATACAGTTGTTTATAGCATAAGCTACAAAAAGTGTGGAAAAAATAGTATAATAAATACAGAAGTGTTACACTTGAAAAGAAAACACCTAACTCTTCCTTGTTTGTGAGTTTGTCTTTTGAACTTAAACAGCTCCTAACAAAACACAACAGCCAATCATGCATTTTGTTTCCCCATAAATAAGGGTTTCCTTGGCAGCAGATAAGAGAATGGAACTTTCACTCCAGAAATGTGGATTCCTTAAATTAATGCCATCACCCTATGCTGGCTATAACATTCTTCTTAGCTCTGATTACAAACCTTTTAAATAAGTTTTTTCCCCCCCCCACGGTCTTTAATTTATGTTGATTTGAACTTTTATTTAGACCATGAATAACGAAAGCAGAAATAATTTTTCATGCTGCAAAGTGGAAACTTTTTTGCAAATCAAAAAGTAAGTAAATCCACAAACAAATTAATATACTCTACTTATAAAATCTTAATTTTACTTTATGTGTTTTAGAGAAAGTCACTGGACCAAAGAAAAACAATGCATTTTACACAATATATTGAAATGCACAACAAAATATGAAAATACTATGGAACTGTCAAGAGCAAAATCTTTTGAACTGACCAGCTGTTAAGCCTTTATTAGCAACAAATTCACTCTCTAAGCCTTTGTATTTTCTAAATAAATCCTAGTATGGAACATGTTTGGATGTTGTGTATTTTCTTTGAAGTTTTAAAGCAAAACATTACCACCACACCCTGCAAGAACAGAAATAATGAGTTATGAATAGAACAGACAGCTAAAAACCCCCAATATGTTTCAGAAGGTTTTTTTTTCACTTTCCCATTCAGAATGCAAATGAAACAATTCCTTGTAAATAAATAAAACAAAAATCAGCATACACTATTGCAACTGTCTGAACTGTCAGAAATGGCAAATGAAAAATGACAGTACTTTTTAAACATATTTTAAAGTAATGAATTAAAAATAATACCTTTGCTACTTCTTCTTCTAATCTTTCTTGGTACTGCTTTTCTAGTACCTGAACAACATCCAGATCATTCCGCATTTCAATCTCCTTACCAAGCTGTAAGAAAAACGTGAAATCTCAGATCATGTACTTGTCATTTTATTTCACAATTCCAAGTTTCAAACTGACATTTTTTTCCTCAATTAGACTTTCATATAAATCACATAAGTTTGTACTACAACATAGAACAACTGGGTAAAAGACTTGGCCTTGTTTTTGCTTCAAAATGAATTTTAAAAGTTGAGTTTGCAACAACTCTTCTTTGAGCACCATTTGCATTGTCAAATGCAGTGAAGCCAGGCCAGCAAGCACAGACCACAGTACAAAACAGCATCACTATTTTGCAAAATGCAGAATTTCTGAGCCAAGTTTCCAGCACTACTAGGGGAGGAATCCATGGGCTATTTCCCATTTGCATTTGGTCTCTTAAATTCTCTGGGATTACTTTTTCAAAATCTCTCCTAAACTGTGCAGCCTGTACTTACGCATCAGCACTTACTTCACTTAAATTGCTCTTCTTTCATAACTAGTGTTTAAAGAAAAGTCACAATATTTTAAAGATTTATGAAGAAATCCTAGAATTTGAACACTAACTCTCTTCCACTTCAGCAAGAAGCAGCCCAACCTAAATCTCTTGTTTCACAGATAAAATAAATTACAATAGATAAATAAATAAAATTAAACCCAGGACCAATAAAGCAAGTTTTGTTGCTCATAATTTCTAGACCATATTTCGACTTCATCCTAGAACCCAAAGCATCTAAATCTTATCAACCATATATACATTAGCTGTCAGTTGAGTTATACGATACCTCCAGTGCTTTATCTGTTCTTTTCTGATGAAGATTTTCCGTGCATTTTATTTTCCTGAAGACTTCTTTTAATTTTCTTCCTGAATCTGTAGTTACACTAAAAAGATAGAAAAAGCAGAGAGGGGAAATAATAATTTAAAAAAAAAAAAAAATCAGTATTTCATGGCCCATTCTGGTGAAAACCAGAATGTGTTAAGTGGATAAAAGCTTTACCACAAAGTTAATTGCTACAAATCATCCTAGAAAATCACTTATTTCAGGTAACTATGTCTACACAAAATGTCTTTAGATGTAAAGTATAGCGCCTGGAGTTTCAGGGGTTAGATGTGGTCCACTGAGTTGAAGTTTTGAAATTAATGCTATAAAGCTCATATATATGAAATTACATTTATACATTATTCCAATTATCAAATAATCCGCTATTAACTATAAATGCTGCACTACTTAATTTGCAATGTTTATGTAATTTCTTTGTAAGACTCTTAACGACTCTTAAAGGAACAAAACCACAGAAGAACGATGTGTCTATAAAGAATTTCTCAAATTTTGAAGTAAAACACATAGCTTTACAAGAATGATTATTTGAAACATTTTTTGAATACAGTGCAAAAATATACACAATAAAAACCTGAAGAATACCTTGTGTGGTCAGAGGACACCTCAGCACTGTGAAGCTTATCCTGCATATGGGCAATCTCTGTAGTGTACCTCTCTTCACTTTCTTTCAGCTGCTGTTGGAAATAGGACCGGAGGTGTTCCAGTTCTTGAGCGTGCTGTTCCTCGAGTTGTTTTTTAAGGTTCCCTATCTCCTTCAAACAGTGCTCTTGAATTGTAGGATCTACATGTAGGTTATTTGAAGGGAAGGTAAGGAGGAAAGAAATTACATTAAATTAACTTCCTTACAAGTATTTATCAGTGATGGACTGAATAATTAATGTAACTAAAAAACAATCTCTGACATCCTATCAATTACTTTTCCATAACAAAGACTGATAACCTTATCTTCCAGTTTGCAAAGTTATATTTGATATGGGTAACAGAAATTTAATTATGGAACTCTGGGAAAGATTCAACCAAAACTGTTTCACAGAATACAATTCTGAAATATTTTAGAGAATGAAGAAAATCAGACTATTGTATTCCAAAACCTGCAAAAATGTCTTATGTGCTTTGAGCTGTAGTAAGCCATAAATCAGTTAAAATTCAGAGTCATTGCCTTTTCTCTCTCTCTGAATATACATACATTAAAAACAGCATATGTCTCTTTTTACCCATTAGACCCTGTGAAGGAATCTTCAAACTTTGCTTTCTTGTTTCCAGCTGGATAGGTTCCCCTTCTTTCCTTCTTTCCGAAGAGGATAGCCATGGTTCTTTGACCTAAAAAATAATCAAGTTAATGCAATTAACAACAATTTGTCTAGCAATAATGCAAAAATTTTAACTGCAATTATAAACATATAAGAAAGGCTGGTAGCCAATGCACAAGAGAGTGTAACCAGTAAAACAATATGTGTCATTTTACAGTCTGAGTGACCAAGTATACATTTATAGCAATTTAACCAGCCCATGCAGAACGTTCACTGTAACTCTCAAACTCTTGACTTTGTATATAAACTGTTAAGTCATAATTCCTCTAACTCCAGAAGCAGTATACTTCCTCTCCAAGGACAGGAAGACATTGATATTCTCCTCTCAGGCCCAAGATGCAGTTTTCACATACAAATATTTTTTTGTACAACTATATCCATGAATACATGTGACCTGCAACCATGTTTAGATATAATTGGCTAGTGTAGTGTATTTAATGCATGGAAGTACCTAACTCCAATTTTATTGATAATATTTATCTTTAGGTATCCCAGGCCCCTAAGATGACTGTAAAATTTTGAAGCAAGGAAGACATTCCTGGCAGAGGAGGATCAGATGAGGGAACAATCTGGACATGAAACAATTTAGTGGTGCCTGACAGGATACACCAAGGAGTGCTGAGGCAGCTGGTCCATGTTATTGTAAGGCCATTCTCCATTATCTTTCAAAGGTTACAGTGATTAAGGAAAGTTTCTGAGGACAAGATAAAAGCACTACTACCTTCAAGAAGAGACAGAAGGAAGACGTGAAGAATTACAGGCAAGTCAGTCTCACTTTGATCTCTTGTAAGGTGACAGAGCAAATAATCCTGAAAACCATTTCCAAACACATGAAGCTGAAAAGATACTCCTTTTGGGAGTAGTCAGTATGGATTTATAAAGGGGAAATCATACCTGACCAACCTTTTGACACCACCTCCCATTACATGCCCACAGACAAACTGATGAAAAATGTGGATGCTGAGACTGACTGAAAACTGGCTCAACTGCTGGGCTCCGAAGGTTGTGATTGGTGGCACGAAGTCCAGTTGGGATTCAGTAACTATTGGTGTACCTAACAGGTTGACATCAGAACTATTACTATAATGCTATTTAACCTTTTCATTAAAATCTTGGGTGATGGAACAATTGTACGCACTCGGCAGGTTGTACAGGCTGACTGTACAAAACTGGGAGGAGTTTTTGACAAACCAGATGATTTGGCTGCTCTTTCAAGCAACTTGAACAGATTAGAGAAATGGACTGAGAGGAGATCATGAAGTTCAACAAACACAAATGCCAAGTCCTTCAACCTAAAGTAGAACAGCCCTGTGCACCAGTATGTGCAGAGAACTGACTGGGTAGAAATGCAGCTTTGTTGAAAAGGTCCTGGGGGCCTTGGTGGGCACCAAGTCAAACAGGAACCACTAAGCCATTACAACAGAAGTCAAACAGCCTCTTGGGCTGCATCAGGAAGTGTTTGCCACCAGGCTGCGGGAGGTGATCCTTTTTCTCCTCTCAGCACTGGTGAGACAAAAAACATCTGAAGTGCTGTACTCCCAGTATGAGAGAGAAATGGACATACTGCCATGAGTTCAGCAGTGAATTATAAAGGAGATGAGAGGCCTGGAGCATTTGTCTTACAAGGAGAGGTTGAAAGACCTGGCAATGTACAACCTGAAGAAGAAAAAGTTGCCCAGAGGGTTTGTGGAGTCTCAAAATCTGGCTGGAAACAGTCCTTGACAACCTGCTCTGACACTGTTTTGGGCAATGGTTTGGATTAGAGACACTCCAGGTGCCTCCTAACCTCAACCATTCCACAATTCTGTGATATGGGCAGCAGTTTTCTCCATTTGATCAAATCATTGCCTTGCTCTGCCACTCAACCAGGATACATAAGACAATTTCAAACACATTCCTCACTCATCCAGAGGGTTGAGGGAGGTGATTGTCCCACTCTACTATGCATTGGTGCAGCCTCACCTTGAATATTGTGTGCAGTTTTGGTCACTGCAATATAAGAAAGACACTAAGCTATTAGAGAGCGTCCAAGGGAGGGCAATGAACATGGTGAAGGGCCTTGAGGAGAAGCTGTATGAGGAGTGGCTGAGGNCACATGGTGTGACTCTGAGGAATGGGTGCAGGGCCAGCAGTTGGACTCAGCGATCCTTGTGGGTCCCTTCCAACTCAGCATATGCTGTGATTCTATGATTCTGTAATTCATGAAACAGAGAAAATTCAGATGCTCACGTACTCCTATGCTATAAAAGTTTACCTGTTTACAATCCTTCACCAGTTGTGTTTGAAGTGCTTTCAGCCTACTGTATTCTTCCATTATTTTGCACCGAAGTGTATCCATACGTTCTTGCACAGTTAAATTACACAAAGAACCAGGGGCTTTAAAAAAGAAAAGAAAACAAACATTTTACCATAAATTTCAATACAGATGATTTGTTCACAAGTTCTCCCCTGAAGAACTGTCTGACAAACACTACATTATTGACACAGGTGAAGGCCCTTCCAGATTTTGGGTGCATTTTTATATGTTTTGTAATGTATGTATTTTTTTGGATACAGCTGCTAGCTTCTTCTACAAACAGAAGAGGAGAAAACCCCCAAACAAACACTTTTTATACACCAATTTCCACTATAATGAAAACATTGTAAGAGAATATCCATAATAAAAAATAAGAGCATTTCAGAATGACATGATGAAATCTCTAATGCATCTATTTAAGCACACAAATTAGCATGTAAACAACAAACAGCAAATTTGCCAGACTGAAATACCTGAACTCAGTACTTTTAACCTGCATGACAGTACAATGTCATTACCTTGAGCTTGACCTCTGTGTATTGGTAATTCTACACTCAGGTTTTCTTTCACAACAGCAGGTCTACTGCAGATTTCCTGGTCCCTATCACCAACTTCTACAGCAGTTGAAGAATGTTCATTCTGATTGCCACACAAAACCTGTACAACAAATGAAACAAAGAAAAAAGTAATGAACTTTTTATTAATTTATCAATCACAATTCACAAAGAAAGCAAGAAAAACAGTGGGAGGAAAGCAGTATCTTGTATTAACTTCAGTGAAAATGATAGCATAGATGTTCTGTTGAATCATAAGAACCTGGACAATCTTTAAAGCTTCTGAAAAAAGGAACAGATATGAAAAGACTTTTCAGCTAAAATATAAATGCACATATTTTCAAATAATTACTTAATTTGGAACTCCCAAGTATTGAAATCTTGCAAAGAAAGGCCTCTTTTATTACTGTGAAAAGAAAATTTACATTGTAAATGTTGCATTCTCATCAGCTGCAATTTTACTTAGAAGAAGGATTCCCTATGGCAGAAATTTGTATATTTTTAGAGATTAGAGCTCCTCTTTTTCTTTAAGTGCTGAACAAATTGGATAAAAGGGTATGGCATAAGAAAACCGAGTCATGAACAGAATGCCTCATGTTTGTTGGTGCTATGTGGTCAACAGAACAGCTGCCATATTCACAATGGGCAGGCAAATAGAAGATAGCCATATGATTTCGGAAGACAAATGACACTTAAAAAGAAACGGTTTGCTAAGAGCACACAGTGCTTTATTTTTAAGATTTCAGACTCAACAGACACCAAATTCAATTTACAAAAATAAAATCATAATTTCCCCAAAAGCTCAACATGGAATGACACAGATTAGCAGCCTTTTCACAGCTGTGAAACAACTAATGCCAAAAACTTTCATTCAGCTGCTACTTCTTGCTAGCTATCAGGAGTCCTGCTTAGTCTCTCCTATGTTGGATCTCAAGTAAAAAAGTTCTGCTATCCACTTTCCTGAGAAGGTGTTGAAAAAAGTCCAGCAAAGAAGAAAAAAACCACTCAAACCACAGACCTCATCCATTTGAAGTATTTCAGAATGGAAAACCATGGCTTATAATGGATGACAAAAGCAGCTTAATTTATCTAGAAATAAGTTTAACAAGTAACTTGATTCCTGGTCAAAAAGTATGTGAAAAGGCCATTAATTACTTGTACTCTACAAAAGAAAAAACATCAAAAAAGTATTATTGGTGATAGATAGTAGAATAGAGACTAAAAATATGCTTCAATTGTTGACTGTAATATTTAGTTACTGAAAACAATATAGACAGCAATTTTGTTTCTGGAACAATTTTAGATTCTGAAACAGTTTTTGATGGTTTTCTGATATGCTGCACTGTTATGTGATAGAAAGACTACACAAAAGGAGAAAAAAACCTGATGGTTTTCTGGAAAACCCCAGCACCTGGGGAGACATTCCCAGAAACTGATAAAAGGATTAAAACAAAGAAAGGAGTGATACAGATATGGCCTTTTTTTCCCCCCCAAACATCCTTGCCGCCAGGAACTCTGGAAGTGGACCCTGTCCACTATTCATCTGAATATCACTCCAAAATTATTTATTGACTATAGCCACTCAAACTGCCTAAAGAAAAAAGGTATAAAAAGAGACTGGACCCAAGCAAAAATCAGGGAGAAGTTCCATCAACTCTGCAGAGGTAACTGACAGGCTACCTTTTTCTCCCTCCACCTTCTCGGGATGCCTTGGAGTGAATACATATATACTAATTTTATTTTTGCTCCATAATATTTTAAAATTTTTACTTATTACTTTGTTGTAAGTTGCTTTTGCTTTATAGTGTGTATTTGAGTTTTTTGCCTTACTTATTCTTTCTAAGTTGCTTTTGCTTTAGTGTATGTGCCTATGCTTGGCTTTATTATCACATAGTTTAAGTGCATTTTTGCAGTTAGACCCTATTCCAGAAACAACAAACCCCATAAACTCGCACAAATTTGTATTAATAGATGTGTTATTTTGTGAACTGTTAGAGTGAGTCCATTCTTTGCTGTGGTTTGGGTACTTAACCCTGCTGAGAAATACATACAAGGGATGCTTTCTCTCTCTGCTGATAGAAACTGTTTTCTTCTATATGAACCTGCCAAAACCTAGCAACACAGATACTGCAAATCAGTTCCCACTCTGTGTAGGTGGGATCATACTCACAAACATCTAATCTCAAGGTGCAGTGCCACAGGCAGACTATTTTGGATCAAACCACTGAAACAAAATGAAAATCATATAGTTACAGAACCAAGTTGGCTTCACAGTGGCACAGGACCTACTATTTCTGTCTCAGGCTCATTCAAGACTAAGCAAAATTCACTTGGCAGGTAGTCAGATGGCATGGTTGAGATATTAGCTCACTAGTAGAAAGGAACTCGAATCTTGGAATGCTCCCATCAACGCTGCCTCCGTACAATCCTCAACATCCACTGGATGGACTATGTGACCAATACATCTGTTCTTGAACAGGCTGCAGTCACAAGTATC
>VYXB01006578.1:487734-532954 GCA_013397135.1 Pachyramphus minor
GTCCAGTCGATATCACCTGGGGAATCTTTCTGCTGTGCCTTTTGCAACCGGACTTGTCTGTCACGCATTGGCCTTTTCAGCCATTAGCGAGCCTGCAGCAAGTGTGGGTAGAGCCCTTTGAAATCTTCATTCGCAAAGCCAAGCCATGATGATGAGAAAGGAACTCACTGCACTGTTCCATCAACAGCAAAATAACTCACAGGAGAAACCTGCTGAGGGGTTTTTCTACCACTATTAAGTGAGGTCCTTATATAAAAAGGTATCAAATGTCCTGTCTGTCTCAGCAAATCTGTTAAGTAAAGGGTCTCATTAGGTGAGATGCTAACAGACTCTTTTGAACATTAAAAGGCTTTGATCCCCTGGAGGGGAGACACTGATAGGCAAAGAATAAATTAATACAGGTTGGATAGAAAATTCTTGTTTTCTGTCCCTTTTAACACGATGTGCAGCTAAGAAAGAAATTACTATCTTATTGCAGATATGAGAGCTGATGACCTGTGCATCAATATGTGTGTGACACCAGACTGTTATAAATCAAAAATAGCCAGAGACATAGAGAAAGGAAAAAAATACTTCCAAACTAGTACAGATAAGACAAACATTACTTAGAACATTAAGACTAGATATAAGAGAAAAGCAATGTCTAGACAAGGATACAAGCCAGTTTACGGAGAAAACATACAAAACCCCTTGTAATGCTATTTTGGAAGCTCAGGTTTAGCAGTCTCTATTTTGAGATCAATGCAAAGAGAAAAGCTGCAAAGAAAACCTGTAAAAATAATGCAGAAAAATATGATGATTCTCTGTACACATAATTTTTTGTTTCCAAAATTTTCATTTAAAAAAAATTTTGTTAACTCTTACCTGAGCAAGCCTGGAACATTCCTCAGTTACAGCTTCATTGAGTTTTTCTATAAGTCTTTGTGTAGATTTCATGTCATCATCTACGAATACAAATTATTCATATTATTTTTAAACACTAACACAAAATCAACTTTTCAAAGCCCTAATTTCTTGCCTCAGTGAGATTGCCTCTTCAGTTTTTAGAAAGGTATAGTTTTTTGTTCCCCTCTTTCTTGTTCCAAGACACGGATAGATTCAATTATTATGGTTGAGCTGCACGTTCAAAAGTAGCAAGAGCTAAGAAATGGCTTTGTGTGTTAGTGGCCTCTAGAAAGATACAACTACAGAAACACACTGGAGGGCAAAGAACTTAATGCCAAAAATTTACCGAGGAACAAATCATGGGATGTCAGTAAAAGCAGGGATAGAAAACCATCATGACAACATAAAAGCTCACAGACGCAAAAAGTAGTTGCAAAGTGTACTTAACATGGGCAGGGAGTCAACGCAGGAATTCAAAGAACAGAGAAGAGAACAAGTCCAAAAATATTTTGCTGATATATTTACTCATTATTTCACCTTACAAGTCAATCTATTATATAGTCCCTTATAATTAATTAGCTAATACAAATAGAAAACAATGAGTTGTAATACTTTTTATTCCTTAATTTTTTATATACTTTTTCTTTAAAGTTCCCTGAGTAATAGACTACATGCAATGGGTAAACAATTTGGTACAAAACCAGTTCAAACTGTTCTATAAAAACAATTTACTGGACAGTCACATGCACAAACTCTTGTGCTTGTGTGTTTTGTTGGGTTTTTTTAAGACACTGTTTCTCATATGAAGATCTCCACTCATAATTTTGGTCAAGTTACCTGTTTGCTGAACTTTCAAGGTCTGGAGCTCTAGCTGATGCAATTTTTTAAGATCATTCACCTCTTGTAGATGACTGTGAACAAGTTCCTCTTTAAGACTGCAAAGTGCGCTTTCTTTTTCTGCTTTCAAGTACTCACGAACCTGGTCTACATGAGCTGAATAAACCAGGGATAAGCAAATCCGCTGTGCTTCCATTTGTAGCTGCAAATCAGTCTTTGAAAAAAAAGACACATTTTACAAAAAGTGAGAAACAAGAAAATAGAAAGTTCCATCTTTGCAAATGGAATGCTGCACATATGGTATGCACCACAGTAAATTTAAACATACATAATTTGGAAAATTGAGTTTTAACAAAATGATAATCCTTTTCACATTGCCTGCAATTCAGTTACAATACTAAAAAATATAAGCAAAACTGCTCTGGCAAAACTTAGAGACCGGTTAGAATCACATGATACACATTATTCCTCATGCTCACTTCCAGATACATTTCTTAAGAAGTGATAACCACATATACAGAAAAATTTTGATAATGTAATATTAGTATTTCCCAAGTTTGATATTTCAAAAGTTTGAACAAAGATGACTGATGAGGTTTCACTGTTTTTTATATTGTTTGAATGAGCACTTGAGAGAACTGAAAAGCAAATCACAGAATAAAAACTTAGCTCCTGAATAAGTTTTCCCCTCAAGTAAGTGAAACACAACATCAAAATATGAAGTGCTCTAGTCATCTTCTCCGTATCTTTTGTTGTTGTTGTTAATTAAATGTAAGGGAAAGAGTTTTTCTTTCATTGAAAAATACCATCCTCATACACATTGACAAGAATTATAATCGCAGTCATTCATGTAACGCCTTTCAACCACTGTCCACAGTGACATTCACACACATGACACACACTTGTACTTAGAGCAGCCAATAGGAAAAATACAATGCAAATTTCCAAGTGCAAGCTCCTACAAATTCTCATAGGCAAATTATTTTCTATACTGTTTTATGTAACATACCTGTTCTGATTTTAAGGCATCCACTTGCTGCTGAAGATTATTATTATTTTCACTCTGTGTAATGGCTATTAATGATGATTCATCTGTCAGCCTGTCTGGCATCCCATGCAAATGTTCTACAACAGACTGCTGTTCTGGTTTCAGCATTTGCTGGACCTCCTTTCTTTTTGTTACCTCATGACTCCTATCTTTACCTGAACCTAGATTTCCCCTTACATTTATTCCTTCATCAGCTTTACTCCTTGGACCAGGGGGTTTATTTCTACTTTCAGATGCTCTAGTAGCAGTCTTTAGAGATTTTCCTTTTGAGCATTTTGTCTTAGGGTCATTACTACTACTATTTCCTCTCTGAGCATGGCTATTTATGACTTCTAGTTCTTTACACTTTGCTAGAATTTGCTCTTTCTCATCTTTTAAGGATTTGACTTTTTCATTTAAATGACAAATTTCACTATCCCTTGACTTTAATTGTTCAGAGAGATCAGAAAATCTCAGGGACAATTCCAGTTTCTCCCGCTGAGTAACCTCAAGCTTTTCCATTAGTTCTGTTGCACCTTTCTCAACAACTTCTCCAGCCTCAAACGTGTCTGCCCTGGACACCTTGATTTCTTTACTTTCTTCAAAACCACAAGTTTTAGTTTTAAATAAAACTGGTCTATTACTTTGTAAGTGGTGAAGTTTTTCATTCAAAGCTTTGAGTTTGCTTTTATATTCAGCTTCCTGCTTTACGTTGTTCTCTTCTAACTCCGTTTTTGCCTTCAGAAGAGTTGCACATTGTTTCTGCAGCTCTTTATAATTAGCTTCAAGTTTTTTCTCAGTAAATGAAAAGGCAGTCTTTTGCCTTTCACTATCCTCTTGGAGTTGACTGATTTGGTTTTTAAGTTGCTCTTTTTCAGTAATCAGCTTTTCTATTCTTTTTTGCAAGTCCAAAACTTCTGTCTCAGAGCTAGCACTACTGTTACAAATTACATTTTCTTCAGAGCTTACCAACATACTTTTTAATTTCCCTTCCAGATTTTCATTTTTCCCCTTAAGAATATTATTTTGTGTTTCTAGTTCTGAACATTTTTTTTGAAGGCTATCCTCTCTCTCCCTCATTTGTTCTTGCATCAATTCAGTTTTAAGCTGCAGCTCTTGAATTTCTTGTTCAAGGGTACCCTTCTCTTTTTCCTCTTGTCTTAGCACTTCAATCTCCTTCTGCAGTTCATGGATTTGAAGTGTCATTTCTTCAGATTTAGAATTTACAATAGACTGCTGTAAATCTTTCAGGTTGGTAATCTCTAATATCAACTGATTTTGCTTTGTAATTAAGTTGTCCTTTTCATATTGCATCGCTTGTATCTTTTGACTCATTTCATTTTGCACCTCATCTAACTGCTGTTTATGGTGCATATTCAAGTTATGTTTAAGGCTTTCCATGTTTACCATGTGCTCATTTTTTAAGTCTTCTTTAAGTCTGGAAAGTTCCTCTTCATGACTAAACAGAAGGTTTGTTCTCAGTCTCTCTAATTCTGCTTCTTGAGATTCTGCCATTCTGTCCAAAACTGCATCCTTCTCCCTTTCTAGCATTTCCAGTTTTATTTTGTAATTTGTAACTTCTGCCTCATGTTTTAATTCCATATCCTTCCTAAATTCAGAGGCAGAAGCCAGCTGAGTTTTTAAATCTTCAATCACGAACTGGTATTTTCCAGCTTCATTTAATCTACATTCCATATCCACTATAGTTTGCTTGGCTCTTTGAACCTGCTCTCTTGAAAAATTCAGTTCTTGGAGAAGATCTTCAATTCTAGTTTGCTGAAGAGACTTCTCTGCTGAAATTAATTCCATCTGCTGTGACAATTCTTGCTTTATTTTTTCCCTTTCCTTATCAGCATCTTGCAATTTCACATTCAATTCATTAATTTTAACATTCATTAAATGCATTTGATCTTTATTAACATTCTCATTCAAAGACAGACTTGATGTCTTCTCCAATTCTACTTTTTGTTGCAAAAGGCGTTGCTCTATTTCCACTGCATGTTGCTTAATTAATTCTTGCTTCATTTGTACAATCTGCTGGCCGTGCATTTCATCTAATTCAGCCTGAAGTTGTGCCAGTCTCCTTTGTGTTTCTAATTCCATTCTTTGCACAATGTCAGCCTCAGACTGGCTGTCTTTATAACATCGTTTCTGCAATTCTTCCACAGTTCCCATTAATTGTTTTATTTCATCAGAACATTGTCTTTCTTTCTGTTTGTAGGTGGTAAGTTCAACTCTCATATTACTTATCTGCTGGTTCTTTAGTGAAATCTCTTCTTTCGATTCTTCAAGTAATTTACTGACATCTGATAATTTTTCCATAAGCTGAAGAGATTTTTTTTCTTCTTCCCCAAGTTTTGCTTCCAACTCTTCAACTAATGCTTCTTTTTCTTGTATTTTACTCAAATCTTCTCCCTTGTTTTTTTGTTTTTCCTTTAAAAAATGAGCAAAACCATGTTCTTATTTTTAGTTAATTATCTGAACATACAAGAAGATTTACAGACTTGGCTATTTAGACTTTTTTAGAATGCTAATGATAATTGATAAAAAATAAATATAAATTACTTGTTGACCTCCTTTGGAGGTTTTCTGTACCCTTGGAATAAATGAGAATCCCTACCTCACAGGCATCATCATTTCCCTTCTCTTCCCCACTCCTCCCTGCCTCCCCCACCTTCCAATGTCTCTCATCAGTTTTAAAGACATTTAATATTTTTAGGTACTTGTAAAATGTTTTCCATGAAGGATAATTAAAAAAAGTACATGAAAAAAAATTTCTTCTTTCCTTAAGACAGAAAAGATTGTTCAAACAGGCAATTTAAATTTTTTTTTCTGAAATAATTTCATTCAATGAAGGCATTCTAACACACAGTATAGTGCGTATATATTTCTGCAACTTTTTAAAACATAATACACAAAATTGACATAACATTTTCAGTTTTAAATTATACACTTATTATGTGTTAGTTAACAGAAACAGTCTTAAAAACTTCATATGTATTTTATGCAGCACACTCATTATCTGTGCTTTGGCCCTTACACTTCAAAGGAACTACAAAATCCTGAAAAGAGTTTAGGAAAAGAGATCTTTGTAGTAAGGAACATACCATTTCGTATCTTGTGATTTTCTCTTGAAGACGTGTAATCTGATCTTCAAATTCTTCATTCTTTTTCTGGTAATTCTTTAGCAGATATTCTTGTTCTTCTAGCTGTTGCTGATGTGAAAGTATCTGTTGCTTGGCTTGCAATAAATCAGCAGCTGTACAACTATGGCTGCTGTTCCTTAGGGCTTCACTTGCCTGTAACTTAAATGATAAAGAATAAAACCTAAAACACATCAAGTTTTTCAAAACCCGCTTGCACTACATACAGAAAGAGTGACCTTTACTTTCTTCTTCCACTTTTGGCAAGCCCAAAGATTATTGCAAAAATTTCTAAGTTCTTTTGGAAGAACTGAAATATTCTTAATCATTTGGGATGGCTAACCAGTAGAAAGACATTTAATACTAATTAAATATTAATGGTGAGCTAACATAGGAGAGTAGTGTCTCAGAAACATTACTAAGTAGTAAAATCAACTAGTTGCAAGTACGGAGCCCAAAATCAGAGTTTTAATAGTAAGAGCTCAGGCTTCCGAATATAGTCTGTTTGAATCCGAAAATAAGCTATATAATGTGCCTAAACAGCACAAAACACTACAATATTCAACTGCAACACTGTAAGCTGTAGTCTGTCTATAGCACCCAAACCATCGTGCTTTTTAGAAGAAATGTTTTTCTGAAGCTTCACTTTGTTATTTAAATTTCCTTCTAATAACACCACAAAAAGCACGTTTTATATAAAAATATAGGATGGACTGCAGCATGGCATTGTGTTGTATAAGTTGATGGCTGGATCTTTTGATTTCAAAGGTAAAATGTAGGATTTCTGCCCAAAGCTCTGAGAACTAATTACACAAGTGTTTTTCCCCAAGATAACTGCCATAATTCAGTATTCAGCTATTACCCCATACTAGGAAAGAAAACAAACTAATCTTCATAATTTCATAGTTAATTAGTAAAATAAATCAGGTACTATAGCAACAACTGTAGGACCAGTAAAAGGACTGTTGATCTAAACAAAGAGACTAATTCTTCAAAAATGCACAAAAAACTGTGTGCTTCTGCAGGAAGTAGCTATTTATGGAGCCTCCAAAGCAACATCTATTTTCAAACCCAAATAAATATTGGTAGCTCTGTAACTTACATGCTGAAACTGAATTTGCAGTTTTTGACTTTGCTCAGTAAGCTCCAAGAACTCCCTCATAGTTTCATCCTTTTCTTTCCGTGCCTGCTGTAGGTTAGTAGTGAGCTGAGTGATAATGTCATCTCTTTTTTTGATAGCAGCTTCAAATTCTTGCAGCTATGAAAGATAAAATTTAAACTATTAATGCATATGAAAGCCACAGACAAAATACTACTGCTAATTTTATTTAAGTAGGAATAAGTCATCTCCATTTAAAAGATGTCGTACTACTGGAGTATTTATATTTTCACAAACTCTACTTGTAAATACTTCAGAAACAATTTTCCCCCCTCATTTAACAATATATGACCTCTCCATAAAATATCCTTAAAAAATAACAAAATCTGAACTTTTAAGAAGGTTAATTACTTAAATATATAACTTGCTTTTAAAATAAAAAGCATGGCCACATACAAACTACCATAAAGGAAGTCAGAATATCTACTAATAGTGTTTCAGCAATTTTGTTCAACTACTCATGTTCTCACACTTTTTCCACAATAAATTCAAGTCTTCCGTCACTGCAAGTGCAATAAATTGCATTCATCATACTAAAAGGATGTAATAGATACCATGTAATATCCTACATTGTGAACCCAGAAGAATTATTCATAACTACATGAGAAAATAAGTTCAAGCTGCAAAACTGATATAGAATATTTAATAGATGAATCTTTTGTAATTTGTAATGATGAAGAAACTATAAGAGTACAAAAAATCCTTTGCAATTGTTTTATTTTTTTCTAGGATTACACTCAATCAAACAGAAATTTTACAATACTAATTGGTAATATTTTTGTGTGCATTTATATAAAGATGTTACTCACTTTAAAGTCCCTTTTTAATTTGGAACTCTTTAAAGGCTAGTGGAAGACTCATCTCTACATATTGCAAATTTCTTAAACCATTAGTTGCCTTCTTTAACTGTTTTGTTTACAGTGTTCCCCCACATCTTCACTGACTTATGTGCTGAGTGTTGGATGCTACCAGTATAATGCTTCCAGAAAAAGTTTATGGATTTAGAGGCCAAGGACATAAAAATCAAAAGTCCCAACTAGAAGGGAAACCAGGCAAAGAATCTGGGGGTATTATTTTAAAATTCTTTTCAGAACATTGGAGGGAATTCCTACTTTGAAAGCACGGGCCTAGTGGAAATGGTATGGATGTTTGTTACAGTAGAGAAAATTAGGCACAGATCAGGAACACAAGTGTGTGACACCTCTGCTTTTGCATCTGTTCAATGAAACCAAATTAATAAATTTGTCATCTCCACTCCACACAATGTTATATAATTTTCAACTTTCTAAATTCCATTTCTGTTCTTGACACAACCGGCATAACTAAAGCACACAACTATCTCCCCCAATCCCCTTTTACAATTCTTTTTGTTTCTTCTGAAAAATAAACCATATGCACTTCTCAGTTGAAATATTATGCACTGTACCATTATCATACAAAAATATGCTGCAACTATTAAAATATTATTGCACCACAGCCCAAAGCCCCAGACTTTGTTTTAATATATTTTTATTTTAAAAATTGTAATTATAGCCATTTAAAAAATGCAAACATTTTCACTTTCAGCTCTTTCAGAAAAAACTAACAGCAGTTACAATTGTAAGAAACTAAAATTATGCTTATTTTCTTTATTATGCTATAACTATGACTATTATGTTTAGCACAACAGATACAAGACACAAAAATTAAAATTCAACACCAGATAAAACCCACTTAACTGGTGATATGGTGGAAAACACGACATCTATTTTCACAGTTAAAATACAAATGTAAGCAGAAAAAAATTATAACTGTGCAATAATAATGGCGAAAATAACTGAATATTAGAACTTTGGTTGTTTTTTTTTTTTATTCTATAGTACTTTGCAAAAAAAATACCAAAACACAGTGACATAACCTGAATCCAAACTAAAAGAGAGAGATAAATAAGATATGAAGCATGACAAATCACTGAATTGAGTGCATTGTGCCACTGGCCCAAACCAGAAGAATATTCCTTACTTTATAAACTAACTTTATACTCCAATGGTATTTCTAAAATATGAAAAGCTTCTCTGTAAACCCAAATTATTAGATGTTTTTAATTAAAACATTCTGACACAGTTGTTTTTGTATTTCAGGCTGTGAAGTCTGACAAACAAATACATTTTGGGTCAGTTATATTATTCCTTAGGGAGTAAAACCTGATTTTTTTTGATCTTGGAGGAACAGGAAGGTATTAAGGACATACAGTCTCTGACCAACTACAGAGGAATTAGGGTTTTTCTTGAAGAAAATTGTCTTTCCACTCCTGATTTGAAGTCACTGCAAAGAAGACTAGCATTTTAGTCACAAAATACAGAGGAAAAGGACACACAATGGAAATGCCACTCAAAGTAACAGAGCACATGGTATATGATTGAAAGAACTTACGTGTAATTAATTTGATATCACACACTGACTGCATTCTAAACAGCTGCCATTAAGTGTGAACTTTTTTTGTTGATGCTCTGCATTTTTGCATGTAAGCAAATAGCAAGTAGAAAGCAACATAAGGTAATTATACCTGTTGCAATCCTTCTGTACCATAGGCTGCCCTCATTTCTTCTATCTCTCTGCTTAGCTCTTCAATCTCTTGTTGTTTCCCAGTCAATTCATTCTCCATCACTGCTTGCTGCGTGTGAGAGTCCTGCATTCCATGTTCTGAACGAATCTCTCCAACTCCAAATTCTTCTTCCTAAATCAATCCAAGTTCCTTTACACACCATTTTTTACGTTTTATCACAGTAAGTAAAGTCAAATGTTAAATTCTGTACCAAGTGCCACCTTAGAACAATAACACACAATACAGCATCGAAGATCTTATTGCCATAGTAACCTCCTTTGTTAGTATAATTCACACCTCAAAAGCACTGACATGAAGCAATACTGTTTTATAATCTTAGCCTTAATAGATGGAGTAACTTGGCTTGCATTTCAAGTTGAATGATATACTATATTATTATAACAAACAATGCAGATGCAGAGCACAGCATGCAAAATAAAGTATTAGTCAGCCACACAGTTTTTGTTCCAAACATACTGAGATTTTTAGTATTCTCCATTAGTATTACAATTCAATTTGCAATACTGTACCCTGATTAAGTCTGCAGGTATAGCTGTTCTTGTCTCAAAACTGCAACCATTTACCTGTATAAAGATAATTTCTAATACATTATTTGAAATAATGCTTCCTATTTCCCATTTATTTGAATCCTATGTGGCAATTCCTGAAGACACACAGGAATTGTTATGCTACAAAAATTTATTTCATTTGAAATACAAAATAGCTTTATATATAGTAAAATGCATCAAAGTAAGCATAGGTAACAGGTAAAACACCCAAAATTGCAGAAATAGATACTACTGTCTAAAAACAAAAACCTTATTACAAATCTAAACATCTAGAGAAAACAAAGGAATTCAGATTTAAAGGTCAATGCAAAGCCTTATACTTCAAATTATTAAAATACAGTACTACTGCCTTTTAATTATATGTTTAATATTTCTATATATATTATTAAACATAGTTATGCTTTCCAAAAGATTTTAATACACCACAAGATCTACTCTTTCTGAAAGCCACCTATCTTTCCATAGTGGATGAAAGACATTATCATAGACTCTGATCCTCAATTTGAAGGAATTTTGTGAAATTTAGAAAGAACAGAAACGATACAATTGACATAAGACATTTGAAAAAAAAATCCACTTTCACTCACCTAATACTGCAAGCCCTTTCAGCTTCTATGAGAATTTTGGTTCTACAGACTGTGCAAACCAATAACAACGAATCTCCAAAAGGCATGTACAAGCCAAAGTAGCAGTTACAGGTTAAAAAAAAATCAAAATGAAAAGAACATACTGTGTACTTGTGAGTAACCATAAAACAGACAGGCAGACTTTTAAAAGAACAGACCAATGTGTAAAAATGAGAAAGCAAGAACAGCAGTATTTCTCCTTGGAGCTGTTTATTACAGCTGAGCCTGAAACAAAAATAACTGTACTAGAAATGGAAAGGCATCATAGTATTTCAGACCCAAATACTATGTTTAAAACAACAAAAAAGGAGCTATACTGCTCAGACATCTGCCATAGCCTAGGTCAGGGCTTACGTACAAAGAACTATCATGCCTGAGGAAATCAATAAGTGCACTGTTATAAATGGGATCAATACAGTCATTGAGTTGGTATTAAGAGAACGAATAAATCTGCATTAGAGAAGAATTTGCAAGGCTGACAGTGCCCTCTCAATTTCTGACTTTCTCAGTAAAAAGAAGACACCATAGAGAGATTACTACCTTACTTTGGAAAGGATAATGAAAAGTACAGCAAACAGCAGTCCAAGCAACTCACAGAGGCACTGTTTATCATTTGTGTATTGCCAGATGTTTGCTCTATGTTCAGATACACAAGTGTCTACAAAGCACCCAGCACCAAAGTCTTTATTCAGATTTTGGCTCATGCCCCAGATTAGTAAAACTAGTACTTTAACAGAAACTCTATTATGTAAATCTTCCTCTCCCCTTTTTAACTCCCTTTTTATTTAGGCTTAATTGATAAAGATGTAGTATATGATTATTGTAATCTTCAACAGCGGACATGCTTCTCTTCCTGTGAATCACAGCTACGTGCAACAATCAAAGACTCTTGGATGCTTTAT
Source organism: Pachyramphus minor (assembly GCA_013397135.1). Lineage (NCBI taxonomy): Eukaryota > Metazoa > Chordata > Aves > Passeriformes > Tyrannidae > Pachyramphus > Pachyramphus minor. The sequence goes on from VYXB01006578.1 coordinate 499,467, forward strand.
AACAAGAGCTAATAGGAAGGGCATGAAAGCCTTATCTCATTAGACGTTCCAGACTCCTTAGCAGCTGAAAAGTCTACAAAAGACCTTTAACTTTCAAAAGGAATTTTGCTACACACATTGGAAAGAACTGTCTGGAACGTCAGAAATCCTGCCTCGTTTCACAGGAGCCTAGCTCTTAGACATCACACAAGTAAGTGAAGCGTGGTAACGTGGCAGTCCATGTTGTTTCTCATCTGATACCTTCTTCTTTCAAATGCCTTATGTCTTTTGGCAAAGTGAGAGTTGAAATATGACAAAGACAACAAACAGCATTGCTATCTGAAAAAAAACCCCAGACAGCCACAGCAGGGTTCTGTGTTGAGGGAAATCTTGGGAGGAGCCTGGCAACTCCTGGCATGACAAATTCTGCTGTGTCAGAGCAGACAGAAAGTTGGGAATGAGTTAATAGCTTCAAAATATCTTAATTTAGAATTAATTTTTCATCATGCAAGATATGAATTCAGTCCAGATGCCAACTTGATTGTTACTAAATTGTCTACACAAGGCCTAAAGGAGTCCTGTGTTTAGTCAGATGGCCTCAGTGATTTACCCATATAGAGATCTGCAAGTCCATAAATACTCTTAATGTAGATTCTTATAATCGCTTCTTTAAAAGCTTTGCAGTTCACCTTTAACACTGAAAGTCCTTAGGCCTTATGATGTGCTTAGTTACACACCCCAGCAAATGATTAAACATTCAATAAAAGCAATCAAACCAAACACAGCATTTTAATATAATGGAAGCAAGAAGTAACAAGAGCCCTGGATACAACTGCATAAGCAAATAATCACAAAATAAGAAAGGATTATATTTTACAATACATTAGCTACTCAGCAGCAACAGTTCTGGTGAAACAAATGAAGTTTATGGAAGTCCCTCAAAGGATATCTGTCTGATTGTTCTTCCTTCCTTGTATTTTCAAAACAACTCACAGAAATAGTATTTAAGATTATAATGTAAAATATTATCTGTAGTCTACTGGCTAAAAATAAAGGTTTAATTTATATTGCACCAGTAAATACATATGCTTAAGACAAGTGAAAGTAATCTTTTTTCTGAGAAACACAAGGAAAACCAACTTCCACCACTGAACTAAGGCAGCAATTCAGGACAACTGCCACCAGAGGTCAGGATTAAATTTATGAAATCACTGTACCCTGTTCAATGTTCCTTAGAGGTTGGAAGACCAGAAATTATACCTCAGAAATAGCAGAAATAATATATGATGTGTAACTACCTACAACATTAATGCCAGTACTACAGAGATTTCCTTTTATATAGAAACTTCATGCTCAGCATAAATCAATACATACTGTTCAACCTCTGGAAAGCGTAGAAAATACCTTAGTGCATAAAATTAATATAATCTATAACATATGGGCAAGCAGACTTCTGCTTAAACAATTGTTTGATTTGGTAGTAGAAAGATACAGAAGAATCTGGAATGGACTAAAAATTTTACCTCGTGTTTTCTTCCCTTCCCCCCTTCTTTTACATTTTAGACACCTGATTCCTTCAGAAAAATGAATATTTAGACCTCTGACACTGCTTGTCAATGTTCTTAGCTCTCCTCAATCTTCTAGTTATGTCACAACTGACTATATGAAACCTAGTTAAAATTAGCAATTAGGTCAACCTGGGAAAATTAATTTCAGTGTATTTTGTGTGTGTGTGGGGGGGTGTACTCCACAAAAAGCGCCATTTTTGGTTTGTGATGAAAATTATTACAATCCTATAATATAACTAAGGTTAGTAACTTCTGAAGGACAACAACTGATGGCTTTTTAAAATTTCAGGACTTGATATATTTTTCTATATATTAATAGAACAGCAACAGGTTTCTTTATGTAGTAGTTAAGATAGAATTTCACTAAAATTAAAAAAAAGACAACTTTGTAGACTTCATATTAACCATCTTTTAAGGGCTACACTTTGGGAAGAGAGTCAATAAGAGAAAAAAAAATCAGGTGAAAAAGTCTTCCAGTTATACCATAAAATTGAGGCATACAGAAAATGTATGGGGACAACTTTACCTTACACTGTTTTAAACCCCCCTAAATTCTACCTGTTGAAAAAAGCCTAACTACCCTTAGTTCTGAGTTTAGACCACAACCTTAAACAGATAACCACCATTATAATTTAATTTAAGAGTAGGTGTCATCCATGCTCAAACTGAGTAATTTGTCACAAAAGACAAGCTAATATGGAAGATTTACCAGTCTTCACTTTGGCTAGTACCTTGATCGTGTAGGTATTAGAAAGGTGGCAGAACAAAATGGAACAAGAGCCTCTATTTACAATAAATTTCCTTCAAGACAAGAACTCTTATATAAACATACACCAGTTCCTTCAATTTTGCTTAGACAATTGTATTAGCTTATAATTGTGTATCTGATAAGTCTCCTAAAGAGGGAAATACTTATCACTAAATTTCATCCAATTCTTGAAGAGAAGAGGCTGAAGAGTTAAAAACAACTGATTTTTTTTTAATCAATTGCAACAAAACAATTTATGACCTATTTCAATTTGAAGCATGTCAACCTCAATTTCTACTTAATTTCTGGCAAAAACCACTGAAAATAATACAGATGTTCTAATCAATCGGGAAACATGGATCAACAGGCCACTTTCTACAAATGTGTTGTTTCTTATAACTCTGTAAAGAAAGTTATATACTGGTAAAAAAGATAAGCTCGAGATTTTATACAACTTCATAATTATATTGTTACAGACAAAATTTACTTATTCTCATCTTCATCAACTGAAAAGGCTTTAGATCATTTTATTTACAGTGTGGGCATGAATGCAAGTAGAGCTTTTAATAATAAAAGTAACACTACAGCTCATAAGAAACATATTGAGAATTCAGTTCCTAAAATACATGCATTTCTAAACATGTTGTCTCCCCATTTAAGATACCAACCAATTGTAATGAGCTGTAATTAAAAAGAACTTATTAAGATAGCAATTCTGACTGCTTCAGCTTGTTCTTCTCCAAATCCAGTATCGTGTATTCACAAGCTTTATATGTCTATTTATGCCTTAGCAAATAACTCTCAGAGAGGTAAAAAGTAGTTTTGCAGCAATGAAAAGTGCCTATAAATGCAAACCTGCAATTTTTAAAAGGAACATTCAGAAGGCAGTCTGACTGTAATTCTATTGTCTTGAGTATATGAAAAATTTGCTCCCTAATATCTTCTGCAGGTACCTACAGAAATCTTTGAAGACTGAAGCAGGATAAAGTTAAGTGTTTAGATGTGAAAACCTAATTTTAAAATGAGAGCTTTGAATTCAACTGATACTAAACCCAAAACACTAAAATCAGAAACACATCCACAATTCCATGAGGCATTATAACAGATCTTTTCTGTATTCTGTTGCCTTGTGCAACGATGTGTTTTCTTGAGCCTTTACAATCAGGCTCCAACACTGCTTCCTACCATCTCATAAGCGATCAAAATTTCACAGTCATATTTCATTATATATGTAATATGTCTTACTTGTAAAAATACATACATGAACATCAATGACATTGTCAACTGTTATCAAGGGTTCATTCTTCACATACTGCAAATTCCATTTAAAAGTAATCACATACCACAGTGCCGCATATTCTAAAAAGGTGCAGTAAGGTCACAGCAGTTGTTCAAAAGCGTGTCTGCTACACTCAATGGCAAACTGTGGGTACGTACTGCCCTATCATCCTACTGTACAGAAAGCAAAGTCAGATTCTTTCTGTTCTTTGCTACTTGAATTCCTTGGACAAAATAAACCACATTTTAACTATGAAAAGTACAAAATCTTTAAATGGACTTTTTTTCCTCCCAGGTAGACTTTGCTTTAAGCCCTTGAACCTACCTCTTAATAGAAATCTTCTTTTGTTTACAGCAATTCCAAAATCTCAGATATATTTTTTTAAAATTTGCATCAAAAAAAACATGCCACAGGAATGAATGCAATTGACCGGACCAATGATCCACATGTCCTCTGTATTTGAAAGTAACCAACAATGAATGTGAGGGAACATTTCACTTTTACTCCCAAGTGCCTTCTACCAATGCACCAGAAGAAAGTGAGGGTGCTTATAAACCAGGGCAGGAGGAAGAAGTGGGTGAGAAAGAGCCAAACTGGAGAACAGAGGGATGGGAAAAGCATTCAACTAAAAGCCAAGATCAACTCTAGTAAGGAAACTTTAACTTGTATTTGATGAGAGAGGTGGGAAAGAAAAGCTATTCCTTCCATCTTAGGACAGTTGAGCTGAACATTAGCAGGATCCCAACTTAAGAAAAGGAACAGAAGAGAACAGGTTTTCAAGGGAGAGGGATAAAACATATTGAAATAAGAAAGAAGGAAGAACAATGTTCGGAGTAAGTTGGAAAGGCTGGGAAAAAACCTAGGCTTTGGAATGACTGAGGAAGGCAAAGAAAGAATAGAAAAAGGCTGCAAAGACAGAGCTAAGAAACCAAGCAAGGAATAAAAGGAGATGGGCAAGGGAAGGTGAAAAGACTGAGAGGAGCCATTACAGATAGGGAAGAATTTACAAAAAACTAGGGGATACAAAACAGATACAGAGTTGATCAAGAGAATAGGCTGGAAGAAGGAGCAAGTGAAGACAGGTCATTTGTTAGGAAAGAAAAGCTGTTCCCATTTTCAGGGCATGCCTAAACTGCCCACTGCGGTAAAGATTTTCCTTTTGCACCATGCAGTGTGACAGGTCAGGGACGCATTGTCTGATGTGTATATTCCTTAGGCTTCATAGTAAGCAGTTACAATACTAGCATGGAACAAATAGTTATTCTAATACATAGTCATCTTCTCTTATAAATGCTAAATCAAGAGAGGAACAAAGTATTCCAAATCAAATTTACTTCAGCAATGACACTCATTTGATTACTTCACTCCCTCTTACTTGTTGCCAAGCTTAAGATTCTGGGTTGTGTTTTAAAGTATTTAGCACAGAGATCTTCAAAACAAAACACTGATTGTCCCTAGAGACAATGATTGAGGCATGAAAAATTAATTTTTTTAACTAGAAACAATGTCTACTGTATTCAGATACTCCATGGCTATTTCTTGCAAGCATGTTATTGATTGACATTTGTGCATGAGGCAGTTTACTCCTTACAAACATAACAAACTGTTTTATTTGACAGGACCAAAATTCCATATACACTACTACCCTTCAGTGTGTATCATCAAGAGAGGAGCTGTAGATGCCAATGTGTCGTGGGTTGACCCTGGCTAGAGCTAAGACCCCCAACATTCACTGCCCCACCAGTGGGATGGAGGAGAGAATTGGAAGGGAAAAAGCAACAAAAATTCATGAGCCGAGATAAAGACAGCTTAATAAGTGAAAGAAAACAAAACATTCAAAGAAGTGATGCAAAGGCATTCACTCACTACCTCCCACCAGCAGACTGACACTCAGCCAGTCATTGAGCAAGGGCTGCTTTGAAACTCATTTAAACAAAATTGACTTGTTTCCCACAGAAAATAAGTAGAAATTATGCACAGCCACTACTCCAATGGCAATACAAACTATTACTACAACCTTAAGGATGACATTGTTACAACAGTTTATGTATCTACTTCATTATTTACTATAGTAGTCATCCCATTATGTAGTTGACATAATGCTTGCTTTAATGGCTCATTAATCATACCAGTAATAACATGCAACAGCTTTGTCTATAATATCACATCTTCTCTTTCTTTCCTTCTCTTTTTGAAAAACCATGCACAGCATTGCTGTAGACATGTAACAGAAAAGGTCAAATGAAAAGTTAGGAAAAGCAGTACTTCAGTCTTACCTCAGAACTGTAATCTTCTACTGTGGCAAAAATGTCACTTTCTGGCTAAAATAAAATATAATAAAATAAAATATTAAAATATTTACAGTTAAGGCACTCTAAACAAGATATTTTCCATCTGCTTCTGAGAATATACAGTATTTGAAAATATTAAGGTGTACAGGAATTTGATAAAAGTATATATATGTAGTGAATGATACCATCACTTCCTTGAAATTCCACCTTTAAAAAAGTTACTTAGCTGTTGAACTGTGATCATGGAAACATTATAATCACATGACAAAATCTTCAAAGAACCTATAGGTACTAAATACCATTTTGGAAATGTAAAAATTTTTTGGGTTTTATTTTTGATTTTTTAAAAAGAAATAGAGAGTGCCATGAAAAGGACTTGTCTCTGACAGATCAATTTTACCTAATTAGGAACTTTGCTGGCCTAAGAACACAATTATATATAGAATGCCATTTTCATCCATGCATGACTTTTGATGTTGACTAGAATTTTAAAACAAACACTCATATTACCCCCCAGCTTCCATGAAAACCAAGGAAAGCTAAAAGGACAAAGACTCAAATCTTGTGATCTAAAGAATTAGAGGAATTGAAGGAACAAAACCTTAACAAACTAAGCATAAACATGCATGGTAGATGCCTGAATTAAATACAGCATATCTTGATGAACTACATAAAATGTAACAGGTTTGAGAATAAAAATATTAGTAGGAAAATATGCAAATTATCTAAATAAGGCACATTATAATAAGTACCAAAAACCAAAGCTTTGAGTGAGAACTATTTTAAGAGAAATAAAGTGTACATAATAGGCTTTTCCAAAATTCACTTGGCATGTTAGCCAGTCTCACACTAAATTAGTCTCAATTTTACATTGAATTCTGTCAGGCTTATTTTCAAAGGAATATAGTCAGTTTTGCATCAGTAGTCATACGTAAAATCTGGAATATCAACTGTGTTTTGTCTTGTTTTGTTGGGTTTTTTAAAAGAAATCTTCCACTCAGACCTACCGGAAAGCTCTGCAGTTTTTACAATCCTAACACTGATTGTACATATTTTGAAATTCAATATGTAGCTTCAAAATATAATTAACCTAAAAAAGGGTATTATTTTATGTATTTTATGCAGCATAAAACTAACTTAAAATATTAATGTGGAAGTTAAAAATTCAAACAGCACATATAATTTTAAAAATATAAAAGGTCCGCCTTACGAATAAGCCAAAAACTGAAACAGAAACCAAAATTATGTTTTAAAACTTGAGGGTGACAGAAGCCTTTCTGCTATGTAACAAAAATTATTTTAAAATTAATTATATGCATATTTTTATTCATATTATATTTATATGAATATTTGTTTGTATATGCACTTATACACATACAAAAAATTTACATCTTGTTTGTAGTCTATGTCCTTGGTCTAGAACAAAATCCCCTGGTAGAAATAAAAACAGAGAAAACCACATTGTTACTTTTTTTCATAACACAAATAACAAATATATGGTCACTAACATCCTACAATTCTTCAGGGTTCATTCCAATTCGTAAGATTTCACAAAGAATGATAAAAAGAATTTTTACATCCTGGGATAAACTCAAACCTAGTAGATAATCATACTAAAAGGCAAAGAACTTGTAAATTGAAGCTTAGGTGAGAGTGAGAAAATATGATTCTCAAACGAAGGTGATTACTGAAAATAATTCTATAATTTTTTAATGGTAATTTTGCCAGCCATGATATTTTAAAAAAATTAATATATTGCTGGTCCTTTCTGAATACCAATCTAGAAGTAAAAAGAAAACAAAAACACCAAAAAAACCCCGAGAAAAAATGCCAACCTAAAATAATTTTTTAAAAACTGTCAAAACCCACACAGTTCTCCATTAGTTTGGGTGCGCAATACCTGTTAGCAGCAAAAATAATCTTTCTAAAATGTCTCCTTCGATCCTGAATGCAGATAGGTTTTTGGTTATTAAAATCAAGTATTTTTGCCACACATTAGACTCCAACACTCTAAGACTACATGCTATTTTTTTCCTATGAGAATCTGTAGCATTACAAGTAGTCAACATTTTACAGGCAGTCATCTTGCCCTCCAAGTGGCTATGTTCACTTCCTAAGACCTGACCAACTTAATTTCAAAATCCAGTTGCTTTCACTACTAAGCATATCCGTTCTGTAGGCTTCGATTACTTCTTGGTCACCAGAAGTAATCAGGTTTTATGTGGCTCATCTGTCTGAGCCACAGGGGTCTAGTTTAGAAGAAAATGTTTAATATTTAAAAAAATTCATATATACATGTATTGTTAGCAACATGGCATCTTCTAAGAGGATAATGCCAAGAAAGTTATTCATCAGTCTTCTCAATGCCTTATGGAATTGGAAATAGGCATTTGTTAGACTTACCATTGTTTGGTACATACTTTACCAACCGCATTGCAGAGCAATTTCCTGCTACAAACAGTTACTCTCTTCTGGCAAGATATTTTAATTCTTTATTTAGTATTTTCTTCACTGGCAATGTGGTTGATAGAATGCATTGAACAGACATCTCAAAGCCTCCTTATAGTCAACTATCTCCATCAACTCTGCAGGTGATCCCTTTAAAGATAACACTTAAGTATTCAGAAAATTAAAAACCACTTCCATCTGTATATATTCTTCAGAGGAAATACTACAAGCTGATACAAAAAAAGGAGTATCAGTCTATGGAATGCAGGAGGTTTTAGAGTAATTTGTTTCTGTATGCAGCTAAGCATTGCTCAGACATCATGTTCTTTGGCACTGGGGACACCCAACATTATCACAGGATTCACAAAAGAACTCACATACAAAATTGGCCACAAGAACCGAAAAATGATTTTTGTGTTTCTTTAGAAAACTTCTGTAGGTGACAATAAAACATCTTGCAAGAATGGACATCCAGTACTAAACTACTTGAATTGCAATGGATGAAGGTATATGGGCAAGAACCAAGGCTGAGTATTCATGGAACAGAATTCTACTTGAAGTACATTAATGATGCTTTTATGACCTCTGTGAAAAATGTTACAAAAATGTAATTACAAAAGGCTGGATTCATTCTTGAACTTGTACTAGCCATTGATAGAAGCAAAACCAAGTTATTTTGGCTTGGCCATTTTCATATGGGTCTCTAGCAATTCATAAAGGATCACAACTAAGTCTAATTAAGAGGACTGTGACTAGGAAGTGAGGTAAAGAGAATGTAAATTGAAAATCCCTGTCACGAAACCCTCTCTCTGCGTCATCCTTAACTTTATGGGTCTATTATAAACATCCTGAATATGAAGGGCTATTCTTATATATTGCCTCATCATGTCTTTCCTAGTTCCTAATATGAAAACGATTCAAATTTCCTGGTAATTCTTGACCCAAACCAACTTACTATGATCAAATTTAAATTGAGTGCATCTTAGTGGAGACAAATGGCTGACAAATCTGAATATAATTTGCAGCAAGGTATCAGAATTCTCAGTGTATAAATTTCCCATATCAGAATACACTACCAGCAGAAAGGCAACCTAAGCATTCAATTAAGTTTCTATTCTTTGGTAACATGGTCTTATAAATGTTTAATGTAAAGTGAAGTAGTCTGCAACTCTGCAAATATCATTCTCAAATACAGGTAATTTCTGTGTCAGTAAATCTATTATATACTAGTATTGACACAGATAAAGGAAGGCATAATACCAGAGGACGCCTTATGAATCAAAGAAAATCGGCAAGTTATCCTGGCAATCTTTTGGTCAGATGGTGAATGGAAAGATGACTGGCTTCAATCAGAATCATATGCTGCTGAGAATCTACTATCTTCTCTTGTGACACTGACTTTACAATTGAACAGGCTATTTCCAATCATTTGCCTATCTTCACACTTCAATTTCAAAACATTTTTTAGGGGATGCTAGGTTATCTGAAGTGACTGTGCTAATTTTTACTACATTTTATTTATCAATTGTTTTTTTCAAATCCTCCATCTTACTGTACATCCCAAAATATCTCTTCTCTAGTCAAAGCCTTTAGTTGCTTTTTGCTTTCATGCTTCTATCATAGGAATGCCTTACCCACATTGACCACTTACGCCTTTTCTCACTGAGCCATCCTCTCTGTTTCTCCATACTGCTTATGTTTTCTTCTTTCTCTCACTTTTCTTCCTTAGTTCTTCTCAAGAATCCTACCAAGTGTCTCCTTCTTACTCCCTTTCTGTTCCTTCCTGCCAAAATCTCAGGCACTAACAAGTGGAGTACCTTATAGAAATGAAACAACGAGCATTGAGCTATAAACTCTATCAGCTACTTGAGTAAACAGTTAAGCTATTCTTAAACTATTACCAAAAGGATTTGTCCTGTGAAAAACAAAAGACGAGTTACTAATCCAACCTTAGTCAATTAGCTGGTATTCTTCATCACAGAACTTGGAACTTTTCTTTTCTAAGAAGCTTTGTATAATAGCTTTTACTACTCAGGTGACTCAAGGACAATTTTAGTGTGACACAGGCTAATTTCTTTTGCTTTCCTGGTACTAGGACATTCTTGCAAAGCAGTGTGGTTCAACCATTGTTTCAAGACTTCCCAGACAGGGTGATCTCAGCAATTATTTACTCTGGAAGTGGCTTTTGCTTTCTTCCATTTTAGCTGCAGGAGTGAAAACAGAAGCCTTCCTAAACCCAAGATTTTCACTGATCCAATTTATTTTCCAGGTTGCATGTTCTAGATTATTTTTATTTCTATATGGAAAAGGGACTGTGGATGTCAACACGAAAGATACCGGGATGTGACACAATAAATACAAAAACCAAATACAACTAGTACCTCAACATACTATTCTCTGTGTGAGAACAAGACAAAAACCGTTTAGCATGAAACAAAATACTTTAATCAAGGAATACCAACTGGCATTTCTACAGTAAACAAACTATTTGTCTGACAAAGGATGGAAAACGTTAGAGATTACAAGTAAGTTCAGATAAAAGGTAAAATGGAACGGCTAAGGACAGTACAAAGCAATGGTAGTTCTTCCAGAGTTCTTCCAATTAGATTCTGTAACTGGAGGGAATACAGGGCAATAGAGGAACCCACCCTTAGGAACAGAGAGGAGCAAAAAAATGGAAAGGCACGACTGCAAAAAAACTAACTTTGCACTCCCTAAACACATTTGTCCTCTCTGAAAAGAAACTGGTCTAACTTCAGAAGGGAAATAAGCTCCCAGAGGATTGCCTCTATTTCATTTTCTTTTATTCATATTGAGTAAGATAACTCTTTTTATTTGCATTTGAACATGATAATTCCAATGCGGTATAAAAAATTATACTAGAAAAACTCCAGGGAGATAAACTTCTATCCACAAACTACCACAAAAGTACAAACTACCACAAAAAAGCCCAGTCAATATTTTTAGATAGACAGGCAGTATAGTCAGATATTCTGAGTGTATTTTGTGGTACAGAAAGAACAATTTTAAATATAAATTCCAGTAAAAGATGAAATAAATAAGTGAAATAAAATTTTAGCTAGAAAATGATCCTGAATAATGCTTCCACTAATCCAGTCTCACTCTCTTGACACAGCAGCCTATGAAGATTTAAGGTTGGGTGAAAAAGCAAACAGCTCAAAGAAGCTGTCTGTAATTCTCCATTGCAGAGATTAGCCTGAAACTGCCTATTACATTGGCTGCCATTTCAACTAAGCAAGATCCAATCCAATTACTGTAATACAGGCTCTATATCCAAATCATTGCACTTTCCATAGTAAAAGCATTAAGTTATGAGATTCACTGAAACTATTTCAGATATTTTCTCTTCTATTAACACTGCACCAAGACTTCAGCAATCCCCTTCCATTTCCAAAATACCAATTATTCAACATGAACAAGCAGGCCACAGAACCACATTTAATAAATTAAAATGCTCTCCCAATTGGGAGCAGCTTTTTCTTTTTGTGGAAGTGAATACTGTTTCAGAAGTCACTAAGATTAAGTAATTCAAGAGAGTCAAAGCACAAGTTTACATGATCACCATGCTTATTCTTTTAAAGCCAAATTTAAAAAAAGAAAGAACAAAACAAAATCCCTGACATATGAGAAAAATCTGGGCACCTCCATGTTTATTTATTTATCTAAATGTAAGATAAGTTGCTCTGGGAATAAGACAGACCTCAAAAAAATCATACCCAATCTTGAGTGTATCTATGAGCGCAACCTTTAGCAACTGCAGGGCAGATATTTCTTCCACTTCTAACATCATCTGTCTTGTACTGTATGCATTCGGAGGCCAACATAGGTCACTAGGACCAACGTGATCTAATTAGACCTACTTTGAGCACAGGATCAGACTAGATGACCTCAGAGGTCCCTTCCAACCTAAGTTAGTCTATGATTCTGTACTTTACTCTGTTTCTCCAATTGTAGTAGACATATTTATCCTAACAAAGCAAATACATCAGAAGAGTCCATCTGCAACTTCAAAATATATTTGATTAAGAAAGTTATTTCATACAATTGTTGAATTTCTGCAGACTGTTACATTATTAAAGCAACATTTTTAGTGATTCCCTCTAAACACCTCTCTGCCCTAGCAGTCCTCTCTGTTTAGCTGTGGATAACCTGCTTGCATTTCATAAAGTACACCCTTCTCTTTTCCTAGAAGGCAAAAAGGTCCCATCTTCACCTACAAAAATAGTTATTCTGTTATTAAATATTCTTAAAAATTTATTACCTCCTTCAGAAAAATCTATGAGTCGAACAGACAGTTTTATTGACTTACTATAAACAGTTCTGAAGCCCTAACATGACCTTTTTAAGAAATAAAAGCTACTTATTAAAGGCATGTATCCATAAAGTTCAGAATATCTGGTGTATTGATATACTGTAGACTTAAAACCGTAAAATAAATGAAACAGTTACAAGTTTTTATTTGCATGGGTGATTTAGTCTGTCTGCCCCTCCACCAAGTTAAGCTTTTCTTTTAATAAAAAAGCAAAAGAAATTTTAAAACTGTAATTTCTCTGTTAGTCCTCAGTTGCTTGAAATTAAATAATGGAGATAGAATGGTCTATCCCAGCACAGGACAGGCAAGTCAAAATGCAGAGCATTGTGTGCCATATCTCTCAGAAAAGACTGCATTCACCTGCAAAGAGCAGGGAATCTGCATTGAGATGCTTGTTCAGAATGCCACATCATTTTAGAGGCAATGCTTTAACAAGTGGACTAAGCTATTCTGTAAATAACATCAGCATCTCTTGTCCCTTGTGTCTGGAACAACAGTGTGTGAATTCATGTCCACTCAGAAGTGAACTGGACTGCCACTGTATGTCTCACACAGTGCCTTACAGAGTTCCCAGAGTATGTCCTTTCAGCCACTAGCAATCAGGATTATATTTAATTAAGCAGTAAAAGTAGAGTAGCTGTTTCTCAATCTCTCAAGCCATTCAGTTCCAAGCAGTGTTCTCTACATTAATTTCTTTGCCTCATTAATCAAAGCATCTCAAATTATGAATATAAGATAAAAGTTTAGTTTTGCGTTTTGCTGGAGCCATAAGTGCAGTGATCAAAAATCCACTGCAATTTGCAAACTTTTAATAAACCAAAGTTAATTTATGCACATTTAAGGAGTACAGCAGTACCAACAAACTTTCTATAACCTACAGTACACTGACTACAATAAAAAACATGACTGCCAGCAGGCAGCTACAAACTGCTCTGACCATACTAAGGTCAGCCACAAGAGGTAAGGAAATAATGTCCAAAAACTCATCCAATTCCTTTATTCTCACTCTCAAAATTAATGGACTATTCTACACCCCCATCAAAAGTGACTTTTTATTGCTCAAAACAAACTTACCTCAATGGTGTAAGCCTGGCTGTGTTTGATAATTTCTCCACTATGCAAAGTCCTGATAATAGCAAAGTCAGCAGTAGCAGCCGCTGCTCCCCTTCGGCTGCTGCACATGGAGATTTCATCACCTCGAGATCTATCAGTTTCAATCCCATCTTGTATTGATTCTTCATCTTTGATGTTTGCTGTTTTCTTCTTCTTTTTCTGCTTCTTTGATCCATTTTGACCATCAGTTTGCGCCTTCCGCTGTCTGAACTGGGCAAGCTGAACAGAAGACACAATCTTGTTAAAGGTGAAAGTTCTCCTCTTATTAGTAATGACATCCGCTATAAAGTCTTACTCCTTATTCTACATAAAGCTTCAAACTAATCACTACTGCAAACAAGTTGGAAGTTAATGCTGCATATGTAAGACAGATTATTTTTCCATTTACATAGTTTGCTTTAAATATCTTAAATGTAAACCAACAATATATTAATGAATTCCTTCTCAGTTTCATACTAGCAAGTTACTGTTCCACAGACTGATACCTAGAAACCAAAACATTCAAAGGTAAAGATACAAATGTCATTATAAAGAACAAATGTAATGAAATAACCTCTGATCTCATCTTTCAATTTTATACTAACCTGAAAATTAATTTACAGAAATTCTTTTTAACTTTTATTCCAGAGACAGACAAAAGCAAACCTCTCTTCCAGCAAGTATCATATTAAGGTTTTTTCCCAAAAATTATAACTCAAAAAGCAGATTAAGTTACTGAAGACATCATAAAGAAATAGCAAAATACATAATGAGGGAGTAGTCCAAAACCAAACAGTGAGCAGATTACAAGACACCCTACCTTGTAGCAAAACATTCTGAAGAACAAGAAGTCACAGGTGAGCCAGGCACACAGTTTAAAAACCAATTAGTATGTAAGCTATTCAAATACTGTAAGACATTGCCTTTTGAAGAGCTTATCACTTTTAATCACTTTACAGTGGTTTACACAAGAAAATCCATTTAAAATAATTTTTCTTAACAAGAACAGAATTTCTGTTCAAATAAGAAAAACAAGCCTGTCAGGTTTTACCAATTAACATTCAAAATTAAATAGATTCTATCAATATAACCTGAAAACAAGAATCATTACTTTCCCATTCAAGAGTCCAAGATTAAGTGCTACAATATGTTTTATAAATGTATCCCCAATGTAAAGCATACAAATAAAGACCCTAAAGCTTTAAACTTTTACCATCAACTAATACCCAAGTATCATGGTATTTTTTAAATATACTGCAATTTTAAGAAAAATATATAGAAAAGACAGCATGTTTGCTAATGATATTCACCAATCGAGAAAGCCAGGTTTCCATCCAACTTCTTCAGGAACACACAACTCAAGCAGGACGCGTGGATCCCCCTTCCCAGTCTCCGTTTGGTTACAGTGCAAGCTGTCACTTGAAGTGCTCTCTGGTTCTCATCTGGCACCGAGAGCTGAGAAGCCCCAATCTAAATAAATGCATCACTGACAGATCTGTTTTGTCTTGTGGCTTGATTATGCTTTTGTCCCTTTATTTGAGTTACTTTGTGGGTTTCTTGAGCCTCCTCTTCCTTTTTAACGACTGACAGCTTGGCATATGGCTCCTGCACTGTTTACAGGAGGAAGACCTGAAGATTTGCTGAGCCAAATATGCTCACGTAAGTATTTAATGCTTACCTCCTCCCTACTACTTCTCTAATTAGTTCAACTTCGTGATTTTTTTTTCTATTTTTAAAATAGGCATCTTACATTATTTCATCCAAAATCTATTACATCGAAAAATTCTGAACAGGAAAAGAAAGGACAGTCTCCTTCTACTTCAAAGTTTAAGAGAAATGAACAAAAATATCAACCAACCAACCAAAAAACCCCAAAACGTAACTAAACAGAGATTTAGCTTCTCAAAAATGGGAAGGATGAAGGTTTCAGTTGCCTCCTTAGGACACTACTACATTGTCCCAAAACCCTAAATTTATCTCAACCAAACATATCCACAAGACAAGCAGAATTTGTTCAAATGCCCAAAGACAGAAAGTAGACAACCCGACTTCAAGTGTAACTACCGACCAGTTTTGCCTTTTCTACTTTTAATTTTTAAATAATGAATGACATGTAGTGCCACCGGTCAAGAACTCTCTTCCCCAACTTGATTGAAACCTTCTGTAATGGAAAGCTAAGTTGGCTTTTTTAAAGCAGCTTTACAGTCTTTATTTGTCTACAAAATTAGATGTGTAGCTCAAGGACAAGTGAATTACTCCTTGTCCCTCCTCAAGTGTTTTGCATATTTTAAGTGAGGTATCTGGGCATGCTGGATTTCTCTCCTTTTAAGTTGTTGACTTTCACTTCTTCAGAATTAGCGGATCAAAATCTACCATGGCAGTTATAAGCAGACCTTGTTTTTTTTCTGTTTAAACACGTATGTAGATGGGCACATTGAAAGATAAACGCACAGGAAAATGAAAATGTTGTATTTTTGTATTTCACAGCATCTACTACTTCGGAAATAATTGCACTATTAGTGATGGGTGCATTGCACAAATTGTAGCACTTTTTACCCCACCATTCAAGTATACACAAAAGTGTTCAGCTACTACTAATTTCATATAATTTTAGATTCACATTTTTAATTAAATTTTTAAAAGTAGAAATTATAGAAGTGGCATAACTAAAAGCTACACTGACAAAATACACTCTGTGATGCTCACACCAAAAGAGGGGAGTCTCAAATACTGAGTTCCTTCTCACGAACTAGAGTCAAGGATCTATCTGTGTTTCAATGACAAGCAGGAAAAAGTCTGCCAGCAGTCATGGGAGCCAAGAAAAACAAATTTTTTAGAATTAAAACTTTCAATTAAACAGAAAAGTATTTACAGATTCTGTATTTCTAGAAAAAAAATATATTTTCCAGTGTGAACAAAACATGAAACAAATACACACTGATACAATGTGTTATCCTGTCTTCGAGGCACATCAGCTTGATTATGCCAGAACTAAGCCTGTAGGGAACGTAATGCTGGTTCAGTCAGCTCTGAATCTGCAGTTTTGAAACAATTCAATGTCAAGTCTCTGTCAAGTTATGAAAAGTTGCAAAAGCTGCAAGCAAGAGCGAAGTATGTAAACACAGGAGGTACTCATGGAGGAGGAAGGATCCAAAGAAACAGAAGCTGAAGGACAACTCAGAATAGGTTCTCTGCATTGATATGCTTCCAAGGAGTAAGAGAGAATGAGCACCTTTCTCTGGGAAAGTATTGGGAAAATAGCCATGATCCAACTGTACCACAGATTTTAGCACATCTGAAAACCAGTCTAGAGTGTCTTTTATCACTATTCACCTGTCTACCAGCACACAGTCTCTAGCTTCTCCCATCATGCTGATAAGACCTTGCTTGGATCCTGCAAGCAATACTGAATCCTGTTAAAAACCCCATCAGTGTTTTTCAGTAGTGAAAAACAACTAATTTTCCTCCTTGACTCTCAGCTTTTGCAACTAAATTAACTAACAATTTGCAATTCCCAGCTCATAGGTTTTTCAAGTCTCGCTTCTGGGCAAAAAAGCAATCCTCTTGAAAACAGGCATGTCCACTTCATAGCATTCAAAAAAATTAAATTATGAAGACTATGTTTATTGTCTGAAATGTTTCTATCAAATATCCAGTGTACAATGAAATTCTTAGGTATAATACACAGATTGAAGTTTTAAGCTAAACTCTGAGAATGAAACTATGTTTCTTTCCTTTTAATGCATAAAAGGCTAAAATAAAATTGCACAGGAAGAATTATATGTTTATTTCCAGGTTTCCAGAAGTACCATTTAAAATAGCTGCTCAGCTTTGACTCAGTTTGAAAAATGGGAAATGAATGTTAGCGCTAAATTCTCTGCATGAGACATGTTGTCTCTTATAAACAGAAAAACGCTTAATGGAAGTCACCAGACTACACTAGAGTAGCATGCAGATTGCTAATGGGTATACTTTTCAAAATCATTTCCCATAGTAAAATAACAATTGAATAGAAGAACTTAGGTATTTAGAGGATATATGTATTTATCTTGTTCTAATTATAACTACTCATGAATCCCAAAACAACATACAGGCCCAAATCCCACATCACAGACTGAACCAAAATTACAGACCAACGTTATCTTCGTTTTTAAATGCTGACATCTTCAAACTTGCAGAGAGTCAGAAAAGCAAAAGAGAATCAACTGATAGTAGGAACTACTCTTGAGACAGAAGGGAACTAACCTGCAGAGTGGAGGGGATTACTTATGTAAACCATGTCACTTATGATAGTTAATGTACTGCTATAATTACAACAGGAGCATTACTTACTTATTTAGCTACCTTCAGCAGATTCTAACCCTTGGCACTTCTGCCAGCAATCTAGATTGCTGGGTTACACTGTCCATCGATTAACTTCAAATATGGTCTGAATGAACCTAGAGTAAAAGTCTACATTAAAATAAAATTTGGCTCCAACAGAATGCAAAACTCTTAAGCACTTAAAAAAAATTTTGAATAGAAGTTGCAACATTTGATCACTGCCCATATACCAGCAGAAGAAAATACTGGAAAAAATCCATGAAAATCAAAGAAGCTACATCTATAAAGCATGAATAGCTATATTTTTATTTCACATGCTTAGAAGACTTCTTAAAACAGAAACACACTAAGTGCCATTTTATCTGGATGCTGCTTTGTGAATGCTTATTATTCTTCAACATTCTCAGATAAAGTAATAGATCTGAATAATCTCATTTTCAAAGGTGTTACAGTTGACAAGAATTGAAACTTCTCAGTACCTCAGAAGAAGGATGTTATGAAATAAGATAAACAATATTTGCTGCAGCTACTGTTTAAAAAACAACTTTTGTTAAGATAAGAAATTTATAGGTAACACATCCTGTACAAGTATAGCTGTACAGTCATTTAAAGAACAAGTATAGAAAGATGAGTTGCCAACTTAAAGACTGACAAAAAAAAAAGGGAACCTCAGACAAGCTGCTACAGGCAAGTCATTATTCTTTTCATTTCTACACAGTACACTAAAAGCATGAATGGAGATCTAATCTACATCATGGTCTTGCATTTCTCAACTACTACAACTTCAATGTTACAGATACTCCTTAAATTTCAGATGAATGTATCCTACTCACAGAAGGGGAACTTGTTCTTTATCAGAAACTCTCAAACAGTCTGGTATCCAGAGAAGAATGTTCTGTACTGGACCAGGCCACCTTTAGATCACTTATCTCATGTAAACAGACTTGCGAATCTTCTGGTTTCTAGCTAAAAGCATTGGTTAATGGCCAAAAGTCAAACTGACAGCCCTATAATATCTAGTATCTTTACAGATAATCTGGATGATGAATTTGAATGCACCTTAACCAAGTTCATGGATCACAACAAACTGGAGGAAAGACAGATACACCAGAAGGAAGAACCATCATACAGAGACACCTCAACATGCTGGAGCACTAAGCCAACAAGAACTGCATGTGATTTAATAAAAATAAACATCAAGTCCTGCACCTGGGATGGAATTATCCCACACTGCAGTAAGAGCTGGGAAGTGACTGTGGTGGTGTGTAGTTCTGCTGAAGACGACCTGACAGTTAACCAACAAAGCGAACCATGAGCAAGCAGCATGCCCTGGCAGCAACGAAGAGAAACCATCAAACTTTGAAATTACTTTCAATGCCTGCCATAGTAAATGCCTAAGTTATGAATCCAACTACCTGTGCACCAGTTTTGCGATTAATTACTTACTGAACAACTAAAAAGAACCCATGTTTTGTAAAAAGAATTTGATAATAATACCATTTGTTATTTGAGAATCTGTCCCACACCACAGTGGAAAAAAGTCCTGTGAGCCTAACAAACAAATCCTGGCTTCAGTGCTTCAACACAGATGTTGTATTTAACTGCAAAAAACGTATCTTAAACTTTCAATCTAGCAGACCCTCCACAGCTGCAGTATCTGCAACTGAGCATATGGAGGGGATGAAAAAGTGAAATAGTATTCTTTGTCAGGTGTTGTTTGAGACTTGCCACTAACACAAAAGCCACAAATTCATCTCAGAAAGGTATATTTATTCTGCATATAGAGTGAATACTAAAGAGTATCCTGCAAGCTGCATCTGAATGTACAACATGCATTGTGGCAAACTGTACTGTACCAGTGATAACTTTGGTATGTCCCAGAATCAGACAGACTCTGGCTGCAAGTACATGATAACACTCAGATATATCATGAAACTCACAGAAGATTATAAATAGTCCTGTGATAGAAAGGCTCAGGTTTTTCCAATTGTAATGTTCCTACTACTCATCACTGAATGATAATAAAGTATAAATTCTGAAAGATTATGGAGAGTGAAAGTGAAACCAAAATATGTAGACTTAGACAGACTGACACCTTGTCTTAAAAGGTGAAGGATTAATTTAAGAAACACCTGCCCTGGTAATTGTAGGTCACTACTCCCCTTGACCACACATAAGCAATTATTCCTACAGAGGCTTTCAGTGATACATAAAGAGGAAAAAGCAAGGCCCTGAGGTGAGATTTGTTTTGATCGTTTATTAAGCACATATACATCTCACAATATCTTGACCTGGGTGTTTTGAAAGCCGACAGTGACAAAGCAAAAAGGGCAACCTGATTTTGAAACTTTGACATGGTTCAGAACCTGGACATTTGCTGTGGTTTGAGCTTATCTATCCCACCTTACCCTCGATAACTGAAAAAATACCTGCCATAGTCTCTCTCTCAGTCATTACCTGCTTTTGTGATTCCAATATACGGTCACATTTTTATGTTTCACAGCAGCAGATAAGAAGTCCTCAAAAGGGATAAGGAAAAGAATCTGGGAGACAGCAACACTGAGATTTAGGCAGTAAATCTTGCCTAGGCTCTTTAAAACTCATTTGCTGTTAGGCCACCAAGTTCTGTAAAACCTTGACAGTCTGTCCCCTAAGAGGTGTTGAACAGTTAACTGGTAACTGTATTAGAGATGAAAGTGGCACTTTGTCACATATTCTCTTAAGGTTGGGTTCTCAAACA
The DNA here is from genome assembly GCA_013397135.1 of Pachyramphus minor. Lineage (NCBI taxonomy): Eukaryota > Metazoa > Chordata > Aves > Passeriformes > Tyrannidae > Pachyramphus > Pachyramphus minor. The sequence continues at coordinate 520,268 of VYXB01006578.1, forward strand.
CTGACAGTTGTGTTGTGAAAGCACTAACTTCAAGTGTAGGCAACTTTATAGTGCTGCCTGCTTCTTATAGAGTCCTGATGCCTATACTAAGAAAAAGATAACAGTGAGATGAATGAAAAATTCTCAAGAGGATAAACACACATCTTCCTAGTGAAGTCTACTAATTCTATTCTAGTCTGCTAGTTAACAAATAGGAAAGTATCACAACTCTTTTTAAATCCTGAGATAAAAACTTCAAGAAGATAACCAAGCAACCTGCAAATATGTTCAACGTGATATGTCACACAGCTGAAAATCCAAGCTCTAAGCGAAAAATTAATGGTCTTTGCAAGTTTCAATTTGCTTAGGTGTTGAGCCGAGTGCCCCTTTATTTGTTCCATTCAACAGATGCTGAATTTACTAAATGGGAAACATTAGGTTGAATGAACAAGAAATAATCACCCAGGGATGAGATACTTCAAATCTCATTTTTATGTGGCATTCAGAGCCAGATTTTCCCAAATAGCTAGAGCAAGACCTTAGAACATCTCCCCTTATGGAGACTTCAGTGGCTCACGAGTATTACAGGATGACAATAAGACTATGAAAGTTTCTAAAGAAGTGTTATAGTCTTTGCTTAAATACAAACTTCTGAAGAAAACCAATGGGATCACCACAATTCACATTTACAGCTGAAGTATCATGAAGGTCAACACCGAATGAGAACAACAGCATCTTGGGCAATTCTTTTTAGCAGCCTCTATCAAGGTAGAGCACTGCTGGCAGTGCTAATAACCATGGGCGCTGAACTTGAATGAACCCCTCCAGATGGCACTGTGAGCTGGAAAGCCTCAGAATTAGTGTGGTTCTGATCTGGTCTGCTCTTCCCTGTCCCAAGAGTTTAAATAGGAACAGATCTAGGAGCAGCTAAGTTCATTACAGTTGGGTTATTTTCTGGACAAGGAATGGAAGTTAAGCATAAGAAAATTCTCTCAAGTCAGGGTACAATGACTGACACAAGTACACCAAGCACATTTCAATGCTGGACTGCTTCAAGAAACGCAATGCCTCAAACTATCTTCTAAAAAAATTGCTCAGCTGGTCTCTTAAGTAAACTGCTTCTACAGACATGATTTATATATTGTTCCTATCTCCTTTTAACTTTACTCTTCTCACATTGAATGCCTCTGCTGATGTAGAGCGTGAAAAAAGCATCTGACCCACATTGGTACCATATGTCCCCAAAGTGAAGAGGAAATAAATGGATTGGGCCAAGCTGTTAGTGACAAAAATGAGAGGGCAACCAAAGCTTGTTTCATGCTGCTCTCTAAAAAACCACAGATCATCCATACTTGAAGCCTGAAACATTAGGAAGTCTTTGGCCATCAAGGCAAAGGGAGCTGATGTAAAACAGAGTCTTCTTTACTCTCTATTAAGTGATGAAGATCACCAGTCATCTCAAAAGACACCGTCTATCCTCTGCCTTTGCCCAGAGTTTCAAAGGCTGGGTAAGAAGGGAAAGGCAAAAAGAGTTATGCACTGACAGAAACACACTCCTATTCCACAATGTTTATTAACACCTAAAAACTGGATCCGGAAATGTTCTTTAGTTAGGCTGAAAAAACCCAATGGCACAGAGACAATGTCAGCCTTCAGTGTCCTAAAACCTTTGGAAAAAAATTTTGGTAGGGAGTTAGGGAAGGAGAAGGACATATCACAATGCTAAAAAATGGATTCATGAATATGTTTAAGAAAATATAAAAATAATCCAACTTGCTATAGCAAATAAATTCCAGGCCAGAGCTCAAATTCTGTCAAATGAATTTTAATAAAGGAGATGCAAATGTTTCAGTTATATTTTAATCTTCTAGAAGAATGACAAAAAAAGTTTTACTACTTACTTTGCTAAACTGCTAGTTTTTAAGGAGTCATATGATGTTCTCCACCAATTTTTTGAAATGGAAAACTTTGCTGCTTTGTCATGCCATTCCTCACATTTCATGAAAGTGTTTTGAAAATTTGCCCAGAAGACGGGTTTATATACTAAATCATTCTTGAAAATGAATCCTAATATTAGATTTAGATATTCTGAAGGCATTAGTTGCTTTCCATACAGCTACAGTACTGTTCACTGGACTGTATGAACACATTATCTCACAGTCCTTTAGAAACAAACATATCAATATTTATCTTCAGGCCCTTTTCTGGGGTGTTTTGGTATCCACATAAGGCAATGGATAACTTCAGCTCTGACATTCATGTAAGGACAGTAAGCTCACTGAAGTGTAGGACCCTAAACAAGATGTAAATGTAGATGGGGTTCTATTAACTGAAACAGTAGGCTTTTTTTAAAGTGTATGTGAGAGTCTACACTATAATTTGAGTACCACTTTCCTACCAAATGAAAACACAGGATGTGATACGATTTGCTGACACAAACAAAAGACAGACTTTAGGAAGCGAACAGGCAATTTGATCTCTGGTGATTTAAGTCAAGATATCAAATGATCATATCTTAGTAACACTTAACAGCTGAACAATAACTGGTGAAGGCTATGACAGACAGAATAATAAATAAAATTTTTGAGTGCCAAAAGGAGACACAACTTTACCTATCGTGGTCTCGATGTGTAACAACATGATCCCCCTCGACCTGAATGAAAAGCTGCCAAATATTGTGTTAGAACTTAAGAATAACTAATAAAACTAAGCCACTGGTGGCATGTAGACTAAATTAGGTAGGGTACACATGCCTCACATGGCACCAACCAAATGGAAAGTAGATTGCCATGTATCTCCGCTGGTCAAAGGCATACAGAGCAATCAAGACAAAGCTTGTGTTCAATAAATTTGATCACATGAAGATAAATGCACAACAAAAGCAAACACACAAAGAAACAAACCAAAAGGCCTGGGACTTGCAAAAGGTATCACACCTTAAAGCCTCTGGAACAGATTAAAGCAATGCCAACAAAATACACTTGGCAGAAAAATCATTAGACAGAAGCAATGATTAGTACAATATTTCATACAGATGACCTCTTTAGCAAGCTTCTGCATTGACATTTTTTGTAAAGTTGTAAAATTACAACTGTGGTTAAGATTTTAAGTACTTTTCTCCCACTCAATTCCTGATGAAATGAGCTTTGTGAAACAAGCTATCTTCTGAAAGTACAAGTCAGATACTGCCCTCCTGAACAGAAGGCAAAAAAGAGATGGTCCCAAGCCTACTTAAGCATTAAGATTTTGTAGTAGCTTCCAGTTTTATGTGTTTTTTCTTTGACTATTGTGTTTGATTCAACAAAACTGTAGTGTTACACTTGATATTTACTGCAGTTGATTTCTACGGACGCAGTGCAGTCAAGTGAGTTACAGTAAGTATCCCTTTTTGTCATTCCTACCTGCAGAACCATATTTCATGAACTGTTCACAACGAATTATTTGAACAAATCATAAACATGAATATGCCCCACACGACAACAAAGAGAAACACAGATAGAAGTAATGGACTTTCACAGATATCAAGCTTTAGCTTGGCTTCAAAAAAAAAACCCAACAAACATTTTTCACAGCATAGTAGCAATTTAGTGGTGAAATACAGGCATTAACAGATTAATATGTTCAGAACTTTAATTTTTGGAAAGCAAGAGTCATCAGACACATGTCAGTAAGTATGTTCCCTTCTGTGTCGCCAAAATAAAGTTTCTAACAATCTGAGCACTGCTTATGTAGTAACTTCACTTTATTTCTTCTTAAAGCAACTGTTTTAACACCTGTTCTTCAACAAGCATATAGTTGTACCAGCTATGTAACTAAGTATAGTTAAATCAACAGCTGGAGACGCCTTTAATTAATCCCTCAGTTCTTACAGGATAACAATTTATTTTAAGAAAACAACTGCAATGTAGTAACACAGTTAAGCATTAAGCATGTTCATTCCACTATATTTAGGTCTTAAAAAACGTTCAAGTCAAAAGAAATGTCTTCCAGGATAGGTATAGTATAAAAAGCAATGAAACTATGTCATCAAATACTACAAGCAGTCAAGCAGTTAATAAATCTCTGCCTTGTTCCTTAATTTTCTTCACATGCTGCCTTTCTTAAAAACAAACAAACAAACAAACAAAAAACCAACGAACCAAAAACCCACCCACAAACAAAAAACCCCAAACCAAAAAAAAAAAAAACAAACTTATGAAAACATTCATACAACTATGAGGCAGTGAAAAAGTGAATCTATCTTTTCCTTGAGCCGAAATTAATGCTAAACTTCAATCTCAGTTTCAGTAATAGTATTTGTGGTAGAATATTCTTCATTATCACCAAGATAAAGGCTTGATAGCATCAAATCTGATTAATTCTTTTTCAAGAAAAACTTTAAAAAGCTTCTTTTTTTTTTTGTGAAGTTCCTTTAAACATCACAAAATAACATTGATTGCTTAATGAGAAGTTATGTGAGAACAAACGTCCTAATTATTAGCTGGGCGCAGAATAATTTCTTATTATTAACAAAAAAATAGTTGGTTCCAAAAATCCCACACTCTAACAACACTTAACATAAAAATCCACATAGAGTAGATAATGCATGATATTTATACAATGAAATTTCAAATAGCATATAAATGTTTTCCCTAATTCAGAAACACACAAAAATCACACTTTATGGCCATCTGTGCCTGCCAGTTAGAAGCCAACTACAAAAATATGAAAGTATGCAAAAGCAATGGTTGCCAGGAACTTCACACAGTGCTTGTCAATCAAATCACTGGCAATCTGCAAGTTTATATGTAACACAGACACTTTATTCTGCTTATTAATTGTCTTACATGTTTCAAAGTTAAGGTTGACTCTTTTTGTTATTACAAAGACTGAACTATTAACATTAAACTACAAAAAAATACAAATAAAAATATAAAAAACTATAAAAATATAAAGCTTCAAGAAGGAAAGTAATGACACTCATGTTTCTAATACAAGTATCCTAAATACAAATTACTTGCACTATGTTTGATTTTGAATATTACCAGACTGGTATATGTTTTGGTTTACATGCATTTATGTAAGAAATAACCATAAGCAAAATGTTTATGTTTTCAATTGGGGAAAAATCACCAGAATAAATATACTTTCACCTGTTTTATAGCATTCTGCACATTACTTCAAGTGGGTTCCTAACAAAATACTTGAAATCCACTTTCCCCATACAGATAGAGCTACATAGATGTTGTGGTCCAAATTAAAAAGGTGTCCTTCCCCAAACCAAGTAGATGAAGACAAAACCAAAAATACAGACTTATTTTAGGGAGCATAGAAAGAGTGAAACACTTTCCTAAGTTATCTTAGTTGCTAGTCATCATAATGCATTACATCCAAAAAATGGCAGTTTTTATACAATCCTTTTGCTGACAGATTAACCCACCTCCTTAGGATGTAGTATAGTACTAAACTACTGAATACATGCCTAGTTATTTGTATTTTCCTGAATTATCTTTATGTTGGGTCTAATCTGGCTCTGTGAAATCGAGTATTTGAATATCATTGTCCCACAAAAGGGAATACCTTATTTCAGTCGCTTGGGAAGAATGAATTTGTATCTAATTATTTCCCTGTTTTTTCAGACTGTCAAAGTCTTCCTGAAAAGAAGCCCGACGCTTCAATTCATTAACAGCTCTCCCTAACGGTCTCATCCATGAACATGCTGAAGGCACACTCCCTCCTATTCTACAAGTCATTTTCAAAACATGAAACAGTATCAGCCATGGTTTCAACACCTGAGGAACATTACAGGCCATCCGTTGGGCTTTGCTTCAGCACTCTGAGCACAGCAGTCCAGATAATTTTCTTCCCACCTTGCAGTCCAACTACCCAAGCCACCTATCTCCAGCTTGGTTACAAACAGCCTGTAACAGGTCATATCACATGCCTTCCTAATGTCAAGGTAAACAATGTCCCCATCTACTCAGTCAGTTCACCATAAAGGATACCTGACTTGCACCTTCATGTGCCTCAACATGGATTCCAGGAGGATCTGAAATAATCTGCCCAGAGACTGTGGCCAGGCTGACTTTCCAATAGATCGCCAGATCCTCCTTCTCACTCTCCTTGAAGAGGGATCTTAGCTTTGCCTTTTTTTCCCCTGCTTAATTTGAAATCTCTAATGACCTTTTAGAGATGAGGAAAGAAACAGCCTTATAACAACAGCATCCAGTTCCCGCAGGATGCTGACAGTCCCATAAATGTGTATACATCAAAATTACTAAACTGGTCCCCAGCTCGACCTTCTGTACGGTAGATAATGCTTCACTCCTCCAATTCTGCCATTAAATTCAGGGACCTGGGAAGCCCAAAAAGAGTCTTTATCATCAAAGAGGCAAAAAAAACCCCTGAGTGTTGCTCCCATGTCCTTTTGTACCACATCATTTTGAATTCTAAGCCTCTTCACTGTGTTTGACACCTACTTCAGTTGGTACTGTCTACGTATAACCACGCATTCTTTCCACTGCTAATAATGTAAATACTGAGTGACACAGGCTTTGTGAAAGATTGAAAGATCACCTACTTTGAGAGTAAGTGATTAAAACAAATAATGCTAAGTACAGTTTTTTATTTGGTTGTAACCAGGAAATGGTTGTACCTAGACCAAGCCTTTAGTTTGCCTATAAGACCATGTCAAACAGTATCAAAAATTTTAACACTTTCAGCAAGTTCTGTCTGGATTAGCCCCAGTTACCTAAAGGTGGTTTCATATTAACAGTTCTGCAGATCCCCAAGGACCTTAATGTTGACAATTGATGTAGAGAAGTCTGTCCTGTTTAAAGAGCAATCTTTGCAAATCTTTTGAATCTCTCTAATATATGCAGCCTTGGGTACAGTGTATCAAGCATCAGCGTATCTTCCAGGGGGGCAGGGTTGGGGGTAATCAGCTGTTTCTCAAAAATCATGAATACTGATCAGAATCCTACAACAATCCTGATATGTCTAAAGAAAACCATAGTTGGGCAGCTGCTGCTTCCTATGGGATCCTAATCAATATTTCATTCCAGGTCCCATAGTTCATTCTTCCACAACACACTGCAAATAGTCAAATGCAAAGTAGAATTAATTAACTTAAAAAAATTACCATTTCTAGAACACTTAGTCTACATATTAAATAAGGAAGATGAGTTAATCAGATATTGGCTGAAAAGGGTGGCAGAGAGTATTTTTTGATGTTAGAAAAAGCATCAACTATCAATTTACTTTGAAACTCTACATACTATGCCCTGATTCATGTAAATTTAACATTTCCTTCCAAGAGGAGATGTATTTATGTAGATTATATCTAGATTTTCCCCTCCACACTGTGTCCTCTTTAGTAAAAATGTAGCTATGACAGAGATATTTAAAGATCAAAAATTGAGAAAAAACCCTGAACAGGTAGAGAGAATATATTAAAGCACGTCAAGACCTGAAGAGTTAATTTCTCATTAACCAAGAAGTCTGAAAGAAAAAGGTAGCTTTAGAATGAACAGGCAATGTCTAAATAAAACTTTATTAATAATGAGCAGAAAATTAATTTTTTTCAAGTTGACAAGCACCATGGAACTGACAAACAGTCTGAGAGGTTACATCTTTGGCAACAAGATAATCAACTTTTCAGATACAGATCAATAGTTTGAATTCAGTTTAAGCTAAGCAGGAGCTAATAGCCACTCCTTGCTAGTAAACTGCAGTGATGTGATGATTTCCACCCAACTGTCAATGCAATCTTTTCACACACATTGTGGTGAGTTTTCAAAAGCAGTTTGGAGAATTTCAATATATTTTAAGGAGATTATTCATAGGCATTCTGGCCGTCTCTGTGCTTTAACTCTGTATAGAAACTGAACAAAGCTTAAATTTTCATTTTAAAAAATGTTTTGGGGGTTTGATGTTTTTTAATAAATTGTAAAACACTGCAGAACAAGTCAAACTCAGTTGTGCTTCATCACTTTCCCACGTTGTTTATACCACTTTCACATTAATTCATACCATGTGGCACTGAACAGAGTGAGAATAAAGCCCCCAAACTCTGCAGCTTGTGAGAGACAGCTCTGCAAGGAGTAGAGCAGACATAAGGAGAGAACCAACTGCATGAATTTCATGCTCAGTGTGCAAGGCTTGACAGGCTTGTACCATTTTGACAGGCTTTTATTACTTTTTACACGCTGCTGAATAATGAGAAAAGTGAACTCACAAAGACACTGATGCTGCTCACAAAACTGCAGACTTGCCAGTGGACTTTTTTTTTTTTTTTTTTTTAAAGAGGGCTAAATTGAATTCCAGGAATATATTCCAAATAATGAAAAAAATCTAACACATCCCTCTTTGAGGAGTCTTCTAACAGGACTTCTTTTATTTCTTTTAACATAGCAAACTAGGCTAGCCAGCACAGAGTATGATTGAACATACCAAGACAGGGTTTTCTTATTGTTGTTACCTGTAATAGTAAGCCATTTCTCCCACACCCCTTTTAATTGAAAACATATATTGTCAATATATATTTCAATATGTAGAGATATACATAGATATGCAAATGTATAGTTTTAATGTTAAATTGGCTATCTCCCTTAGGCAATCTAAATGGATTTAGGAATATTTAAATATTTTCCCCTTGTCTTGTGGTTGGATACTGGAGGCTTCTTCCGAAAAAAGAGTTCAATGACAATTAAAAAGTTCAGCAAATAAAACCAGGATGAAGGGAAAACAGCCTAGCAGTGAAGTCAGATTTGAATCAACTCTTATGCAATTTACACTGCTTATTCTCTGAAACACTTATTTTATCAATATTTGCACAGAAACACATTCAGTCCCAGGATCCCATCTACTCCATCTCTTAAACTCCACCAATTTTCCTGAATCTTTTGCTTGCTATTGTAGTTTCAGGGATATGCTGTATTTTTGCCATGGCAGTAGTTTTCATCAAATCTAGGCTTTCCTCTGAAAAGGTCACAAAAACGCTATACATTCTCTTTAACATTATTATCTCCAATTGTGGGGAATCTTAACATTTCTTTATGTTGTGAGATTTAAAAGCATGGTCCAAAACACCATCTCTTCTTTGCTTTGTGATGATTCTACAACTTAGGGTTGTTACAACTGTGATTTGATCACACCCCCACTATCCTAAACTTAGTGTTTGGTTTCCAGGGTCTCACATTCTTTTGCCCAGCTGACAACTATTGAATTTGTTTCATCTGGAAGCTTGTTGGGGCTCTTTTTCAGAAGAGGAGGGAAGTAGGAGAACTGACTCCATACTTCCAAGAAACTAGGAATTCTAACTACGAAATCTTAACATTTTTATTAATTCTTCTGTCTTTTCTCCACTGATTGTAGGAAAGGTAGTTCATAATATAAAATGTTGGCTTCTCAAGAAATCATGAGAAAATAAAGATTAATGTTTCTTTCAAGAAACAGGAATACCAGGACCATCAGCATGATATGGTATGCCAGCACTTCACAGTCAACAGAATATGTCTCATCGTCATAAAATTCAAGATCTACTTACTTTCTGTTTCAGTATGGCAGTCAAAAGACTGCAATTATCAGCTGTGTTTCAGTGAACTGCGGTGCATTTATTTTTCCAAATTCAAAGTGACACATTAGCTTGTATTAGTTACAAAATTATGTTGTAACAAATACAGGGAAATACCTTGAAATCTCCCTCTATAGGGCAGATATTTAAGTCAGAGCTTTCACTCTATAAATTAGGGTTCCCAACAATTGTGTTACTACTACATAATCTTATGTTACAATATAAGGTAGGACAACCGACTTCAGCAGCCTCTTTTCTTTTGTCCTCATTTCCATCAGATTTTCCCCTATTCCAAACTCTAAAATGCTACAGCAACCATATATTATTCTGCAGTAAATACTTTTGTACATCAGTACCAGTTGTCTGGGTATTTTCTGTGGGGAAAAAACCCACAGTATTTTCTGGCAACACCTACATATTTTACATATGCCAATTTACTTCTCCTGGAGCATCAGACACACTTTACTGACAGTTCTTTAGAAATAATTTGTGGTGGTGATCAAGCTGATTTCCAAATCAGTATAAACAAACAGACTTCTCTAGATTCTAACTGGGGGAAACAAGTGTTGCAGTCATCTCTGTTTTGCTATTGCAACACTCATACTAAAAAAATAAGCAGTTAGAAAGCAGACCACAGAAATAAGGGAGAGACTAAGGCTAAAACGAAGGAAGTCCTGTAAGTAGGCAAAGAGCAACTTTGTGCTTTCATTTTTGTAATTCTTTTTCCTTACCCAAGGAGCATCAAGTAAACACTTTAAATTGCATTTTTACAATGCAATTCCTTGTTTTTGCAGTGCTACTAACAATACTGTGTTGACATTTCTCTATTTTTGTGAAATTCACTGGCATCTTGGATTAAAGAACAGTTCTTGCTAAACTGGCAAAAGAACAAAGGTTATTTTGAAGTGATATTTCTCTGCATTCTCAGAAGAAAGCAAGTATAAGTTTGAGCTCATTCTACCTTGCATCACCATTGTAAGGTAGACAGCTACTTTAAACCTTTGAACAGAAATGCAATTATCAATATACCTTTAAAATTGATAATCAAACCCAGTATTAAAAGCTAGAACAGATCTCTGGAATGAGGGAAATGGAGATCAAAACAAGGATAGGAAAAAAACCAGAGAACACACTTGGAAACAGGAAGAGTTCTAGTAGTGCCAACTGAAAAGAGATTTGAAATCCTAAACTTCATCTCAAGTAGTACCTTTTTTCTTTACAGATACCCAATAGAGTCCACAAAAAATTTGAACATATGACAAAGAAATATAACTTTCTTTTTATTTTTTCAAAGCAAAAAAGGAACACTAAGTAAACTGCAAAGAGCTGGTAAATCTATTACCTTCAAAGGAAAAATTAGCATAGTCATACCAATTTTTCTGCTACTAGTATCAGAAGGTGTCTTGAAAATGGTTTCGCAGATAACCTTTCTGCTGGATCTCTCATCCAAGCTTATGTAGCATCTCAGGAGCAATCAATTATCTAAAGTTATATACATCTCAAATGTATAAAAATCTTTTTTTGGACAATAAAATGAAGATATCCACTGTTTCGAACAAAACCAAATACAAACACAACAAGCTGAACACATCACATTTTGTTTCTCACTTCTACTCAATTTCTCCTCTGTCTGCTTTAACTCAAAGAGCTTTAAACCCACGTGTTTTCTCTCTAGGGTACTGTTCAGTCCTTGTATCTGTACAAAATCAGCTTTTAAGCTTACAAACTTACATAGGCAATTCCACATACCTCCTATTATTTGCATTTAAAATTGACAGAGATGCAAAGGAGAGTAGATTGAAGCCTGTAAAAGAAGAGGAGCCAAAATCCACAAGTTCAGAAGGACCTACAAAAAATTAGCTAAGCAATACAACAGAGGAATGACTAGGAACTAGATACAGGTTTATAAGGATCTTCCTGTGCAAGAGAAAGGGCTTCCTCAAATGAATTGTTCTTCATTATAGCATTTTTTCATAGTTTCACTGCACTCTCCTGCTTTGTTATAAACAAAGAGATTAGGCTCTGTTGAGCCAAAGCTCACCCACACTTGTCCAGGAACCTCTTAAGAGATCGAGTTGCCTCATCTCTTGTCCACTAATACATACCAGCATCTTCAAATACAGCCCAGCATCACTCCCATTCTGTGAACTTCTAACTCAAAAAGCTGCTTTCCTCCATAATTTATGAAGAGCGACAGTAATGACTGGGGCTTTATGACGAAATTAGCACTTTGTGATATGACTTCTTATTTTAAGAGAAAAGAAAATCAAGAAAATGCAGACTGAAAATGAAATTCCTCCTTCCTTGATTTTAATGAGTTTTGTTCAAGTTATTTGGGCAGACAGAGAATAAGCAAAATGAACTGCTTACACTTGAAAACAAAAGATGATAATGAAATATAACATTGAGATCTATTTAATTTGACTTCTGTGATGAAAAACTCTAAATAACCACTGAGATACTGATTTTTTTCCTCTTCAGGTAAATTACAAGGAGCTTAAAAGAACTGTGTTTTACAACTTTTTTGAGTTCTTATGGCGGTTTTAAATTAGAGCTTTAATCACTATGTCACATAACTCTTCTGTGTTTTGCTTCAGTATTTTATGTTAAAAAACCCCCAGATCAACACCTTTCCTTGAGAATTCCAAAACTGCTTAGTCCGAAGAGGCCAGAGATCATAGAATCACAGAATTGACAGGGTTGGAAAAGACCATCAAGATCATGAAGTCCAACCTTTGATCCGACACCACCATGGTTACTAGACCATGGCACACATCCAGTCTCACCTTAAAATTACCTCCAAGGATGGTGAATCCACCACCTCCCTGGGCAGCCCATTCCAATGTTTGATTACTCTCTCTGTAAAAAATTTTTTCCTAATATTCAACCTAAACCTCCACTGGCAGAGCCTGAGACTGTGCCCTCTTGTCCTACTGCTGGTTGCCTGGGAGAAAAGACCCATGCCCACCTGGCTACAACTTCCCCTCAGGTAGTTGTAGAGAGTTATGAGGTCTCCCCTGAGCCTCCTCTTCTCCAGGCTAAACCACCACAGCTCTCTCAGCCTCTCCCCATAGTACTTGTGTTCCAGTCCCTTCACCAGCCTGGTCGCTCCTCTCTGGACCCGCTCCAGCACCTCAATGTCCTTCCTGAACTGA
>VYXB01006578.1:538724-574091 GCA_013397135.1 Pachyramphus minor
CTCCTCCCGCCCCCCGGCCGCTCCCAGCGCCCTCGCCCTCTGGGGACCGCCGCCCACGCGCCCGGCTGTCGGCGTGTCCCGCCGGAGCCGATCCCGGATGAGCGGGCCTGCGGCTCTGCAGGGCAGCGGCGGGAGCCGGAGGACAGGCGGGCACGGCCGCGGCACACGCCCTTCCACACCCCCTGCACACCCCTCCGCGCCCGACGGGCAGAGGGGCGGGGGGTCCCGCTGCCCACAAAAGAACCGCACCCGCGGGGCGCTTCTCGCTCCCTGTGGCTGCGATACGGAGGTATGAACAGACAGTGCCCGAGTTCTGCTGCCCCGCGAATGCAGCTACGAGGCTGATTCTGACGGTTCTGATTTTCTTGCTCCTGCGCGCGTCTCACTAGATTGCAGGACTCCTGAAGCTCCATGTAAAGCTTGGCAATACGGCAACAAAGCTCCTCGAGCGTGTGCCGCAGTCTATGTAAGAATGACAACAAAGGATGTGTAACCCCCTTTTAAATTACCTGGCATGCTCTCCTCGTGCCAGAGGGGCTGTGAGAAGTGTGTTAAAATCACAATGGGAATATGGCACGTGGCAATTAAATGCTGATACAACTTCTATAGCCCACCAAATACAAAGCAATATTCTGGGATTATTTAATAGTCTACTAAATATGTGCCTTGCAAGGCTTATAACAATTTATGTCACGTGGTCCTATTGTGCTTTTTCTTTTAGTTATTCCTGAAGTCTGTTCCGTTTATGATGGTGTGATGGATGGTACAGGGTTACACACAAAGGAAAAAAAAAAAAGACTCGGCAGGAACGTGTACCACCTGCAATGTGAGCAGATTCCTTATTCTGCTTTTGGAATCACTCTGCTTTATTAAACGCGAAATCCAAAATCTTTCTAAATTAACTTAGATCTCAGCCTTGCTGATTTTCTGAACACAGTTCATTTGGTATACATTCTTTTCTTACTTGAATTTTCCAGCAAAGACCAGACACACCCAAAACAGAAAAAAAAAATACAAAAGAAAACATTATTTGCACAGTATTACTGACCAGGAACAAGGAAAAAAAAAAGGTGTCCTAGCAGCAGAATTCCACATCCATATTACTGCCAAAGTAAACTAAACCTACAATCTGACATTTTAAAGGATATTTCCATTCCTCCTAAACCAAATTACATTTCATGGAAAACTCTGAAATCATTTGTTGATTAGTACAGGTAATGTGCATTCCTGTGTTTACAAAACAATGTCCTTAAATGAATACCATTTATGTCAAAAGAAAACACCATCCATCATAGGGAATGACAAATGTCTGCATTATATGTTGTTTCATATTTGAAGCAAGCATATGTTTCATTTAAATTTCTCAGACTGCCATTTCACTAGATGAAGACCATGTTATATAGAAAAGAAGCAAATGAAGATGAGATGAATTAATTAAAGGGGAAATATTTTTATAGAAATACATTGAGTTCATTCCTTAAAAGTACATTCTCATGTGAGTAAAATAAAGTAATTCACACAAAGCCTGTACAAATAGAAGTTTTTCCCAGCCACTACAAAGACCTAGAGACCCCTAAGGGAAAAATAAATCACCTTTTATGTGTCAGTGACATTCCTCTTGACTATTAGAACCCACTGTTGCAGAACTAGCTATCAGGTGTCAGTAAAATTTCACACACACACCACTTCAGTAGTAATATCTTTATTGGTAAATATCTCATTTAGAAGATAATTACAAATTTCCCAAAACCTATAAATAAATGGGTTCTTGCGTTAAGAAATGATGGACCTAGTTTTCCTCTTACTTACAGACATATCCATGTAATTCTAGTTTAACACCTAATTCGTGACTATGAAAGTCATGAAAACCAGACTGACAAACTGTAATAGATTACTGTGGAAATTACTACTACATAAAATATCCCAGGAAATAATATTTCCATATACTCTCAACATTAAAAAATGAGGACTTTCTCTCTTAGGAAAAAAAAAGATCTATGCAGTGTGGTTTTCTACTTCAGCAATTTTAATTCCTATTTTATCATTCATGCAGGGCAAGCTGACTGGAATTCACAATTTCACTTTCCAATTAAACTCTCAGTTACAGAAAGGCATTAATCTTGTTTGCTTAATTCTCAGAATGGACTGAAAATATTCACTTGCTTAAGAATGTAAGATAGTGCCCAAGAGTCAGGCTAATAACTGCTTTAAACATTGATTAATTCTCTAACACTCATTGAATTCATGTAAGTTAAACATGTGTAAACTGCTTTCAACAGCATACATGAAGTAAACCAGATTAACAAGGTAAGAAATACAGATCAGACATTGTTCAAAACAGGAACAACTGGTGTTATTTTTGTGGGCTTATTTTTACACAGAAATAAATTGATTAATGAAAATGTTCATACAAAGTGATACTGTTTCGAGTATTAGACCTGATTTTTAGTTGTGTTTGTCTGAAGAAGGACAGAGGACTCATCATCTACAGCATTTTCTCTAACGAGACTCCACATTCTTCCTACCTCTTCTGTTTCCTTTATTCACTGTTCAGCGAAGATATGCCTGATGACTCTCATTGTGGCCCTTTTGCAGCCTGTGAAGCCAAAAGATGAAGCCTCAAGACCACACTGATAGTCACAAAATTCTAGTTAGGAAATTCAAACTCTGTCATAGTCCACTGAAGCCAGAATCAGAGGACTGTCAGATCACAACATCTGCTGGTAAATCACATGTATATATACCATGCAAAAATTACAAAATATCACAGGCCTAAACTGATGATACAGCCGCTTCCAACAGCTAAACTGCTCAGATATTGTGTGTTGTCAGGTGTTGCAGCTTCAGGAATACCACTTAATAACAAGACTATACAACTCTTATTTTTCTTAAAAAAAAAAAAATTCATGTTAGAATTGAACGTGGACCATGTAAGATTCCCTGATCCATCCCATAAGAACAAAATATTATCTGACACCAGTGGGATGTTTTCCTAGCACCAATACAATGACCACACCACTTCATGTTTTTTTAATTTTAAATTTACATTTTAAATGTCTGTATTTGGTCAACATAATATGGTAAAGGAGTTGTCTTCCTGCTGATGGATAGGCACCTTCTGATACATATGTGTAGCAGAGTGGGAGAGAGAAGACTTTCAGCCAGGCACAAGAAATGTGTCACTGATTATGTGGATTATTATGATTAGATTTTTTGCTAATACAGCATCTACATGTTGTCAATGCACTATATAAGATAAGCAGATATAAAGGTTTATAATATAAACAGGTTCGGCTAGAAACACAGGTTCACAGTCTCTGGCCTTTCAAAATTCAGAATTACAAATCAACAAAGCATCTCTGTAGCTACTTTAGAATTTTATCTGTGCGTTTTACCAGATCTTAGCACTTTTACCCACCCATCCTAAAGCGAGTGTTCCCAGTCTCACAGCTGGACGTACCCTGCAGGCATTCCTGGAGGCATGCAGGGGGAACAGGCTGGGGACAAGGACCAGGAAGCTGCCTGCAACCTCAAGAGGCCAGTTTACCCAGTTGGCTCTCTCTTCAGCAGCATTTTATGTTCTTGTAGGCCGATGTGTACCAAAGTCAATCTCATTCACCACAGCTCCTCCGTCTCTTGTATTATACCAGCATCCAGTTCCTCCTGCAATTCCCACCTGGTGTTCTTATCTTAGGACAAATCATAATGCCCACCAGAGACAATGGGAAGGGAGAGGGGGTGTGTGTGTGTGTGTGGAGGACACATGCTAAGGCCAGACTATTTTTCCTCACTATCGCAGCATGCCCAGCAGTTCTACTGTGACACTAGATGTCCTGTACAAAATCTACCTGGCAGGATAACACCTTCAATTATAGTGAACATTAAAGGGATCAAGTGTGAAAATAAGAGAAACCATCTAAGAGATGACTGTGGTGAAGGTTTTATTTCATCAAAACCCATACCTGCTTCCACTGAACATAGTGGTCATTCTCTACAATGCAGGTAAAAGCATGGCCTCAGTGCATACTTCTCATAGTCCTGGTAAACCAAACAGATTTGCCTCCACCTCAGGGTGAGCTTGCACAAAGAATATAAGGTTGACTTAATGACTAGCTTACCTCTGCCTTTGCCACAGTCTGTTGTGCCAGCTCTGTCCCCTACCATCTGCTCTGCAGCTGTACTGAGCTTTGGCACTGCAGTTTCCCAGAATGCTGCTTAGTTGGCATGTTTGCAGCAAGCAGGTGATTCAGGTAAAATATGTAAAGCTCCAAATTTCAGAGACCCATTGTAGGTACTACCAAGGGAAGATTACCAAATTATGTTAATTGTCTGTTAGCAAGTGCAAGGCAATTCAAATTTCAAGTAGAACTTGACCTATTGTATTTAGGTAGTCTGACTACATGTTATAAAAATTTTCACCTCAGGGATGTTTGAGGTGTGTTACTTATGTTAGCACTATCTTGAACTGTGTTATTTATGTCAGGACTACCTTGAACTGTATTTTAGAAAGAGACAAGTGTTCTCTCCTTCAAAGCAGGGCACAAAAAATGCCATTACAGAGTAAATAGTTAGGCTTGGTGGTTAACAAGCAGGTGAGCTGGAGATGTAAGGAGAACATCTTATGCTTTCAATGTTTTGGTGGGAGCTTTTGTTATTGTTCTTTCTGGTTTTGTTTCCTTGTTTTCTTTTGAAAATCACCGGAGAAGGATGAAAAATTACTGAATCAGCCAACTATGAATATTATAGAATCAAGGTCCCACGTAACAGCTAAAATTTCTATTCTCTTATATGTATTTTTTAATGAAAAAAAGCACCAAAGCCAATGAAAAAACATGGGCACTGAAGATGAAAATAAAATGTTCCCACATAAGGAGAAGCAGTTTTCCAAAAATGCAATTTTTAGCCCTTATCTGCCTGTGAAGTTACGCAAATCTCTATTAACCATCAAAACCAGTGTACCACCAAGTGTCTGTTTACCATGCATTTTTTTCCTAAATTAAATTTGATTGAGTTTTGTTATAAGAGGTGACAGAAGAAAATGGTTACTGAAGCCTTCCATATGATCCAAACATTCACTTAATATATGAATAAATGTGGGCTTGCTGACATACTTCACCAGACACAGTCAAGTCCAACACATGAAAGTGTTTTTCCTGTTTCTAAGGCCAAACATATTTCTTGTTTCTAAGACCAAACAGTAAAATAACTTCAACAAAAGTTGTAAAGCATGGATCTCTTGTGCTATTAGAGTAACACATACCTCCTGGAGGTGTGTGTCTTTGTTTTCTCAATCCTGGGGTTGTACAGCTTATAGTTTTAGAACTTGTAAGCTCCACATATCTTTTTGGGGACATAGTTGAGTCTATTCCTTATAATTTCAGTACTTAAGATAAATACTCTGGTGTTTCTTTATGCATTGATGTAAATACTGTGGCTAGGAAGAGGCTAAGAAGTTTTGTGAAATTAATAATTTATTCTGCAGGCATAATATATTGCAGAAGGTAATTTAAGTAAGGTTGCAACTAATACAGCTAATTAATTAAGTGATCCAGAAGCTTCAAACTGGCATTTGATATTTGAGGTACCAACAAAAGATAAAGTTCTACCATGAATCAGTTATTTGTATCTATGTAGAGCTGTTATAGTACACATTTCTTTATAATTGGTCACAATGTCCAAGTTTACATAAAAGTTCAGAATATGATTCTCTTATGCCTATTGCAGATGAAGGTATAAAAGCTAGTTATTTTCCTACTATTCTGGTATTTTATACAGTCAATTGAGAAGACTTGTGTTATTCGTATTTTAGCAAGTTCTCAAAATATATTAAAAACATAATTACTTAATGAGCATTACTCCTAAAACATTGTATCATGCTGGGAGCCATGCCTTTTTTAGTATTATTTACGGGGAAATAAGAATTGGCATGTCCAGTCATCTCATGAGAACTGGTAAGAACAACAAATGTCCTAAACTTAACTTTGGTACTTATAGGGAAATCTTCTGCCACCTCAAATGAAGAGTGTCCCAGACACAGCAGAGCTGAGAGAAGTGAGTCGGGCTTCCAGAGACAGTGTACCTCACTAAGAGTGGCAAAAGGATTTATTTCATCCTGGAGAAGAAAAAGCTTTGGGAGGGCCTTATTGCAGCCTTGCCGTACCTGAAGGGAGCCTACAAGAAAGATGGTCTTTTTACAAGATAAGACAGGGGGGAATTGTTTCAAAAGATAGTAGGTTTAGAATAGATATTAGGGAGAAAATCTTTACTGTGAGGGTGGTGAGGCACTCGAATAGGTTGTCCAGGGAAGTTGTGGGTGCCCCACCCCTGAAGTGTTCAAGGCCAGGTTGGATGGAGCTCTGAACAACCTGGTCTAGTGGAAGGTGTCCCTGCCCACGGTGGGGAGGTTTGAACTACATGACCTCTAAAGGGTCCCGTCCATCCCAGACCGTTCTGTGATTCAAAGCACCAGGCCCTCATGCTGGCTGACCCCTGGTCCAGGCTCCTGCTTCCTCAGCATGACTCCAGCTTTTCTTGTCACCAAACCTGAACATTCCTTAAGCAGTTTTCTACCTGATGCTATAAACCCGACCGTTTAAGAACTAAATCAGTGGAGTACAAAGCATTTGTAACGCACAGCTTGCTGCAGTAAATCGAAACCTTACTGTAAAAGGCTTCAGGGGACATCACTTTGTGAGTAACAGCTGGGACCAAAATTCAGGGATATTTTATCTTCTAGTGCCATCTTCTGGCAACTTGCTCAGTTACAAAGGGTGAATAAAAAGCCTCTGGCAAGCGGCCGCGCTGGGAAAAAAGCCGGCCGCACCTCCTGGGGGGTTCTTCCTGAATGTGTTTTCTGATGCCTTTCCCGAGCTCCAGGGGTATCAGGCATCCGCATTTTATTTTAAATTCAGAGACTGTGAAGAGCCTCACAATTTCTGGTCAGTGCATGCAGCTCATCGTCTGTGAGGTGAAAAGAGGTCCTCGATGCAGTTTGATGGAGCCATGTAAAGGTGTGG
The DNA here is from genome assembly GCA_013397135.1 of Pachyramphus minor. Classification (NCBI taxonomy): domain Eukaryota; kingdom Metazoa; phylum Chordata; class Aves; order Passeriformes; family Tyrannidae; genus Pachyramphus; species Pachyramphus minor. The sequence goes on from VYXB01006578.1 coordinate 545,741, forward strand.
GCTGGTTCTGCAGGGCAGTTTAATCGGGAAAAGGAGTAACAGACGGGGTCTGTTTTCTGTACTGGCACAAGGGAAAAGGAGAGATTAGAGAATCCTCTGTTGCCTCTGTAAGACTGACAGCAGCAAGCCCAAATGCCTTCCCACTGCCTACCTGCAACCGCGGCACATTGGGGAATTGTTACAAAAATTACCTTCCCTAACAATTGTACCAGTAAGTCTTTCTCCTGTGAAAATGTATTATCTTAGTTAGCATATATGTTGGTTTATGTTAAATACTGTAATGTCAGGAGGTAGTGAAATTTTACTGGACACTTTCTTACTGCTCATGCTTAAGTAAAACAAACCAAAGGACTACCTGAGCCTAGAAGTAAGAGCCTTTACTTCTTGGAAGCTTAGAACTGTCTAGGAAGGGTGAAGAATATGCCTGAAGAACCAAGATAATACCAGCATCCCAGTCTTTCTGACATGTCTTTGAAATCCTCTTAGTGTCTTGTGTCATAGAAATCTAGCAAGACTGACTCCAGGGACATCTGGATCAGTAGACAAGCAGCAAGAACGCTGCAAAAATATAGCTGCTTTACAAAGTTTTACTATGATTGCTAATCAGCAGTGTGGGTGTCAGTGATTAGCCAAATTGTGTTGTACCTGAATATTTGAAGGCCAGAAGAATTGGGTAAACCCACATTCGTGATGCCCCATTTTGGCTGGTACACCTTGTGTGCATAAATAAATATTTATCCTTGTAATTCTATACCTTGTGTCCTAGCTTCTCTCCTCCATTGGCATAGGCCCATTGTGTATTTTTAAGACAGAGGTGAGGAGAGCTGCTGTGCCTATATGTGTCGGAGTGGCACTGAAAATGGCAGATCCATGATTATCCAGGGCCAATCTGTATTCTTTTTCCCTGTGTTGGGGGTATAGCTCAGTGTAAACAAAATAACACACTTCTGGACCACTGACACAGGTAAAGTCAAAGCCTGGGAAGCTTGCTTTGGGGGAGGAAAAACAGAGTTAGTCACTTGGGAAACTGCTTGTTTCACTGGCCCCAGTGAAATGACCCTGGGTGATTTTCCACTCACTTTACTCATTGTTTGGAGGCATAAGTTGCAACAGTTCTGTAGAAGTGTGACTGATGTGGTGGGTTGTTACGAACAGGGGTTGTAGCTCTGACGTCAAGATAGAAAAGAAAGGTTTCTGATGTAAGAAATAAGCAATAGTGCTTAACAAGTAAACTTGTGTGCAGGACTTTAAGGGTGAAGGGAGGAACAAAACAGTGTCAGAACTTAATTTATATTTGCTAAAGGAGTAGCCTCAATCATATTACTCCAGGATATTGCATGACCTCGTGTTTGCTGTATGTTGCAGGAAATGGCAATGTCTAAGGTCTGAAGCGGTTCCCCACAAGCTCTTCAATTGCGTGGAGCTGGAAATAGTGTGTGGTACTTCATGGTCCTGTAATGCCCGAAGTTTAGGTCTGTAAAGACTGACATTGTATTCCTGGGGAATGTTCCTGAAATGTGCTGAGTGCTTTTGAACAAGAGTAGACCTCACAACACTCGTTGTTGATTAAAAAATTGTGATGATCTATGTGATGTGCTCTGGGTGTTGTGAATCAACTTTTTTTATCTCCAGTAGGGCGTAGACAAGGATTGACGGATGTGTGTGTCTGCTACTTGAATTAAGATGTTGTTTCCATGCGCTCGAAGGGTTATCAGTGGGCTTTTTAAGGCCTTTTAGTCTGAATTCACTGACCTGGTTTAGCAGTGTGAAAATTCGTTGCCATGAACATTATTTATAACTCTTTGAATCGAACCCAGCTTCATACCATTTGGAAAAAAATCCCATCATACAAAACTTGTGGATGAAATGGAAGCAATCTTGGTGGTTTTTTTTTATAGATAGCCTCAGGTATTGCTTCAGTGTCAGCATAGCCTATGGCCAACCCCATCTCATGCTACAAGACCTGCTTGCAAAACAGTGAGACTGGAGAGTAAAACAGTTTCTCCTGAAGTAGGCATATGCTGGACAGTCACCAGGATTGGATCATAATTTTGATCTCCATTAACATAATCATATATAGATAGCTACATTTAGTATACTATACTTGGGTGTGTTGATCTTCAGGTAAAGTGTTTCCTAAATCGTTGATATGACACCTGGGGAAAGAAGTGGCCTTTCAGTTTTCCTGTTGGTGTTACTGCCTATTTTCTGTTATGAATCTGTGTGTTTGTTGTTAATTATTACAAAATAAGGGATCATATTTTGAATAGTGTATGTGTGTGGGCTGTTTGTTTGTTGTTTTTTTAAAGATTAAATAAGTTGTTATTTAAAACTCAGGAACATTGCCAACAATTAATCCTGAGAGGTCTGAGTCCCATTCTGAAACTTATTTTGTCTCTTTTGAGATTTTTATTTTTTGAAACTTACTTTCTAAACATATTCCCCAGCTAAGTTTTGTAGAGTTCTTGAAAAAGGCACGCAAAATCCCATTTTCACTGAATAGGACAAAGGCTTCATTCATTTCAGCAGGCTGCTCTCGTCACTGGCTGGGAAAGTGTGCTGAGATTTAGGACTTCCAACCAGATTTTTGGTAGTAGAAGAGTGATGTCATTTCCCGAGCTGTGTGATCATGCTGGAAAATTGAAAGAAACATGGGCTTTTTGAACTAACTTTACTTAACAGCCCAAGAAATGACACATTGTGCTGAAATTCAGTTGAAACTACATTGAAAATTCAAAAGAGTGAAGACGAACTCTGATACTGTTATGAAATTTTTGAACTTATTGCCCTAGTAAGATTTTGTAAATAGTTAATTTTTACAAAATAAAATGTATAATTTCTTTGTAACCATGAAGAAAAGTTATTGTGAACCTGAATCAGGCATTGTGAAATCCCATTTTTATTAACAAAACCTCCTTTGAAGTGAGATTGCTGTGGAAAAACATCTAGATACTCTCCTTACAGGACTCCTTGAACTCTTACTTAGCAGGTATATACAACTCATAGCTGCAGAGTGTTGGTGGGAAAACATTAATGGAAAATTCTGGACAATATTTTAGAGGTAATATTTTATAGTTGTTCTCAGGACAGAGTGCATGAAAGTGCATGTAAGACTTAAGTCATTTAGAACTCTGAAAGTTTAGCAGAAGATTCAATTCATATTAACTATTCCTTCTCTGAGGGTTGGAGATTCTGTTTTAGATTTCTTACAAATGATGCTCTGAAACTTTAATGTAACTTAATTTGGCTCCCTAAGATCAAACAGCCCTGTATTGTATGCTTGAGTTTGAAGTACAAATTCACTTTATAACAGTTTGAGTTACTACTAACTTGTAGGATAATTTTTAGCCATTTTTTAAATAGTTGTTTGCCTTTTCCTGTTTTGTTTAGGGGTTTTTCTCTTTTTAAACTGTGGCTGATGTGAAAAAAAATAAGCTTCAGTACATTTTTCTTTTTCCTCCAACTTGGTTGCATTGCATGGTATTTCTTTTCCTTACCTCCAGATGAAGAGCTATGCAAGAAAAGTCATATGAGGTTATATACCGTTTCTGATCCCTGTGGCAGTCAGCTGATTGATACACATGAAGAACACTTTGCTTCTCTAATATGAATGATTTCTGGCTATTAAATTTTCAGTGGGGGCTGTATTCAGACCTCTCTGACTCTAGAAAGAAGGTAATAGTGGTGGTGCAGAATCACATGAAGAGCAAGTTGGCATGTGTCAGAATGGATGTCAAAATATTAAGACAACAGCCATTGGGTGTTCTAAGGAGATTGATCAGTGATCTATGTGATGTGCTCTGAGTGTTGTGAATCAACTTTTTTTATCTCCAGTAGGGCATAGACAATGATTGATGGATGTATGTGTCTGAAACAGGGCCTAAAACAGTTCCTGAAAACCAATCTGCTTATTACCATCATCACCTAACATTAGCCATGTGTTAGTTTCTTGAAAAACATTGGGAAAAATATTACCATGGGTGATGTGAAGATTAAAAACATTCTGGAATATTTCCTTGAGTCCTTTCTTCATTCCAGTAGTAACAGCAACGTGGAGAAAAAGAATACTGGTTTTTGCTTTCTTGGCTTCTTATCTAAAAACCTTTGTGATTAGTTGAACAGAGGACCACAAATATTTTTGAGCAGACTAGAACTGGTTGATGACAAACCTGATGCATGAGGTCACCTGCACATAGTGAAATCCAAACGCTTTTTGAATACTGTTTCTAGAAATGTTTTAGTCATATGGAGCAGAAAGTAACTAACTGCACAGAGTTTCTCTAGATATTGTTTTTTGTTAGTTTTTGTCCACAGTTGTGTTTTAATTACGATTTCATCTTGTTAGGAATGCCTGGGGAGGGGATGGGTGCCAGGAAGGCTTGTTCCTGACTCCTGTAAAAGAGAAATGTTAAGGCAGATTATCTTTTAGTGAGAACTTTAGTTTCATTTTTGTCTTAACTATGATTCAAAAAGTGTTTCAGTTAGAAAGTTGACCCTTCTTTACAGCAGAAAATCAGAGTGCAAAAATAGGATTTTTAATTTTGTAGCTGTTACTGTTTAAAAGGGAGAGGTGATATAAGAGAAAATGGATACACATTCCTCAGGAATGAATAGCATCGCCTGTTTTTAAAATATAGGTTTTTCTATATCTTGAGTTGGTACATAATTCAGTTGAGAAGGCTCTCCAGTGGTTTAAAGAGACTGGTTTTATTTCTCGTAGTGTTGTTTTCCCAGTAACTGAAAAAGTAGAGATGCTAGAGACCTACAGTGACTGTGTAGTCTATTGTCCATTTCAACATTAATTTTTATGCAACATCATTTTTTTCCTTTATGATGAACATATAAAAACTGCCATAAACTGTACTTTTAAGACAGTGTAAAATAGGAAGAGCAATAGTTCTAATAACTACTGTAGATCAGTGCTTGAAAACTCAAAAATGTCAAGCTCCATTTGTATTCCTTGGCTCTGAGAGAAATTGCAGTAAATGCTGCTTTTATAGAGAGTTTTTGCAACTGCCAACAGAAGAGCTGTAACATATTCATAGGAAGTAAAAACTGGAATTAAACATTCCAGAGTAGAACAGCAATTGTTTCCTTTTTAGCACTGGAAGGAGATTAATATAATTAATCATTAGAACAATAATTAGAGAGATGTTTAAAAGAAGACTTAATTATCAGAAACTATAATTTAATTTCATGATAAATTACAAATAATTATACATTTGTGTATCATTCACTCCAACCCCAAATTTTTTTTAAAGGAATATTTATTTTCTTCCTATTTAAGTAATGAAGAGGATAAAACAAAACCCCCTAACTTCATTTTTATTACTGTGTTTGTGAAAGCAGAAATTTTTGAAGGCAAAATACAGCATTAGTAGCTCCTTAAATGAAAAAAATGAGCAATCGTTGGTTATTAGAAGGCTCGTTGTATTTGACAGAGTATGGAACTGGGAAATAATTAATGTGGTATTCTATTCCAACTATTTACTGTACACACTAAATATGAAGTTCACAGTATGTTTCAAAGCAGTCATGGCATTTCTAGGTAACAGAACTCAATGCTTTTGATTTTGAAGTCAAAATACACGTCTCTGTAGATGCTCAGATATCCTGCCTCATTTTGTCCTCTGAATGCTGTTCAACCATCCTGGTAACAGGACTGTGCTTTGAGCCTGTAAATGAAGGAAGTTGAGACATTGATAAAATGGATAGATCATCATAGGACTGTTGAGACACATTTAGGGAACTGGAGCACCTGACAAATAAGGAGATGCTAAAGGAACTACATTTGTCTAGCCTGTACAAGGCAGTCTAGCCAAGGAAAGGCAGTACTGTGGGGAGTCCAAGGTCTTCTGCTCCCTAAATGGAAGTCACAAGGAAGATGGAGCCAGAATCTTCCTCTGAGGTACACAGTGAAAGAACACAAGCCAACAAGAGGATTTCTGGTTAGATATGAAGAATGAGAATGGCTGTGCACTGCAGCAGAGTGTCTAGAAAATCTATGGTATTATCATCCTTAGGAATTTTCATTATCTGACTCAGCAGGGCCTGTGCTACCTGATCTAATTTTGAAATTAGCATGCTGTAAGCTGCATATTGAATAAGGTGAAAATGAGAGTAAGATGAGTTAACACAGAGCTCCCAAAGTGGTAATTGCATTAGAATTTGCAATCTGCCTGAACTTTTAGAAATTTCCTTACAAAAAAATTTTCTCAACAGAGACGAGAATCCTGCTCTTTCTTCAGTGGTAGAATAGAGACTTTATGAGAATGTTGATAAAATCGGAGATGAGGCTGCTTTCAATATCCTACCAGATATTGTGGGAGGCTGCTGATGACAGAAATACTTGTTTTAAATTGGTTGCTTCTGTTATGCAGGTGTCCTTGTTTTCACTATACTTTAGACATTGACCTGAGCTTATCTTGAGACTTGCTCCTCTTTGTAGATGTTTCAGTGTTTGCTAAGCTTCTTACATTCCTGAAGCTCTGTTACTAAGTAACAGAGGTAATTAAAAAGACAACAATGTCAATGACTTGACTTCATTAGATTGCATAGTGAGAGGTCATGCTTTCATATGTAGGAAATGTGCAGATATGAGCTATAGGAGTACAAATCCTCTCTGCTACCAGATCATCTGAGACATGAGTTTCCTTCAGAAGGGACATGGTAACTTCGCTTTATTTTTCTTTCCTCTCCCCACATTAGAAAGAGTAATAATAAGATAAATAGAAACCAACATGATAGTTTGTAAAAAAATAATACATCTCAAGTTTACCAAATAATAAATTTGCTATTATTGTGAATGACACATGTAAATGGCACATAAACATTGCTGTAAGATGTCGAAAGTAGAGTCCTTGTAGAAAAAAAATCCTGATTTTCAGTTAAATGAACACACAATTAGCTTCTCCATGACACAGTTTGAAATCAGAAAAAGAAAATTTAAGAAGAGACCCAAATACAGTTTGTCAGCTGAAAACTTACTAATTGTAAATCTGCCTCAGAAGAGAAGAGATGACTAGTTTAAGATACGATAGAACTTTCCTATCTGAGGCAGACCCTTGAAAAAGTAGTTGCAAGAGCAGGAGAAATCCAGCTCTCATTCCATTAAGGAGCCTGCCTGCAAATCACTGTCCAAAGGAACAGGTTAGAAAGGTTCTAGATTAGCTGAGGTACTGACAGCCAGGGCAAACCAAACAAAATTATTATTGCTAGATTTCTGAGATGAAGGAGGGGACAGAGAAAGTGCTGCTAAAAGCCTCACAATGGGCCCTTTCTATGCAATGCCAAAAAGAAATTTTAAATCTTTCTTTGGTAGCCAAAATAAAAATTGCTTTGGGCTTTTGATGCCCTAGACACTTATTTTTTCATATGTCATATGCTCCCTTAAAATTATTTGTTTTAAAAATGTTGTTTCACTTGGAGGAAACCTGGAACAGGAAGAGAATTGCCACCAACCGAAATTCTGTTACAGATGTACAAGAAGCTACAAACTATTATTTTACCTTATCAGAGCTCACTTCTGACAAATTTAATCAAGTTGTGAGGGTCTGCATGACATCCCAAGGAAGGATGGCATCTTTGGCTAGGAGGATTGGGTGTGCACTTTGTTAGATAGACTCATGCCGATCCTAATTTTCAGTATAGCTTCCCAAAACATGGCAGGTATTTAACAAAAATGGGAAGATTGTCCCAAAGAATTTGCAATCAGGGTTGACTCGATATAACTCCTTATGTTACGGAAACAAGCAATTAGAGGAGAATGGGAAGAGGAACTAATACAGTTATTAATGATAAAAGATGTAGTTCCTGTTGAGTTCTATTTTCCTGCTAATCTTCTGAAATCCACATTTAAAAGACAAAGTACAGAGTGCACTATTGGGCTTTAGTAGGAGAAGGAATTTTCAGGGCTAATTTGAAGCCGAAATCACCAGTGTTGAGAGAGTAGGTTCTTGGGAGGTCTTCACATGTTGGGAGAAATGAGGCAGTCACGGACCCCTGATCATTCGTAACAGTACAAATTCATCCCTGACACAGGTTGGAGTGACTTTCATGGCACAACATGCATAAGCAAGCCAATGAGACTCTAGTATGGCAACTACCATTACTAACAAAGAAACTGATTGCAGATTTTTAAAAAATTATAATGAATAATAAAATTATCAGTTCTTTAGTCTCCTTATAGGTGAAACTATCCCAAAAGTATGAGAACAGCAGTGAGCATTTTATTCACTCTCTAGGCTCTATGTGGAACTCATTACAGTTTGTTGGTTTACAGTCTTATCTTTGTCCCTGATTTCCTGCTTCTCTGCTCTCTCTCATTTGTAAGACCACTAGACTAGACGCACTATCACATTTAAGAGAATTCCTGGAGATGTGGTTTTACAGTCTGTATCTGCTTTTTCTCACTGTCAGCAAGCTCTTTTTCTGTTATCAGGTTTATGAATGGATTTCCTAAACTTAGCTTCCTTCTTTATTTCTTGTTTTCTTGAAAATTAGATGGCATGCTAGGTCCTGGCTAACTGCTGGGTCCATCTTAAATTTAGGCCTCTCTTTAATGTACAAGAAAAACTTTAAAAGAAAANCATGCTGCAAAAGCACAGGAAACTCTTATAACCTTTTACTAGGCAGAAGTAAATATATAACTAGTTTGTGCAAACACACTTGTTTTCTACCTTGGCTTACTGCCAGCGTGCCCATTACTCCTGAGCCCCTTTTACATGTCAAGACCTATTCTTGCAGGTATCCTAACTATGCTCATTCTTGAGTTTTCTGCCATGCTCTCCGTCTGTTGCTTTCTCCCCTGCTCAGTATTAATTCATTCAGCCTTTGTGTGGCAGTGAGAACAAATGGGACAAGGGAAAGGAAAGGGCAGCTCTGTTGAATTCTTTCTTAGCAAGAAGCATTGTCTGGAAATAAAAGTCTTCCTAAAACTTACTCAGCTGGGAGTTGGACTTTGATGATCCTAGTGGGTCCCTTCCAACTCAGAATATTCTGTGATCTATGATTCTATAAAATGGGCAGAGGAACCTTTCTCCATGTGCCCACGGGCAAGGACTATGTGGGTCTCAAGGAGACTGAGGGAGTGCTGCTGTGTAAGCAGATGAGAATTGAGATCAACAAGTTGGTGATCAGCATTTGGGTTGTTTTTCCATAGAGGAAGGTAGTGTATCATTGTACTGATAAAAGTTTGAAACAGAGTGCATGCAAACTTAAGAAATGACTTAAGTTCCTCAAAGAATTTCAGTTTCTACATTTCTAAATTTCTCAGTGTATGACTGTGCACCTTTAAGAATGTTTTTCTGACATAAATTTTCTATAAAGTGTGAAAGTGCTACAACTGTGTTAGCGAAACACAATTGAACATATTCTCAGTGGGTTGTTAAACAGTACTGAGAGATCACAACTCAAAATGTCTTAAACTTTATTTCTGTAAAAAATAAGATTCTGTGTTTTACTTAAGTCAGATTTGCACTCGTTTTCATAAGGGTAGTTCTGTCTTTGTCTAGCTGGCCTTCCTGCTGCTTGCAGCTAGATGGGGTGAGTGCAACACTAAAATTCACTCTAAACATCAGAACTGAATTGCAAAATACAGTGAGTAGCTTATTTGAAAGTCCAAGAGTATATTTAATATATTGCTACACAGAAAATTTGTTTAGATGAAAACATGCTATTTAATTTCTGGCAATTCAGTAAACAAGACACAATTTAAATTTTGTTTTTATTACCAGTTAATGATTTTATAACTTCCCTGTAGTCTTCATATTCATCATGACTTATACCTAGCAGATATACTACCAGGTTATATTTCCTTGACATTGTCTATACCTATGTAGTTTACTTGGAGGGTTATATATGGAAATTAAAGGGGATGGGGAAAAGGAAGTACTTTTATTTCATAAAACAAATTAAGCAATTGAGGGATAATGGAAGATTTTTTATTTTTCCTTAAATGTTTATCCTTCAGGACCACTTTTTGGAAGCAATCACTGGATAATCATTTGTCTTGTTGCTTTTTTTCCAAATTGTTAAGAAGTTTTTAACTGCCTTTTTTTTTTTTTTTTTAAACCATGGATGGCTGAGCCTCCATTTATCTCCTCTGTCACTTAGCTCGTAAAAACATGGCAATGAAAGCATGGCAAGACTTTGAGAACAAAATGTTTTCTAATTACAAAACTTTGGCAGCTAAGGCAAAGAAGAAATTGGATACTTAGGAAAATGTTAAATAGAACCAGCTGAATTTTTTAACTTTGCAAAATTGAACAGTTGCATAGACTTTCTATCTAGAAGATACAGAGCCATAGGTTTTATATCACTTATGCCCTGATAGTCATATATAATCTACAATACTTACTGTGGATTTTTTTCTAGCAATTCCTTTGTCCATCCCAGCAGCTTTGCTGGTGAAATAGCTACACATGAGGAGGTGAGGAATGGAAAGAACACTTGACTAGTTCGAAGTCCTACAGGAATATGTAGTAGAGATGGCAGCTGAATTCAGAACTCCTGAATCACAGGCCAATTTTATACGAAAAAATCCATTTTCTCTAGATAGCGCAATAAAGCACTACCTTTTGTCAGTGAACATTTCAGCTGCATAAAGAAGGTTGTCAAATCATGGTAATCATCTATATTAGTTCATTTGGGCCCAGTTCCAGAGCTGGAAGTTGCTACAGAATGAATTTATTTGTGTTGTCTATCCCAAGCTGCTCTAGAAGACTCCTGTGGAAGGTACCTGCAGTAGTTCTACCGCATGTTTTTGTTTTTCCTGCAGATAAACAAACACTAAACCATTAATAGTTTTTTACTTTCTTACAGAGTACCTTACATTGTAAAGTGTGTTGTGAATGTTTAGAACTCCAGTTATGTCAATGAAAGATGAAAGAGTATTATAGCATATTGTTTTACTTCGAGGGAGAATGAGTCAAAGGTTAAGTAATCTGTTTGTAGGAACAGTGGCCTAGTGATTTACATATGGATCTGGGTGGCAAGAGACCTGAATTTCAGCCAGAGCTCTGTCTGTCTCATTGTGTGATATTAATAAGTAATCACTTGCCCTATGTTTTTATTCCTACGAGCAAAAGACTTATAGCCATTTGTGTGATAGTGCATAATGCTTTGTCCTGTGATCAATCTGATATACCACACTTCTAAACACCTTGCAAAGGAGGTTATGTGCAAACAAAAGCTACACTCCTTTCTCAGTCAAGGTAAGAGGGTTGCTATACTGCACTGCACATACTGTTTTGTCAAAGGCACTATGGTACAGAGGAAATGAACCATTTATAGACCTACAAATTTCTGAATGACTGTGTCTTGGCTCTGGTGAAGTTTAGAGCAATAGTTAAATGTCAGACTGGGTTTGCTGCAGTACAGAATATCTTGACTCTGTATTCTCTTCTTGTTCTGATGAATCGGCAGAATAGACAATGATAAAGGGCTTACTCTTAGAGAAAATTGCTGATAGAACAGCTAAGACTGTTGACTTCACTGTAGCTCATACTTTCTTCACAATAAGAAGAAAGTTCACTGATGACTGCATTGACCTGCTCTCCAGTCTTGTGCTTCCTACAAGAGCCAAAGGCCCATGTTTCCAAGGGAATTGGATCCATGATGCATATTGTGTTTAAATAGAAGGTGTATTTTTGTTGCTGTTTTTAGATGTTTGAGTGGGACATCTAACTTCTCTAGCAAAGCATGGCTCTTTCTCCTCTACATGCTGATGAAACAGGAAACTAGTTTCACTGAAAACTGGTAAAGGCATCTTTCCTCTCTGAAAAATAGGCTAAGATTGCCTTAAGCTCTCATATACATAGTGTTGGAGAGAGTGCCAGGCAGAGCTCTGCAGACTGCCCTCTGCACACCATGTTACACAAGCCATGGCATCTTGGTCATGAACGAGGTGTAATAAACACTACTGCCTTTTTGGCATTAAAGGTGTTTTCTCACCTCTCTCGGATCTGACCAGTGAAAGATTAAACAAGCCTGCAATCAATAAGAAGAACCAAAGATTTAACAACTGTTCTTTGAAAATAGCCTGAATCTGGTACCTCCTGTATCCTATTTGCCTGTCAGTAGGCTGGGCAAGCAATTTCCTGCATTTCAAGACGAGTGCTTGCAGAGATGGATGATCGCTCATGCCAGTAGCTCTTTCTGATGAAAAATGGAAAGCAATGATTATCTTCAAAAGTCCATGAAGGTTCAGTTAAGGTAAAATATGAGACATATGATCAAAGGACTAAAAAGTACACAAATCCCAAGTGAAGGCCTGATTCCATGACAAATATTCTGCTCAGCCTTTACCAAGAGACATAAGGGCACCAGAAAAACCATTCTGGATGATTGAGGATACCCATCCCATAGTTCACTTTTGGAGGATTAAGAGCACATCTGCTTCCTTTTGTCACTGCACATATTTCCCAGGCTGTTGATAGATTAGGTTAGCATCTGTAAGATGCAGACTGCCTGACATGTATCTTTTCATCATCTTGAAGCTTTTTTTTTCTTTAAGAGTTGGAAGAACACTCAAAAAAAGTTGAACAAAGTATTTTTTCCTCAGAAGTTATATTTATTTTTTTGAGGAAAATTCAAAAAAAGGCTTTTTATGATTCACCTTCAAAAAGTTTTTTCAATCTATTTCATGGTATTGACAGTGAAATGGAAAGTTGATCTTTGCTAAATTTCAGTAATTTTTATCTCCCAATTTGTAGTCCAAGGACCTATACCCTTATCTGGGAGAGAATTCCATTAGAGCTTTTAGTTTAAATGAAGCTCTGAAGTATCTCTATGCCTGGGTGAAGAATAAGGGGTTTCAGACAGAACCAGAAGTCAGGAAATCTTGAGCTTTCTCTGGTTTTAATTCTGTATATTTTTCATTAAGTCCCATATGCTTCCATGTCAGAAAAAAAATGAAGGTATTTTCTATTCTTCTTCTAACAACCATTTGTTTTAGAATAGCCACAGGGTTGCTCTAAACTAAACTGCTTCCTAATTATCCTTAAAAGACAATTTCACTTGGGTGATGAAGATAATGGATGAAAGAGGGAGATAAAAGAGTAACTGAAGTTCACTGTGCTTTGACCCACTACCCTGTTTCCCAGCCCCCTCTCTTCCCAGGCCTGGCAAAAAGGAGACAGAATCTGGCTCTTAACCTTTTTGTAGCCTGGAGCAAGTCAAATGCTGAATCTCATTGTCCTTTTTTTTTTTTTTCCCATTTGTAGGAAATAAAGTAGCAGGTCTATCGCTGTGAATATTTTGTTTAGCGATTTAATCAACAATAGGATATCCACTGATCAAGCAGATATTCCAAAAGCTTTTCAGAAAACAGCACTTGTTTTTTATGCACCATTATAAGAAGAATTGAAGAAGTTGCAATATATGTTTATGTAATGTACTGGGATTGCCCTTCTCAGAACCTTTCATTTTTCATTTACCTCTTATTTTTCAGCCTGGATGTAACTGCTAGCCTAGAAAATAAAAAGAGTACACATTTAGCATTTGTTAGCAATGTTCATTGTTTAGTTTCCTTTTCTTGTCTTTTTAGGAGGAAAACACATTTCACAAAGACTATCCACTAAATTGATGGTGCATTGCCATGGTGATCACAATGGAAAACTCAATAGTTATGAGCTATCATGTTCCACAAAATGTTAAGAAAATGTAAAAATTCCTACTGTGGTGACACCTTACCTGTCAACATGAGGTTCTGTTTAGCAAACTTTTCATTGTAATGAGAATCATGGAAGTAATTTCCTTTTCATATTTTTATCATCAAGGTTAAGAGCTCAGTTTTGGTTTTACAGGACTGTTCTGCTTTTAGAGGTAACGTGGGGCTTAAGACGACGTGGGGAAGAGACAGTGGCGTGAAGCTGTGTCTGGGGATCTGCTGCCTACCTGCAGGACTTGGAGGGTGGGATCTCCCTCAACAGTTCCTGGCTGTGGGTCATGCTCCAGCATCCCTCCCTCTCCACCCAGGACCCCATCTGCCAAACTGAATTTGTCAGCAGTCTAAACATATGTAGCTGATGTTGGATCCCCGATCTGGAGGGAAGCTGAGGAGCTGTTGTGTGGTCGCCTGAGGCTGAAACGCCACACTGAAGAGAGCAAGATGGAGCCAGATGAATGTCTCGTGTGTGGAGTATGAGGCTTGACAAGTCTGGCACTACTCATTTCAATACTGCTTTTGACTGAATTAGCTTTTGATCTGAATTACACAATGATAAATCTATGTCACTCTACTGAAGTTTACTTAACAAAATTAAGTATCTGTGTTTATTTTAGTGGAGTTCTTCTGTGTTTTACCAGATGCAATTAGGATCAAAATTTTGTCTGAGTTATATTGTTGTCTTTAATTCTGAACACTTGAAATATAAACAACACATTTAGCAAATTTATGGAATGATGAAAGGACAAATTCTCTTCTTACTCATATCTATGGAAAATGAATGTTTAGGATTTGACACTGGTTCTGTCAAGGCAGAGTGTGGCCCTGGATGTGTATTTTAAACAAGACTCAAACTGTGGTTGGGTGAGGCTTACCTCAAATGGAAGCTTCACCAAATCTTTTCCTCTCTTGTAGTAACTGCTTTCCTCCTCCTATTGCTGTCCACTTTTTTCCATATTAATGATCAATTGCTTATGTTCCTACTTTCTTACTAAAATGCTGAATCTTTCACCTACTGTTTCCTTCTGGTTTATTCCTTTATAGTTGTTCCAGCTAAGCACCATCTATATGCAAAACATCTAACTGCTTATATGAAACATGTGGTTCATGTTTTGCTTTGCTCCAGACATGACGTGTATGTGCATAGGAAGGAAGATGAAGCAGTTAACAGTGCTAACAGAAATCTAGATATTTTAGAAGAAAACCGCTTGCTTAAGCAAACTAAAAAAAAAAACAAAAAAACTTTCCAATTAAAATATTCTTAAATCAAGAAAAAAAAAGGAGCTTCTGGATTAGTATTCCAAAAGGAAATATCTTCAGCATTGCAAATTGTTGCTTTACAGTCTGAAACTACAGTAAGGTTTCCAAAGTCTGGTTTAAATAAGCAGGAATCTTAAGGAATGCAACATTTAAAGCCTAAATGCTGGTTCCTTTATTTTTTCTTTTCTTTTTCTGTTTTCTTCTCCTTTTCCAATTTTCTTTTCCCCCCTCCTTTTCCCTTTCTCTCTTTTTTACTTCTACATTTTTTTTACTTTTTATACTTTTTCCCCTCTTATTTTTCCATTTTCCTCCCCCTTCCCCCCCCCCCCCCCCCCCCCCCCCCCCCCCCACCCCCCTCCCCCCCCCCCCCCCCCCCCCNCCCCCCCTTTTTTCTTTTACTTTTTCTTGGTTCATAGAAAACTTTCCAGATATTTTTTAAAAAATCACTCTTCAAGACATGAAAGGTTTTGTCTCATTTTACATATATTCAGGAGACAGTAATACTTTAAATCTAACTCAACAAGGAAGTAATCCATGGAAACTCTAGCCCTTTTTTACAAGCTGACTCTGGGAAACCTTTTACTGCAATCTATATAGAAAATCAGTGATGAGGAATACTGGAGCACCAGAGCACTATTCTCATCTTGACATTACTTTGGCTTACAGTGACGATTTAGATACTTGAGGGCTAGATATTCAAGACCTTGCACAGACGTTGTGCACTTACACATTATTGTGTTTCTGAGCTCCCATTCAGGTTAAAATTCACTCTGACTGCCATAAAGAACATAATTTAAAAGGAAAGAAAAGCTATATGTAAGAGTTTAATGCTTGCACAAGAAGGGAGTAAACTCTTTTTTGAGGAGAATGAAGTGGGGACTTAAGGTTGAGATGTACTACCATCATGCACAGGTAGGATACAGTTCCTGGGCTGGAGTGGTGCTTCCATGATCTTTATTTGCAGATCTCTCAGGTGGTAGGACTGTGTCTCACTACCTGAATGATCTCAGCTGTCTCTAGGAGTGTTTCTGTCACAGCAAGCTTTTGTGTCGCAGAGCACATGGTTTAGGACAGGGGTTTGGATTCCACCTATTATTGCAGGAATTGCCATTCTTTCCAAACAGACATACATAGTTTATGGTTTCCATGGTGCAGAGAATTGTCACTTGTTAACCAGAGTCAAGGGGCACAAATTCAATCTACAGTGCATATCACTTGCAACATTAGAGTTACTTTGCATCTCTCTCAATATGCTGAGGGAATGGAGAGCAGAAGTTAGACAACACCTGAAATAGATTTGCTGTTTTTGTTCTCTGTATAGTGAACAGATAGGGTCTTAACATGTTTTGGTGTCTCTCTGTGCCCCTCTCTGACAAAGGAACTTTCTTCTCTGTTTATACTGTACCTGGCACGGGTCCTGACCCTTAGCTGAGGCTGTGATGAGTAGTGTGAAAATCCAAACAAGAAAAATGTACCACATAAAACCAAACCCAGCTAGCACAGACTGCTTTCTGATGGACAATTTTGACTCTTAGGGTACATATGTAAGATACAGTACAAGAGCAACAAGATGCTTATACTTTTTTACCTTCCTGATTCTGGCAGTCAGCAGCTGTATACAGACCTGTGTAGCCAGAGCCTGTGCAACAGACATTAATCGACCTGCCCTCTGCATCCATTTACTTCTCTAAAACAAAGTGTAAAGTAAAACTGGGCAAATACCACAGATTATATAAATATTAGTGTGTGTGAAAGTTAATACTATAGAGATTGGAATAATGTGGACTAGCTGCTAATGTTTTTAGAGATTTTAGGGAGTGGTACAGCACAGCTCAGAACCCATTAGCTCACTCCTTCCAAATGTATTTTTATTTCATGAGCAGGTTGCGGAACCACACCTAAATTCTACCATTAAAAAAATTGTAATGGTTTTATTCTGTTCAGCTTTAATGGCTTTGAGCACAGCAGCAATCTATAAGTATTATTTCAAAGATTATCATGTTGAAAAGACCTATATTACCTTTCTGTTTCTCTAGCAAGCTCAGCATATCTGTCAGATCTCATTTTTTTTCTGTGCTAAAGAAATGCAGCTTTAGTCCAGGTGGACAACAGAATTAACAACCTTGAGTCACATTCCTCATTGGTCATTCATTTTATATTCCCAGAAGAGTATCTGAGTCTGAATAATTCTAAGACTAATTGTAAGAAGTGCATCAATGTAATTTGCTACTAATAATGCTAGTAGGGTTTCTCATAGATGTGGAAAGTTATCTTCTGATTTGCTACTGCACCAAGACCTTATATACAACTCAGAAAATAGTATGGGTTGTAACTATCTAATTCTTTTATTTCACAACTTTTCTATCACAAAAATTTATCAGTTTCCTCACAGGGAGCTACACAGATGCTGCATGTGATAGTTTAAAGCCAAATGGTTTCCGCTTAACCTATTCCAAATATATCTTAACAGATCTTCAGCCCAATAAATATTGTTACATTAATTTAAGTCTTGCATAACTGAAGGAACAGCTGGATGTTCTTCAAACATAAGACTATAAAAGATATGAAACATTGCTGGGGATAGAAACAATGACAAAATATTTCAGGCCAAAGGTAATAGCTGAAGAAAATGAAGAAAAAAGGGTCTTGGAAGGAAAGCTCTCTCTTTTCCATAGAGTGACTCAAGCAAAGCTATAGTACTCTTCAGTGCTCTCCACCTGAGTATTTACAGCCTAAAATAAAGTTCAGTTTTCACCTGTATCCCTAGGTGATAAGAAAATAATTCCAGGAATTACATTTAGTTCCGAAGTCCTTCCTCAAGGACTGTAAAGCAAAATTCTCTTTGACTTGAAGTAGCCATTTGCCTGGAAAAGTTTCTCAGGGTACAGCTCATGAAGAAGGTCTCACATATAGGGTAAGAAAAAAAAAGGAGATGTGAGTGAAGATTACTTTTAAATCATGTGGAAGATTAGCATCTTCCACATTGAGAAGAATAAAAGAAATCCATATAATCAAGAACACTTACATATGTTTTTCAAGGTGAAATTCAGTCTTAACATTGGGTGCAGAAAGTTATGTTTTCAAATTTTAAATTGTGGTACTTGTACATCAACTGGCTGGAAACAAATGTTTATTTTCTGTCTGAAAAATACACATTTTCCAGTTTAATTGCCTAACAGCTCTTTATTTATGTTGGATGTAAATTCATAAATGCCTTTTCAGAAATAAACTTGCCTGCAGATGGCTGCTATATGTTTCTGGAAATCTTTTTAAAAAATATCTGTTTATTTAAAATAACTTTGGTGGAAATCTTGTAAATAAACAAAGGTTTCAGCTAATTCTTTTGAATATTCTGGAAAGAATTCCATGTCAGCCCAATAATAGGTTATGTTCTCACTTAAATTATTTCACTATGAATACTGATTATGATGTTTGATTTTGCTTATGAATGGGCAATGGTATATATGCTTCTTCATGCACCCTCTACTTCACTATTTCTGGTACAGTTTGTGAGCTGGTAGTTTTTCAAAGCATTCATTGAAAAAAATGTTTGAACTTTGGTTGATTTCACTTGGAAGTGTTACTTTACATCATGCATTAAGCAATTCTCTCCATTACTTCCAAGTCTTCAAACACAGCTGTCCCCACTTTTGTAGCTGTAAAATCATATGGCTAATATACTACACTGGAGCAAAAAGAGATCTTATTAATTGGTTTTGATATTCTCAGGACTAGAGGAAGAACCTAAATCTCTGCAGCCAAATTAAAATTGAACCACAGTGCACAGTCCCACAGTTCACAGATGCATCATGATTTTCTGAGCAGATGGATCAGGTCACTTCAGATCCAAAAGCACGTTGTATTTGCACTACAAATTACTTCTTAGAGGGTTGATCACGTGTCCTTTACACAACCTTTCCTAGGTCCTTCTCAATCCTTTAAATTCACACCTCATTTCTTACATAATTTCCACTAAGAAGTCTGTGCCCATCATCATAGCATGTGGGTCCTTGGAGGGGAGATGGCTACATTTGCTGTTTGCAGTTTCTCACAGGTAGAACATGCCATGGGGTTTGAGAAGTACTGTCTTAGACACTGTGGTCAATCATTAAACCTGATGAGACAGAAAAGGTTATTGCAATTCATAACCTTCTCTTAGACACTGCAGGAGAGCTTATCTGTGCTGCTAGAAAAGCAAAGAATTCATGATACAAAATGTCTGTTAGGCCCATGTAAGGGAGAGACAGTAGTGACCGAAGGCCAGCTTTACTAGCCATTGCTCAAGTCTCAGCTTTGAGGCACTTAATACGCTGATAGATGTTGTTATGTGAGCACAATATCGTCCACTCTGTGACACCACCCCATCCATATGCAGTTCATTGTTAATATATAGCTAAAACAGGAAACTTCTACGATCAGATAAAGAAAACTCTACAGTATGTGATTATGGCTTGGTCAGATGTGAGTGTCTGTATGAAAAATAATACCTCAGGTTGAATAACAAAGAACAGCTTGTATTTGAACTTGGCTGTGGTGAATTAAAATGAATTCCCCGAGTCCCTTTGCTCATGGTAGCTTTCAATTTTGTAGCATTTTTCAACCCTTTTGCTCCTTCAGGGTAACGAGTGATTAATTTTATTGACTTAATCTCAACCTGATATTTTTACTGTAAATCCTTCCAATGTTCAGAGTATAATTATAGTTTAATGATTTAAACTTGTGGATTCTATTCCCCAGAAAGAAAGGACTATATTTCACTTTATGATTTTAAAGCTTTTTCAGTGTCTCTTACAAAATGAGCAAATAAGACATAGGGAAATTGGGAAAGTTTGTTTGTTAGTGACATATTAATCACTACAGGTCTCCGTCATTGATTTTTTCTTTTGCCCTCAATTTATAATTTTATAATGAAATCTGTAAGCAGTTTAGTGTTATCCTTGAGGAGAGTAGGTAGCAAAAGAATCAATACTTCTATTGAAGTTTAGCTGAAGTTTAATACAGAAAGCAAAATTGTGATTCTTTATCTTCAGTATAGATCTGTATTGCGTATTCTATGCACCAAACCAGTATTGATATTAATGAAAATTCAGTGTGTGTAATGAGGGGAGAATATTCACTGGAGATTTCCAGCACAGCTGAAGGATCCATGGCATTGACTTTGCCCATATGTAGAGCTCTGAAAGATAAATATCTAAACTACCAGGCACAGTTAACATTAAATCTAGCTTGTTAAAAATTTTAGTGAAATTCAAATTTTCCAAGACCTAGTGTGATCTCCATTCATATATGCCTAAGTCACACAGACGTGCTCTTCTGTCAGTTACCTTTTATGTTAACAAATAACAAATTTTAAACCCAGAACTCCAGTGCACCAGTTGTGTCACACTGAGCTGAGGCATATTTTGAACATCTGGCCTATAGAGGGGTTACATTCCATAAACAGAGTAAAAATTGTTTGACATAATAACAACTAAGGCTGATCAAGATGACTAAAATAAATATTCTTTCAGTAACTAAAGTTTTTTCACCTTCTTGTTGTCTTTACTTTCACTATACCTCAGATATCCAAAATGAAATATGAAGCTGAAAAAACATGATGAGAACCTGAAACTTTTTTCACCTTTCTTTTACTAATATAATTACTTTTAGAACATCATGTTACTCTCTCAGCAAGTTACTTCGAAGGGGTCTAGGAGGATGAGTATCCAAACTGCTCTTAGGTTTTCACTTATGTTCTGGTTACTAATATTCAAGTTGAGTAGTATTGTTACTTGAATAATTCAAAATTGCAGTGGAAATTTATTTCCTTTTGTAGAATACTGTTTCTGCCTCTGAATTTACATTTTGGGGTACATATGGCTGGGCACATTCTCTGTAGCCAAACAGTCAAAAGAAACTTTGATAAGAAGCTAAAAGCAGCCTGAAGTGCACCTTCTCTGAAGACAAAATGTGTCCATTCTTCATTGCAGCATAATTGGATACTAGACAAATACTTGGTTCATTTTCCTTTCTAGAGGAATCCTTCCTCTGTCATTTTTCAGGAGTCAAGGAAATGCAACAGGTTTTGTTGGTATAATGTGTGTAATGCAGACACAGTTAATATTGCCAGATGTCTTCTTCTGATGGCATTCCTTAGACAGGAACCCTGAGTGAAAGGGGTAGCACTGGCAAAGGGGGTTTTGAGTGTGGAACTACTCCAGCATTATGACTTTCTGCTGATACAAAAGTAGGGCATAGTCAGACTCCTAAGTGAACACTTTCTGGTGTACAAACATACTTAAAAAAATATTGTGCTTTTTGTATAAACATCAAAGCATTCACAATTTTTCTTTTTCGAATTGGCTTTCATTTCTTTCTGAGGTCCAATGCCAGCTCCTCCTAGTCTGTTGTGAACAGTCACTTTGTAAATAGATTTAATGTAACTATCTCTACTTAATTCATCATCCTGTCCTCAAAACGGTGACAACAGTTTTCATCCTGCCTTTTCAAGAAAGTGGTGTTAGAAAAAGAAAGCTGGGAGCAACGCTGTGGTTCCTGGTTTGCACAGACAGTATGAGACAGAATATGGACACTGACTTCTACTGTCTACAAGCAAACTTTGCAAGTTTCATGCACCATCTAACTTTCCACAGAATCAGCTCTTGAAATTCTCAACCCACAGAAAAGTCTCTGATCCAAACCAAAGTCTTTTAGTTGGGTAAAATGAATCACAAGGCTCAGAAGTTTGCAGCTCCTATTAAAAGGATTGCCATAGTCCTGTGTTCCATGTAGACATGGAATGTGTTCTGAACAGTAGTAGAGAAATAATTAGCTTATAAATATCTGCCTGTCTATTTGTCCTCAGAAACAGCATTGCTGGATGAACTTTTGAGGTCTTGTCCTGAATTCACTGCCCTTTTTTTTTTTCCTGAGCAGAATTGAGGCTTTGATGAACTGTGGATGCAGAGACACCCTGGTTAGCAGGGCTATTGGATTTCAATCTGTATGAGTTGTATCCTGTAGATCATTTGTTTGTGGTGATGGTCATTCATATGGGGGGAAACTTAACAAGTTAGTTTCACCTATGGATCAAGGGAGGGAGTAGGAAAGTTGACACTGAAAGAACAAGAAATGGAAATGAAAAAGAATAGTTTCAATTTCCTGATTAACAGGTGAACCCCTCTTTTGCTTTTGATTTTTGGAAGTAATGGAATAACAGGCTTGTGAAAACTTTTACTTGGAAAATTGTGGTAGTTTTTTATAAGTATAAAATGAGACTACTCTTCTGAAAATCAAGCCGCATATCAAGATTATGATTTTAAACAACACAATTTTCGGAGTTTAAATTCTCATTATATATATTTGTGGAATGTTCAACTCAATGCTTTTCACTCGTTTTATCTTACAATGGAGCAGGATAATAATAATGCTTGGAAATGCTCAGAGGCACTGTATATTTTAAAAAAAAAAGTCAGCTATCCATAAAGATAGGGAGAAATGCTTATCTCCTTAAAGGGCATTTTTTAGAACCACTGCCTCCCACATACACATATATGGGCTCTGCTCAGCAAATATTTAACATATTCTAATTTTTTTTGGTACACTTTCAAACCACATTGCAGTCCTTGTGTCCTTACATACCTTCGGGTTATTATTAATTTTTTTTTTTTTTAAATTGTACCCTTATATAAATACGTGGGCTTGATAAGAGTTCTAATTTCTCAATTTCCACATATAATTGCTGTCTTGTGCTTGCAAAATTGAACAGCCAAATGCTTGAGAACTAGACCTGGATGATGAATTGAAAATGTTTCAACCTTTAACCCCATATATCTTTAAGTCCTGTCTGCTTGCATAAAACTGACAAACCCACATTTTATGGTTTGTTTTCTGTGCAGCAGAGGAAAAGGGAGGTAGATCATATTCTGCTTCAATTAGTATCAAAGTAATGAGAGCATTTTGAATTACAGAAGTATAGTGTGTTATTGAAGAAAGTGTAAGAAAGAGAAAATACCTAGCTTTTTTTTTTTTTCAAACCTGAGCTGAGAACAGAAGGCTGACAATTTTAGGGGGGGGGAAAAATTCTCCTTTCCTATAATTATGTGGCCCTCTATGAATTGCTTAGGAGGTCATTCAGTTTAGTATTTCTAGTCATTGCATTCTGCTTCCAGCTTCCCAGCTTCAACCAGAGATGAATCACATCTCTAGATTATCCAATTTTTAAATCTAAGTTTCACATCAATTCTTTGATATGGGACTATTTCTAGATGCCCTTTTTTACCTGCCACCTTGATGCTTTATTGTGCTAGCCAGATTGACATTTGAACTGTGTAAGTAAAGACAGAGTAGCAAGGATGTCCCTATGCATATTAGACAGAGAGATAACTTCTGGCAGGGGTGTATACAATTACAATAACCCACAACTCAGGTTGTCATCTCTGATCTGTTTCTTTTCACATTTGTGAGACCCCATTTTTTCTGCTTTTTGTCCTGTCAGCAGTTCTGCTCATCTTTGACAAAAATAGCTAAATTTGGGAAAAAAAATCTTAATGCAGGAGAAATGCTGCATAGACCAAACTGAAGCCACCTTCAAAGAAGGTTGAGATGAGCTTTGAAATTAATGTTGCAAGCAATGTTTTGTAACTATATGTTACAAAGAGGTTAAACTGCACTAGGGATAAAGTAGCAACAGAAGGAAAACTGTAATAGGAAGAAATAATTATTCGTATGAAAATAAAGACGACTAGAGGTATATAAATTACTTTTTGTGCCAGAGCTAAACAGGCCCCTTAGGAAGATAATAAAGGCCTCTTGAACCTCAAAGGCTTCTTGCTGCTTTCATATGCAGTTTCTTCTATAATACCTGTTTTGTTCAAATTAAAACCCATGTTCCTGTTGCCAATACAGAAATCTATTCAAGCACATTGAAGGCACAGCTCTTGGGACCAGAAGTGGGGTAAAACATTCTGAAGAAATGTTTTTTCTACAGTGAATTTGTCATTTCTTTAACCTCATCTCACAAACTCAAACTGTAGCAAGAATTTTGATAAATATGTTTATCTTCAGAAGAATGTAAGATGTGAATAAAATGTCTTGATTTATTGCTCAGAGTGAACAGTCTTGTAGTGTAAACGCAAGTGATGGAGAATATTTGACCTGAAATGCATCAGGTTATTTAAGAGGTATGATAAGAGTACAGTATAAACCATTGCTACAGTGGAAGGTGTGTCTGAATAGTGCTGAAATTTGTGAGATTAATTGTAGCCATACTGAAAAGATGAGTCCAACAATAAATTGTGCATCAGTAGAGTAGTATGAATGGAGGCCAACTGTCTAACTAATTAAGTGCCGGCTGATGTTTTTGTTACAGGAGTTATGAACAGACCACAGATTATGTTTTTTTCCATGGTTGCTGTTAATTTTTAAATATATATCAGATCACATGATAACAATTCAAAGGTATCTTTTAGTGTTTGAAGAGCCCATATGAAAGTAAAGGATGGGATAGTTTCCTTACGAAAGTGTCATGATCCCATAAAGAGAGAACTGAAAGTCTGAATGATATGTCTGAAAAATGTTCATCACTGCAGGATTATATCTGGAGGAAGAAAGCAAAGTATCTAATCAATGACAAACCTGGTGGTGGCATAAGCACTGGAAATCTTGTGGGATCATGCCTTTTGTCCAGATGAGATGCTTTCTCGTACCAAAGTTATGGTAAAAGACATTGTGTATTATAAGTATTTTAATACTCATATGTTTTACTGTAAATGAAAAGTAAGGAAAGAAAAGCAACAGTAGAACAGAAAGTCACTCTAAATTGCAGAGACTGTGATTTAGGGAGAATGAAAAAGTGTATAATTTGTAAGATGATTCTCAGAAGTAGAATGTCAGTAAAAATGAGGATTTATCTGGAAGTGGTAGGAAGGCTGAAGAACTGAAGAGATCATCTCACATTCCAGAAGTGTGCATAATTTCACCATGGTGCAATTTGACAGTACAAATATGTGGTGGTGAAATACTTTGGGTAAAGATAAAAGGAATAAAAACCGAAAAGAGAAATAATAACAACCATCTGTTACACTTCAGAAGAACTGGAAAAGAGTGGGGCAAAAAGAATTCCTGGAGCCATTCTTTATGCTGTGGAATGCTGCACTCCTGAGGAATGTTTACAACTCATATATTTGTTGGTTAGCCAACCCAATAATCCTACATCACTGAAAAGGTCTGTAAAATATGCAGAAAACAAATTTTGGAAGCAGTGCTTAATTGTGCTTGTAAAGTAAAGGCCTACTGCGAGGGACTGGTGAAGAATCACTTTCTTAAGCAAAACCCACATTTAAGATCTAATCATTATTCTGAATTCCAGATTTCCACCCATTTTTGGGTGGAATTTTTGATGACATGGCAGTCGGTTTAGGAGGGAAGTGTGGTATGAAGAGATAAACATTTATCAAGTCTTTGTTCTTGCCAAGGCAGGGCTTAACTGAAGTGTTCTTTGAAAGGCCCAAATCACCTGAGCCTGTGAGACTTCACAAATTGATAAAGTTCAATGCAAGTTTGAGCTTTGTTGTATCACTGTGGATGTTTGACTGCACTGAAATGGCACACACAAGTCAGGGCACTGCACAGCTGGAAAGGTGAACTGCAAGTAGAACAAAACCGTGCTGATTTTCCAAATACACCTTTGAAAGAGCTATTTTGTTTGAGTTCCAGGAAATGCTGAAACATAGGTTTGAATTCTGTTTTTGCAAAATAGAGATTACTATTTTTTGCTTTATGTTATTTTCAGAGTTACCAAAAGTCTAAATGCAAGAGGCACGGTTTTCTCTGACTACTGTGTGACTTCTCAGGTTGATTTATATGATGACAAGAAGTGTTCACTGACAGAGAGAGAAACACACTGTTATTGCTAAGAGAAGTTAAGATCAGATCACAAATACATTCTCTTTTTTTTTTTTTTAGTATGTTTTTGCAAACTCCCAAGCTAATCTGGTTAAGTTCTTCATCCACAGCTGGGTCTCTATTTCCTGTCCAGAGAAAATTCAGCCCCACAAGATACATGTTTCATTCCTGACCTATATTAACATCTTCTCTCTATGGAACTGGTCAAAAATACAGGAAACTGCACACTTTGGTTACGGCAGCAGCAGCACAGTCAAGATACTCTTAGAATTGGTTCTTATGAATTTTTGAGTCTTCCATAATAAAAATAAATAATCAAGCTATTTAGAAAAGAATCTGGTGAAGAATCTTGTTCAGTCCCTCTTCAGTGCTAACCATTCTGGAGACCTCATTCAAGAATCTGCTGTAATGCAAACAATGATTTAAAGGAAGAAACAACTTTGTTAAGAAACATGCTTGTCTGCTCTGAGTACTTCTCATGGTCATAAAATTCATAATCAAAATGAAACTAACCTGGAATAGTAATGAAAAAAATGCCATTATATAGGAAAAATATGGACGGACATTTTTTCCTCTTGTAGTTTGAGAAACCTGTGAGCAGTGCAACTGTTTCCAGGGTTTTTTGAAATACAAAATGATACATTTTTCTAAGCTAAATTAACACAGTGTTGAAATTACAATTTTCCCAGTTAATTCGTGTTTCTCTCAAAATCAAAACATGCTCTTTTAAAAGGCAATGTGTTAAAGGAGGAATGAATTCTTAAACATACTTGAGGTGTCTTCAAGTTATTTATTTGCGAAGAAATCTCTCAGTAGCAGAGTTAGACTGTAATAACAGCTACAAATACTTTTCTGGAAAACAAGGGGACATCAACTTAATATGTCCAGTGTTGAACACAACACTCATAAACTTTATGATAAGAAGCAAAGCAAAAGGGGATTTGTCCCTGTTACAATTTATTTAAAATTCTCCCATAAATTACACAAAGCAGAAATACTGGCTTGGATCACAAATTCCTCTCAGGCATTGCCTTATCAGAGATTCCTCAAAAGCACTAACCTATGTGACCTTTGTGTGAGCCTCAGATGACTCCAATTATTCGGCTGTGAGCTCTGATTCTTTTACACAGCCTGACCTTAACTTTAAAAAATTGAAGAGGGAGGAGGACTGGGGGGAATGAAAGCTGTATCACATGGCCTGACCACACTTTGTACCCTATAAGACAGGCCGCTGAAATCTTGAAGAGGTAGCGGGAGGGATTTTATCTCCCATATCTGTAGATATCAAGAGGAATGGAGTTTCACCACATTGGGATCAACTGTGTAAAAGCACTGTATTTTGACACAGTCAACTTAAAAAGTGATGCAGGAGCTGAGATAAATGAAAAACAGAATGTAGGTTACGAAAGGAAACAGAAATGTGGACCAGGTTATGCAAGAACAGAGAGGTGAAGGCTTGAAGACCCTTGAAAGTTATCGGTAAAATCCTGGACTCAAATCTCAATTTCAGAGGGAACCAATATTGTGGTATGAACGAGGGGTCAGCATGGTAACAGCAGGGGCAGCAGCAGTGGCATGAAAGTGAGATAGGATGCTTTGATAAAACATGTGTTGCTGACGCAGACCCTCAAATCAATGTTACTTCTATGCAGACATTTGAGGCCAGGTCAAGGTCCCACCTAAACTTCTAGCAAAATTTCCAATCATTTCACTGAGGTCAGGTTTTGGGTCCTAAATTTAAGTAGATACCAGATGCTGAAATACACAACAGTGTACACTTCAGTCGGTATCACTTCAAGGTTTAGCTTCAGGATTCTGTTTTATGGATTTGTGTGTTTTCTTCCCTGTTAAAATGCCCAAAGTATAAGTCTGTCCTCTATACTACATCACTTGTTAATCTGTGGCCAAAAATAGAACAGGATGATGGACAATTCTGAACTTAGATTTCAGTTGGAATTGGGAGGAGTTTGCCTGTTTTGTGAGAATATCTACCTTTCAAAGAGTCTTCTTGTCTAAAGGCAGACTGAAAATTCAAAATGCATTTGTTAAATTCATTTTAGGAATTCATAGAATCATAGAATCGATTGGGTTGGAAAAGACCTCAGAGATCATCAAGTCCAACCCTTGGTCCAACTCCAGTCCGTTTACTAGATCATGGCGCTCAGTGCCATGTCCAATCTTAGTTTAAAAACCTCCAGGGACAGTGAATCCACCACCTCCCTGGGCAGGCCGTTCCAATGCCTGACCACTCTCTCTGTAAAGAATTTCTTTCTAATATCCAGCCTAAATTTCCCCTGGCAGAGCTTAAGCCCGTGCCCCCTTGTCCTATTGCTGACTGCCTGGGAGAAGAGACCAATCCCCACCTGGCTATAACTTCCCTTCAGATAGTTATAGAGAGTGATGAGGTCACCTCTAAGCCTCCTCTTCTCCAGACTAAACAACCCCAGGTCCCTCAGCCTCTCCCCATAGGTCTTGTGTTCCAGTCCCTTCACCAGCCTGGTTACACTTCTCTGGACCCGCTCCAGCACTTCAATATCTTCC
>VYXB01006578.1:574335-610798 GCA_013397135.1 Pachyramphus minor
CCAGCACTCTCTGGGCCTGACCCTCCAGCCAGTTCCTAACCCAGCACAGAGTGCCCCTGTCCAAGCCATGGGCTGCCAGCCTTTTCAGGAGTATATTATGGGAGACAGTGTCAAAGGCTTTGCTGAAGTCCAGATAGACCACATCCACAGCTTTCCCCTCATCCACCAAGTGGCGATCATAGAAGGAGATCAGGTTGGTCAGACAGGACCTGCCTCTCCTAAACCCGTGCTGGCTGGGTCTGATCCCTTGTCCATCCTGAAGGTGCTGTGAGACTGCAATTCTCATTGAATTATAATTCAGTGGGTAATCAGAGTGCAGTGGCTGAAATATTGTGATAGGTTCACCATGCCTTCTTTCAATTCTGACCTTATAGGTTTTATGGTGTTTCTTTATCCTTTTTAATACTTCAAATATAAATGAACTCCAAATTTGAAACTTTAAAAAATGTTGGAAAAAATGCCAAAAAAATGTTTTGACAGTTTCAAAACCTCCTTCCAAGGTTTTCTTTAAAAAGAAAAATTAATGAAACTTTGTATTTTACAGGTAGATAGATAGATCAGCATTTTCCATTGAAAGGTCTTATGCTAAAAATATTTTCACTTGCTCTTGACTTTTAGCCAAAACTTAGACCTTAAAATAAGTGACAGAATTTGGGATTGACTTTGACCAACAATAGAAAACACCTTCCTCCACTGTCAAGTTGTTATCCTCTTACAGAAGAGCTACTCATTTGGGTGTGAGTGGGAGGTAAATTACACAGGCATATGTGCTACATGTTAAGAATTACCTTGTTCCTACACCAGTGTGCGGTAGTCTTGCTTCTGATGGAAAGTATGATGAGTCATTTCTATGACTAAGCTCCATAGAAACTGCAGCTGTTAGGCATAAGGCCAATGCATGTCACTGTCTCGCCTCTGTATGGCAAGTGGGCTCTGAACCACCTTAGACTGACTCCCCAAAATGCTTAAATAGGCAAGTGCATCATTCTAGCTCACACAGCCGGCGTTCTTTCCTGTGAAAGCTTTGATGAGGAGGGAAATACCTTTGGCTCTATGTGGCAGGAAGCACTCTCGCCTAAGGAAATAAGCATAGATGTCATTTATTTGAATCTACTTTTCATTATTCCTTTTTGTTTTATTTATCAACTCTGCTTCAAATAAAGGATTCTGAATTCACTAATGTTTAGTTTAAATACAACAACTTAAAAGTTAGGTTTAGCAGTATCTAATCTATACTTTTACCCCATTTTATATCCGAGCTTGCTTGAGATAGGGAATGTTTATACTGAATTGTCATATTTTGCAAATAAGACAAATGGGGCCAGATTATGGCTCAGATGCTGGCAGATTATGGCTCAGTTCACAGATGCTTTGGGGAAGGTAAAGAAGATAAAAAAAAAAAGAGTTTTGCTTGACTAGCAAAGGTTCATTTTCAGTATTCACTCCAAAGAAGGAAGAGGGGAAGGTTATTGAGGAGAGTGCACTGGGTGTGCACTCCACAAACCCTCCGTGGATATTTCAGTACAGGTTGGCCTGTCCTCACAGTCTCTGTAGTGGCTGTGTGTAAATAGCTGTGATGTGGTAGAAATAAATACTGTGAAATCAAGATTACCATCATTCCACTCATCGTTAGACAGTAAGAAATAAATAACAATTTTTGAATAATATATATACCTTTTTTCCCCCCTGTGTTACTTTATGACGGTAATACATATGGGATAGCACTGTAGGTTGGTTAATGGGGTGACCATCCTTGCACTTTTTGCTAAAGGGTTTAAAAATGAGTTTTTAAACACTGTGATCCAACTAAAAAAGTGAAAAAAAAAAACCCACGAAAAACCCACCCCAAACTGTTTAAAGCCATTTTCACTGTAGGAGTCTAGATGGATTCTTGCTCCAGGATATTTTTTAATGGCACATCTCAGAAGATCTGTTACAGAATGAAGCATTGGCAAAAAAAGAGGTTTTTGAAGAAAATAGGTAACAAGAGTTGGAAATATTTTGAGGTGTTTTTTTAACTAGAAAGAGTTGCAGATGAGCTGGAGCATGTGGTGCTCACTTAGGAGTTCTATAGGAAGTTAGCTATGAAATGAGTGAAAATTTCACCCTTGCTTATGAAAATACAATGATATAATTTGAAAAAAAAACACCTGATGCTGTAGTGGAGGATATATAACTCTTAGTAAATCTGACAACTGCATTTAGTAAATTGGTGGTAGTTATAATAAAGAATAGAAACAATGAACATATATAAATATGATTGTTATAATAAAGAATAGAACCAGTGAATCTACTTACATATAATTTACTGAGTAGGATACAAGCCTTGTGTTTACATAGGAAATTAGTCCCAAAAACTGTGGATTTCGTTGAAGGAATCAATCAGTATTGGATGGGAAAATTCTGTTGATATGTTCTACTGTGTTTTCCAGAAGGATTTTGAGGAAGTTTTCATCCAATGGTCTTAAGGAAATAAAGTGCCATGGCACAAAATGAAGGGTTCTAACATGTTTAAATAGTAAGTTTGGAGGTAGAAAAGAAACCAGAAGATTAACGTATTGGCTTTCCTGACTGATGTACCAGTGGAAACCCACAGAGATCATTGCTGCATTCTGTGCTTTCAATTTTGTACAGGTCTGGTGAAGGGAGTCAACAAAATGAGGTGACACAGCTCTGTTAAACAGAACTAGCAATTCAGGATAGTTTTGAAGGGATCTTAAGATGCTGTCGGGATGATAAAGTGGAAGATATAATTCAGTGTTGGAAGATGCAAATTGATGCATCTGGGGTTGACTTTGGAATTGACAGCTGGAATTCTTAAGAGAAGGATAGAAAGCACTGCATAAGTCTGTGAATTCGACATACCTTGAAGACTGCATGTGGTCTTGCCCCCTGCATCTCAAAAAGAATAGAGCAGAACTAGAAGAGGGTGACAGCATGTTCAAAGCTATAAAATAACTTCCAGATAAGGCTTGATTACATAAACTTGGTATAGTGAGTAGGAAAAGAGTTGCCTGAGGAAGGAGGGAATAGAAATCTGTAAATCATGTCTAGCACAAGGGAGGTAGCACAAACAGGGCCATGGAGTAGCAGGTTTGATAAACAAAGGTACGGGTTTTTTTACAGAAAGTGTAGTTATATTGTTGATGGCATTAGCACAGGTTTCTGAGGAGGACTGAAGTTTACATGACCTCAAAAGGAATTATATAAATCCACAGAAGGAGAATCCATTAAAGGCTGTAAAACACAAAGATGCCATTTTTGGCTCAGGAAATATTGGAGGACATTGAGTGCTCAAAGACAAGAGGACATTACTGCATGCTTGTCCTCATTTCCATGCTTCCCCAGCCTCTCTTGGCCATTCCTATGGGCAGGATGCTGAACCAAATGGTCCTTTAGTGAGACTTACAATCATGTTTATGTGTCTGTGCCTGCTTTCCCTCTGCCATAGCTTGGAAACTCATGTTTGCTTCTGCTGAGGTGTCTGGAGCAGTTGTTAGTGTTGGGGACAGAGGGAAGATGTACATTCCCAGCAGCATTCTTTTCCTTTTTTTTTCCACTCTAATAGCAGCCTTAAGTGCTGACTTCTCATTAGGCCACCTCTGATAGGTACAGCACAGCTCCAAATCCTGACATTTGAGGTGATAAATTTACATTTTGTATGCATTATAAGAAACTCTGCACGAACTTGTCCTGTGTTTGGTGCCTTTCAGAGCCAGTAGACCTGACCAGTAGAGTCGTTCTCACCTGCTGAGAGATTTTAGCACCCAGCATGAAACCTCTTGGAAAGACAGTCAGGAGTTTCCAGCCAAACATATAAGTCACTTCAGGATCTAATGGAATTTGGCCTGGTTTTACTTAACCAAGCAAAGTCAGGCCAAGTCAAACAAATAAACAGTCATTTTCAAAATATATCCTGAGTCTTCAGGTGCAGAATTGAACTGCAGACAAATAGGAAGTAGTTACTGTTTTATGCTGAAATTGTGTGAAATGTTTTGGGTTAATAGTACAAATTAAAATTTTTTAGGGGACTGAGATTGCTTGCAAATATGATCATCTGAAGATAAATTAAACTGAATAAAGTGCAAACCAGATATTATATTAAAAAAGAAAAATTTAATCCTGAATTTTCTGAAGAAAAGACTTTTTATTTTAGAAATGCTAGAATGTTTACTTTTGACACTTTAAAAATAAACTTCTTTTCAGTGTTTAATAACAGCTCACTGAAACAGAAAGATTTTCAAATGAAAATAAAAATCATTACGGATTAGCTTAATATCCCCCCAAAATTCGGTATTTTTTCAAAAACCATAAAATGTGTGTTTTGATTCAAACTCAACTGATTACATTTTGTTTTCTTTTTTCTTTAGTGACTGAACCAAAAAAGCATACTTGTTTGTCTAGCTCTTTTTTGGACTATGTTATGAAAGATTTGCAGAGTGATTCACACTAAATTGAACACATTCATAACAAATTATAATTGCATTTTGCAGCAAGAGTAAATATTGTTTTTTATCCTTGTTTGCAAATAATGGTTACTGCCCCATGAATATCAATGAGGAGGGCTAGAAAGAAAAAGTTCAAAAATTTAAATTTGCACAGTTATTGAAGCTTCTCATTTTAAGTGCTTAATGCCCATTAATGCAGATGCCACATTTTCCCTTTCTTCTTCATGATCGTTTTGACTTCCTCAGTTTAAGGAAAACATTGAGAAGAAATAATTTTCTCTTTTCTCCCCCTTCTCTTCTCTTTTCTTCTTTTTTGAGTGGCAATGGCTCCCCTAATTCTTCTCTTTCTTTGAATCCTTCAGTGCTGATAAATTCTTTTAAACCAAAATTTGTTTAATGACTTCATGGAAAATTTGCTTTGTTGATTCCTTTAAAAAAAGGGAGTTTATTTTAACAGAAAAGTAACTGACTTTCTGTGTAATCCTTCAGTTTGGTAGGCGCTTGCCAAAAGCCCTGCACAAATGAAATGCTGTCTAATCTCCCTTGGCCATGCAGAGGAGTGAGCTCCCCATATGCTTATTTGCAAGCTGAATTGAGGGAAAGCTGCGAGGGAAGGAAGCTTCCCTGAGAGACTGTGAATCCCTGTGAGCCAGAGCTGTTACTGCTTTTTTCCTAGCTAGGTACCTGGGAGGTATGTGAGGTGGCATAAGCCTAGAGAATATGTTAGTCCCCACACACATTATTAACAAGGACTTTCTCTCCCCCATGCAGTGCATGGCACTTCTGGCTGAGCCAAGTTCCTTTTTCCACCTTCCCTTGGAGCAGCACATGTCAGTCACTGCTCTTGGCTGGATACTGAGCTAGTTTACTACAGGTGTGTCTCTGTTGCTAATTAGAGATGGTTTTCACTCACAGAAAACCCCTTGGCAAGTACATAACATAGGCCAAATCCCATCCTTTAACTCCAAGGCCAAATGGCATGGCACTCATTTGCACCCATTCTCTTCCCACTCAAAGGAGCGTGGCTTCACTCTTGCCATCCTGTCTCCAGTTCCTTAACCCTTGGATGATGCCCAGGCCAGGGTAGTGTTCTGCACCCTCTCTGTGGTCAGACCAGTGCCCTGTAGCCTGTTCATTTACATGCATGAATGTGGTCATTGTGACTAGACCTACAGAGGGCTGGTCCCTTGGCCTCTGCTGTGCCTACATAGGAATGTAGCCAAAGGCATTTTCCTTTTGTAAAAGCTGAAGGTATTTGCCCAGATGAACAACACCTGAAACCATTGCTATTACTATCTGCCATTTTATTGTGTCAGCTGAGAACTACGTCCCAAAGGAAAGTAGACACAATCTATATCTGTTCTAAGCAATTTATAATTTTATGGCCCTGATCCTATGCTGATTTTTGTGATGAATGTAGTCTATATTTGCATTAGGTCTTCACCCACTTCTAGAGTTTATCAATCTTTTATCAGGGTCAGGGTTTCTAAAGACAGCACAGCTGAGAGATTTGAAAAGCTTGGACACAGGTAAAGCTTCCGAACCATGATTACAGTTTACACCAGAAAGTTTACTCTTATTTTAGATTCATTCATAACTGCTCCAAAATACATATTGGCATATTTAATCTTCACTTACTTTAACACTTCTTGCTCTTTAAAGTCCTTGCATTTTTATTTGCTTCACTGTTGGTCATTGCACTTTCACTTTCAGCCCTCACAAAAGTTCAGAATTTTCACTTCTCTTTTTCTCCTCTTTTCAATGGTGAAGATTCTCTTCAACTAAACACACACATATATTTAGTTTGGGATGATTTTCTGATATCCTTTTTTTAAAAGTATGGTCTATTTTTGGTATGGAAAAATATTGCAGGTTTTATTCTCTTGAGTTGCTTTTATCCAGTTATCTGCTTGGTATCACTAGCATGACTGAATAAGGAAGAGCCATTCACATGAAATGTCTGTGTGATCAAGGCTTTAGTTACCATGACTGAGAGACATTAAAGTCTGCAATAAGAAAGACATTTTCCTTTCACAACACATTTCCAAACTCAAAGTGTCAACTAGTAATTTTCTGTGGTTGGGCTGTATTAGTTTCTTGTGTAATCTCATAAAATGTTGCAGAATTACACTAAGAAGGAATTTAGACCCCCGTCTTGAAATTTCAGTTCTGCATAAGCATCCATGGAAATACTAATTACTTAAACCTAAATATGTGTTGTTGTGTACAAGGAGGTCACAGATCTCTACTTACTCTTTTTGTGATTATTTACATTAAACATGCAAGAAGAAAAAGCAGACCATGCCATATACATGGAAATACTTAAATGACCACAGTCATGAATGATGTAGTGCAGATTATCTGAAAGATAATTCCACATTTTGCACTTTAAACACTGCCAAGTTGTCTGAAAATTCTGGGATACGTCCGTGAACCAGTGCAGAGGAACCCCTGTCAGAAGCACAGGAAAGTAATGGCAACTAGAATAACAAATGATAATATTCAGTCTGTGAAGCATGATTTTGGTGCATTATGGGTTATTACACTATTATATACAATATTGTTAAGCTTTGATGCTTCGATGAATTTGGCACCCCATTAAACAAGGCATAGTAGAATCACATAATGAGAGACAATCTTTTCTGAAAATGTTACTTAAAATCTGCAAGATGAGAGTGAAAGAGAAGCACAGAAAAATGAAGCCTATGAAGATCATGGTGTAGATCAGAGGCTGAGTCAAGAATACTGAATGTCCAAACTCTTAATTGATCCTTTTCTTTATTCAAATCCCACTGCCATATTCATGAGATTAAGCGCTGGGAACCAAAAGCTTAATTTTTCTGTTATCACACAAATCAATAACATGTGATGGCCATAACTGCAAATAAATTAGTTTAACTTTAGAACTTTCTCAATACAAATTGTTGGATATTGCCCCTTCTAATCCCACCATAAGCATTTCTTGTGCATTACACATAGTTCTGCTGCCAGCTACATGGAGAGCACAGGGAAACTTACACATGGGAAGCTGAAGGAATTTCCACAACTGCTCCATGACGTGGCTGGCATTGTCATTTTTGTCTGGGTTTAGTGACATACTGAGGGATTCAGCCACAACTTAAATAATTGAAAACACTCCCAAGACATCCGAAAAAAAGTGGCCATGCTCTCGTCTTGCTAAAATATCATTGAGTGCAGTAAAAGCAGTGTCACATTACTTTAACAGAAGCATTTAACATTTTTACTGACAGAATCTAAAGCATGTGGTTATGGAGTGTGAAATCCTCATTAAAATTCCTCAAGGAAAATCAGTCGAATAAATATCCAGTAATTGTCACAGTGCCCTCACTGCTGTAGTTTTACAATATAATAATTCTCTCCGTTGATCAGCTTTATTCTCTTATCATACATAGAGATCAAGTTCTTATTAAGGAATTTATCACCCATCAGGGACAATTCTGATATTTCTAAGTCTAAAGATGTAAAAATATGCTGCAATAACTGTAGTCATACTGGTGCATTCATGGAGCTTCCTTGTGCAACTCTTCCGGAGTAGTGGCAGTTGCCTCTCCATGCACACATCTCCCATTTTCCCCTTCACGAGGTGCATACAGAAAATACAGACAAGGCAAAGTGGGATTCTGAAATAAGGGGGTGAATCAGAAGTGGGAAACACCACCAATTCTACTCATTGTGCTCAAGTCTTCTTTGCATTTCTCCCTTTGCTTTTCTCTGTAGAGAGGATTTCTGTAGATCACGGTGTGTTATTGGACTATGCAGCCTGGAAGTGAAGGGATAAGACACTGAACTAATACACAAGGGGTGTGCCCTCCTTCTAAAGGATTCTGGAATAGACTAAGGTTTTAGGGAAAACTTCAGTATCTTAAGTCCTAGAGTTTCTTCAAAAGTGAGAGGCAATGGGTAAACCATGCCCCTGAACTGGAGAAATTTGATGTGTGTGTGTGTATGTGTGTCCAGTATTAATTATTAACTCTTTCAGCTATTCAGTTTAATAAGCAGTAGCACTATCTTTACCTTCATCCTGTCACTATTTTAAGGTGCTTGGCAGTTCAAAAGGACCTGAAGAGTAAGGTATTTAATGTATCTTAAAAGAGCTGCTGGCTTCCCTAGTGGCAAATGATTCCTATTTTGGTTAAACTGGGAAACATTTAAATCTTCCACATCTCCTAACTGCCATGAAAATGTCTCTGCATGTTACAGAGTTAAGAGTTTGTGGCTATATGACTCTCACAACACATGAGACTCTCAAGAGAAAATTCACAAAGGCCTAATTTTAAAACATTTGTGCTGCCAAAATTGATAAATCTTTGAACAAGGAAACATTATTAAAAAATCTGATACTCTATGAAAAATGAGTGTGTTAAAATTGGAGGCCAAACCCCATCACTAGCATATGAAATAGATTCTTGTCTTCAGATATAAAACCTGTACTGAACTTTAACAGTTGAGTAGCAAGACTCTGCCTTTAGTCTGGGCTCCAGAGAGTTCAGTGATGGATATCTTGTGGTCTGCCAGTCCAAGCAATCGAGTGTATGGCTGTTGTGAAATCATACACAAAATAATCTAGTTATGCACATGTGAAAGTAGATGGAAGTGTTCAATACAAAGCTGGTATATTTTTCTTCACATTTTAACCAGGAGGTGGCATTGTATCATGTCTTTTGCAAAAAAGGCATCATTGTTTTATTTTTATTTTTCCTTTACAAGAAGACTGGGACTTTAGAAACAACACTAACTAGTGTTTTTCTGTTTTGCTGTTTTGGGGGGGTTTATTTGTTTTTACAGATGTGATGAATCATCACGCATACATATTTCATTCTCACTGAAAATGTGCTCTTAGCCTGGCTGTCTGATACTCACATCCAGTTATCCAGTTATATTTCTGGTAAAAACAAATTGAAGAACGTTATCTAGAGTACTACCTGTACATACTCTGTTGTGAAATGTTATTTCTGTTCATATCTGTGTTTCAAAAAATTTGTAGTGGTGCCAATAGAAACTACATTGCATTAATTCACAGCCAGGACAATTACATATCACTGAATTTCAAATCTCTGATTTATGGTGACTCAATAAAGCTGTTCTCCTAGAACAGATACAACACCTTTGTAAAGGTCAGAAACCAATACAGGAAGTTTAAATGGTCTGAATTTTTTACATTTTACACACCGCTTAATCAGAGTCCTCAGAGGTTTGAGCTGGTATCTGAAATCAGCAAGGAATGTCAGCTGTTTAAAAAAAAAAGTGTTTCTGTGTGTGTGTGATTTTTGAAAGACATGGGATTGGCAGATACTATCAGTCAGATGTCATGCCCCCGTAGCCTGTGGACTCATGCAGATTGTAGGGAAAGATTTCTGTAGGGGATGACAGTCTCAAAAATTGGATCAGTCTCTTCAGCCACCCATCATGTGCAATGGCTTCTCTTCTGAGTCTGTGATAATTTTAGTTGTATCTTGTGCAGTATGAGTAACTGTCCCTTTGAAACCACACAGCAACTAATTACAGGAGGTTGACAGTTGCTTATCATCTGAACTAATCCATCATCCTCCATACTGAAAAGCTTTTTTACCCATTGTTAGTCAGTCTCTCAAAAAGTTTTGTACAGGAGATACAAATAGTGAGCCAACATACACATTCTGCTGAGCTGCAGACCACACACGGGAAGAAAGCCTCCTTCTCAAAGTACTGATTTCCAGTACCAACTTCTCTGGTACTTTGCTAGAATATTTTCACATCAGAATAGAAATAGAACTGTATCTGAAAGTGAAAGGTATTTAACCTTTTTATGGTCCCATAGCCAACATCTCTGCTTTTCACACTGGAAAAGGCATATAATTCTGTGTTTTAATTCCTTGTGTATGTGGGGTCGGGGTCAGTTCATAATGGCATTCATACAAACCTTTAAATACAGCCAAAATCAAGGAAGCATAGGTGTCAAAGTCAGAAATGCATTGCCCTAACCTTGCAAAGGTCTATTGTCAATATGGCTGCTTCAAATTTCAGATTTTCAGAAGCAGCAGCCTGATTCACCACAAGGAATAAATGCTTTTGGAAACAGGCATTATAATCATCTCCTTAACCACTGGTTAGCGAATTATGTTGACTGTTTGACATAGAAATATCCCTGCAGCAGCAAGTAACAAAAGTCATATCATGCAATCAGTGGGTTTGATGTTTTCCAGTGTTGTAGAGGGTTGGAAACCGTATTTATCCTCTACAATGTGCAACCCAATCCAAGATATTACAGAAATACAGTTGAGAACTACTGATACTATACTGCATCAGCTTGAAAGTGCTGGCATGGTCTGTATTTCTTATTTTGAGAAACAAATACTGACATTGCCAAATCCTAGAATCTATGGACAGTGTGCTTTCATTGTATCTCAATGCTGAACCAAACCTTCTATCTGTATTCTGGAGGGTACTGCAAGCACATAGCTAAGACCTTTCCATTTCTAATTATATGTGATGGAAAAGGTCATGAGACAGATGAGAAACCATATTCAATCAATACCAGACTGATTTTTCCCCCCACTGATTTTGGAAAGTGTTTCATGGTTAGTAACACTCTGGGATACACAGAGAAAGAACAGTAAACTGATGTGCCTGTAAACATATTTATTTGGCATTTTGCTTCACTGAGCATAGAAGTCATCTGGCCAATCTTAATTTTTTTCTAAGGGACCATCACAAAAAGACCCTGTAATACAAAGGAAAAACAATCTGCAAATGCTCCCTTGAAATGTGGCCTTTCCTGCCTAGTTACAGAATGAAATCCATACAGCTGCAGATTTGTTGACCTGCACATGAGATTGGAACTATAATATGAAAAAAATGAAATTCTTCCCTGATGATAGGTTTTTCTCTATTTAGATACCACTAGTGGGAACAATATAATGACTGCAAGGATCTGCAGACCCCTGTATAATGTTAGAGAATGTCATGTTGAGAAAGGGCATATGTTCTCTACGTCACTGCTCCTTAATCTTCTCAGATTTTCACAAAGAAATCATATTAATCAAATCTGCTTTCAGCTATATGAAAAGTGTAGTTTGAATGGTTCACAGCTTAGGAAAAAATTGAATGTAGAAGGAAACGTTGGATAGAAATAAGCCCAGAACTTAAAATAACTTCCTGTTGTCAGTATCCCACTTTGTAATTCTGAATAGATGTGGCAATTATGCACCAGAAAGCTCTGAAACTGCCTCATACTGTGGCTGTGGAGTGGTCCATGAAGGCAATGCAGGAGCAGGGGAATTGCCAGATGAAATCAGACTGGTGAGCCATCTGCTATTGGCTTGAAAAGAAAAAAACTAAACCCAACAAAACATCCTACCCAGAAATACATCAGCAAGGGGCAGAATTCTGCCTGGCACTGAAAAGACACCCTGCTCTCCTACCTCATCTGAAAATCTGCTTGGTAATTTGAGGAAGATTGGGCTCCATATGCATGAAGTGCAGGTTTTGTTCCAGTCTTGCTCCTTTTCCATTGTCATTTGAAACAAAATGAAGGGGCAGAGGGGGAAAGAGAAGGAGACATCCTTTCAGTTCCATGCAGCAGGGGTATGGGCATGGGAGGCAAGTGGTTGGCACTCTGAAATGACCAGGGTCACCTTACAGTGGTCCCTCTGACATTGGGTTGTTTTGAAGACAGTCTTAAACCTGTCATAATGCATTGTTTTATTAAATATAACAAATAAACCCCACAACATATGTTGTGCTTCCCTCATTGCTATTAGTGTTTAGTGTCTACTTGGCACAACTATTGTGTTTGTTATCATTCAGACTACAGAGAAAGACCTGATCCCTGTGCCCTAAACCCGATGTTCTGATGTTCTAGTCTTGCTCTCATTGAAACCGTGGGGAAACTACCCTTGCTGCTGACTTTGGATATGAAAAATAGAGGGGACATGAAGGTGCACTCCTTTCCGCTCTGTTAAATGTGAATATCAAACTTCTAGTTAAATGATCATCATATCACAAAGTAAACTGAGATAGAAATGACAGAATGTTGGTTCTGGCAATAGGATCTGAAGAGCACTTCTGCATCACTTAAAATAAAGGTAACAGGATTTCTTTTAATTCTAGAAAAAAAGAGAGACACTAATCTAATGAGAATTATATTTTAAATTGATGCCAGAAAAACAGGATATTCCTGAGGTTTTTCTGAACATGTCTACTTCTGTCTGGACTCTGGGGAAAATCTACTAATAACAAAGGCATGACATTAGATTACAACCACAAAATTGCACTCTTAAGACTAATGAAAATGGGTTAAATCTATACCATTTCTTGTTTGTAGTATAATCCCTGCCATAAGAATAGTCTTTCCTGGAATTACTGAAAAGGAAATTCTCTCCTGCTTATAAATGCCATTTTATTTTTTCTCTCACTACATTTGTAAAGATAGCTGAAAATGTTTAGCTTACCACTTTTCAGAATGCTATCCAAACCTGGAGGTGGTTATTACTATAAGTGGAATCTAGCTTGGGCTAGTGATTATTGTACTGTGACATTTGGAATCAGAAATGTTTAAGTATATACAGATGCATGATAAAGTCACACTTCTGAAGGGAAATGAGATTTCTAGTCTATGTGACTTGCAGATGCCTAGGATTACAGAATTTCTGTCTGCTCTGTCTGCTGTTCGTATTGACTACTTGTATATCCCATGGAATTTCTTGCTTATGACAGGAAGACAACCTTCAAATTTGCAGGTCTTTTGCTAAGTGGAATACAATAAATCTCAGTTAAATGTGGGAATACATCCATGCTAATTCTATAAGAGTATGATCTTGTAGAAGAACTAGGTGGAGAAGTGAATGAGAGCAGCCCAGCAGAGAAGGACTTGGGAATGATGGTTGATGAAACGAATCCCGGCCTGTAACAAAAGGAGTGTGTCTAGCAGATCAAAGAAAGTGATTCTGCCCCTCTACTCTGCTCTTGTGAAACCCCACTTAGAGGGCTGCACTCAGTTCTGGTGCTGCCAATGTAAGAAAGACGTGGAATTGTTGAAGCAAGTCCAGAGGAGAGCCACGAAGTTGATAAGGGTCCTAGAGCACGTCCCTGTGAAGACAAGCTGAGAAAGTTGGGGCTGTTCAACCTGGAGAAGAGAAGGTTGCGTAGAGACCTGATAGCAACCTTCCAGTATCTGAAGGGAGTGGACAAGGAAGCTGGAGAGGGATTCTTCATCAGGATCTATGGTTGGACAGTTCTAACAGAAAGAGAGTAGGTTTAGATTAGATATTAACAAGAAATTTTTGACTACAAGGGTGGTGAGACCCTGGAACAGGTTGCCTAGAGATGTTGTGGATGCCCCAACCCTGGAAGTGTTCAAGGTGGGTTTTGCTGTGTGTGCTGCATATGTGCATCTGCAGAGGTGTTGAGTTAGGTCCTGTGGGCAGCCTGGGCACCTCTTATGTACACCACTGTTTACTTTGAAACAATCACTCAGACATAAGTGACTCGCTGTGAGGCGTTGGAAGTCATGCTGGTTGGTGTAGCATTCAGTGATCTAACAACCTCAATCTCACTGCAAGAAAAAAAAAGACAAATTTTTCACGGGGTTCATAAAAAAGTAAAGAGAGGAGCATACTGCTTCCATTGCCTTTTTGATGCTATTGGAAACCAACCTATCTAGA
Source organism: Pachyramphus minor (assembly GCA_013397135.1). Classification (NCBI taxonomy): domain Eukaryota; kingdom Metazoa; phylum Chordata; class Aves; order Passeriformes; family Tyrannidae; genus Pachyramphus; species Pachyramphus minor. The sequence goes on from VYXB01006578.1 coordinate 588,446, forward strand.
AATTGCACTAGACAATCTGATGTAAACTATGTTGATTTAAAAGCACTGATCGAAGGAGATGATGAAGCTTGCTCACATAGAGTCAAGCTTCCTGGCATGTTAAAATTGATGGTTGAAAGTATAGAAAAACCCACTTGATTTGAGAGAAAAGGTTTTAGAATTATTTACATTATTTTTACATTGCTCTTTCTGTTTTTTCTAGCTCTTCAATCATTGACTTGGAATGGCCAGCTGATGTGCGAAGGTCTGTGGTGTCCTGCAGCAGACTAGACGTAGCAGTAACTTAGCAGGAAACCATGATTCAAGTGTACTTGACTCTTCAATTTTCTTTTTTTCTCAGAAAAGTGGTTGAAAGTTGAAACTGACTCTTTTCAGAGTTGTACTGAGTGCAACATTGCATGTGTGGAGAGATCCTGAATTTATCCAAGTGACATGTCTTTCCAAGCACTTGGTTTGTGATTGTGATGATGAAGAGCAAAGGGTTTGGGACATTCTTATTCCAGGTACATCATGTGCAGTGTAGTGTGTGTATATATATATTCACCAGTGAAACTGACAGTTTCCTCAGGAAAAATATAATCATAACAGATTGATATCTCCCTGCAAGCTTCCATTCTAGACTCACTTTAGTTCTTTCTGTAGCAGAGATGACTTGTTGAAGAGGTTCAGAATGAAAATACGAAATTGTTTTTATAGGTAGCCAAACACAGTCTATTGAATGAGGCATTCGGATACATATCTGTTCATGACTGCTAACTTCCTTCTGTCTCAAGAAGACTTCCCTCCCAAGCAGAAATTGCAGAGTAGGCAGAGGTCACTTTGTACCTGTTGTCTTTCTTCTGCATTTTCTCTAAGGAAGTTCTTAATCACTGTCAAATACAGGATACTGTACTGACAGAGCCTTTGCTCTGACTCAGTAGTGTTCTGAAGTTATATTCTTACACATTTCAGTTTCCATACCAACTGCTTCATGTTGAATGCTCTTGTGAAATGTTTGCTGCAGACATGGTTTTCCAGTAACAAAAACCTGAGAATGTATTACACAATATTTGTAGACCTCCCATTTTATAAATCTCTGTCTATCTCCCCATGCAAGTTTACTTTCCTGCCTACTTTTTTATTCCCTCCATTGCATCGCTAAAACGTCAGGTGTCTTGCTCCTTCTCCAGATACATTCCTGAATATTGATAATATTTTCTTGCCTCTCTTTCCTTAATAATGATTTTACTTGTATTGCTTGATCCAGCAGGGCACCTACCTTGGTGAATACTACATTAGATTGTTGTCCCTGGTGGTCTTGGACTTCACCAGAACTAGGATTAATTTTGATTCTTTCACGTACCCACTAAACAACACTGCAGTTAGAAGATGCTTTTTTCTGTATTCAGTAGCTTACATAAAAAGAAACACATTATCCTAAACTAAATGTTTAAACTTTCTATATTTTGAATGGCTGGTTAGAGTTCCTCTTTGTCACAGATGGTCAGGTTCGTAAAAGGAGAGGAAAAATAATTGCAAGCATACTAAAATTATTGAACTTGCAAAAGAACAGGTAGTATAGTCCCTGTCTGTCTGTAACAGAAGTGTCTGGAAACATCAGAGTACAGAGGACATAGATAAAAAACTCTTGTATAATTAATGAAACTTGAAAATAGAAAAAAGTCATGCAGTCTAGATGAGGCATATGTAGCAAGAATCAAACTGTCAAGGTGCGAATAGGGCTGACTAGAAAATGTTTTTAGGTAAAAGGGAGAACCCAGAAGTTTTGACCTTAAACACAAAAATTGTCTAAAAATCAAAACTCTAGGGACTTGATACAATTTCTAGTTGGTTTTCTTGTTGATCTGTCATTCTCTATTGCTCAGTTTGTTTATTCCATGATATGCTATCCCTTGCTGGTCCATCATGTAGCCCATCAGAAAAACCAGGCTTATGAGGACCTTTGGGGGAAAACAATGAAGACCTTAAAGTTTTTGTTGGGAACTAGATATTGAAAACTAATTTCTTTGAAATTAGGAAAGGAAATTTATATGTAACCCCTAATTGAGGTCAGTCTTCTACAATCCTAACAGACATTATGATTTTTGTTTTCTTCAGATATGCCATATCATGATAGAGTAAATAACTGGAGGAAATGTATATAAGGGGCAAGAAAAATGTTTTGGTTATGATGCCATCTGTCCAATGTTAGATGACTGCTGAGGCAGTGGAAATGGAAATTAATATAGTACAGTTTCTGTAATCTTAAATCATAAATTAAATTAACATCACATTTGGCACTTTCAGACAGAGCTGATGGCTATGATTATGGGTCCTTCTTGCCTTCTCCAGTTTCATTTATTGTTAGTTGCTATTATATGTTCATTAAAAAATAATTTAATAAATAGTGGGATTTCCTGCCTGTAAAACAATTATCAGAATGAAGAGTGACAGCAGTGGCTGCGGAATACGCTGAAATTTGGTAACCCTTTGTGAAGGCAAAGCAAGACATTAAAACCTTAATATTTAATAAAAAACTATTCAGCACAATAGTGCTTTCCTCTACTCTCCATAAGTAAGTAAAGGAGAATTTGAGGCATCTTCTGGGTCCTAACTCTGTCTCTGCCATGGATGAGGCCACTTGTATCAATAGTTTTGTGTACCAGTGCTTATTAATCAGATAGAAGGGCAACTGGGCAAAGTCATGACACTGTGGACAGGAATTCACAATTCTCTTACAGAGGTGAGTTTTGAGGACTGTACTGAAATAATTTAGAGGAATCACTCACTGATTAGTTTAAAAATTTCAGAGGACTCTGGATATCTGAATACAGACTCTGAACTTCATTATGGTATACACGTATGTGAAGCCATTCAGGACCAGGTGTTTTTTAGTAGCCTTTCTGTACTGTTTCAATACCTCTATTCAACTTGCTTAAAAGGTCTCCAATCTCACAGTGAGAGTGAGGAATGGTGGAGGAAGCAATGAAAGTTTGGTGAAGGTGAATGGGGGAGCCTGAGAGAAAAAGAGACAGATTGTTCAGACAGGCAGAGAGTATATGAACAATAACAGGGACTGTGTTTATACTGTCATGTTAGTTTAGGATTCAAGGTCACACTCAATAGTTTCCTCATTGCTTACATATTAACGTTCACCCTGGCCTTACTGATTCTCAGGTAGACCTTGAGTCTGACCATGAACACAGTTGTACACATACTGCAAAAGCCTAAATGATTTTAAGGTCTAGGGAAGAGTCAAAATTAATGTGGAAAGAGCTGAAAGAGGTAGGCTTAGGGGCGATGAAGTGAGATAAATGATGGAGTGCTGGACAACGAAGAGTTAATCTCAGGGGAATTCAAGACAAAGTGGAATAGTAGCCAGGGCAGCTTCAGGGACAGAGGAGGCAGTTGTCTTCTGTAAATGGAAACTGTATCAAGAGGTTTTTCTATAACTTTACTGAAATGCAGATTACCAGGAGCCAATCTTTTTATCCAGCAAGCTCATGTAAAACATGGAGAGAGCTACTGACAGCAGTCATCTTCTCTGACATCTCTGGTATAGCACATAGCCCAGGGCAGTACCCACCCAAGGAGACTTGTGTTTCCCATCAGCGGGGAAGAGAAATTCTCAGCATAAAAATGCAACAATGGCAATAGTTTTCTTTCCTGGAGATCAAAATAAATAATTTCAATTCATACAATAGCTCTTTAAAACAGACAAATATTTCCTCGTAATAGTTGCAGTACAAGGGATTAACATAACTCTGAGCACTCTCTGAGGACAGTGCAGCCTTCAGTGCCAGAGAACACACCTACGCTGAGTATGATGTGTGCTTGTATGAGTCAAAAATAATATTCACAGCTGTGATGGTTCAGTTCCACAGAGCATGCCATGAGCCTTCCTTTCACATTATATTATCCTAGACTGCATTGTTCTGGAAGGGAGACATTGAGTCTGGCTCCCTTTGGAGATGCCAGGAAGCCAGAATATGTACATGTGGTGCCGACTCCTACAGGATCACTCACATTCATCTAGAGGTGGCAGGGTCATTGCAGCTAATAATTCCTCTCTCAAAACCTGGCTCCTCACCATCTTCATAAACCCTGAAGCAAACAGAATAGTACCCGCAGGCCCTCAAGAATGCTTATACAGCAAGAATTTGGCATCTTCCAAATGTGATTCATAAGCTTGTTCATTACATTGTGCCCCTTAAAATATCAAAAGGAGAGTCCAGGTACATACTGCAAGCATGAATTTATTCCTGTTTGATGAGATCATATGTTTGCCTGACCTGGAGGACTTAATAACTCTCATAAAATTGTGATTGAAGGAACTGGTGAAGAAGCAGTTGAGAGTGCAGATGGGGGAAGAAGAATTAGGAGTAGTCAAAGTTTATATGGAGAGAGGTGGACCAGTTAAGCATCAACTTAAATAAATTATGATGGTAGACTGAGATACATGATTGAATAATAATTAGAAATAAGAAGATTTAGAAGGATTAAGAGAGTGAACAAGGAACAGTAATCAGATAGCCTCTATGGACAGGGTCAGGCACCATGGCAGAAGTTACATGGCAGAAGGAGAGAAAAGATCTCTGTGACACTTTGCTTTGGATATTTGTTCAGTCACTGTAAATTTGAGAAGTCAGCTGACACATGAAGCTTAGATACTATAACTGTGACCAGGCAGTACTTAGTATCCAGGAAGTTGCCTATCAGGTGCACAGGGCAAATTCTCAAAATGAGTATAGATTGCTCCCATGTTGCAGTTATTGAATAAATAAAAACTATAGATAGTTTTTATTTTCAGGATAGTCAAAATATATGACAGGAGTATGCAGAAGGAAATAAACACAAGAGACAGTGAGAGACATGTTTAATAATGTTGATAGGTATAAAGTTTAGGTTGTAGATTTAGTTACCTACAGATTTGCAACATCATCTAAGAGACCATTTTAGTCTTTCACTGTTCTGTATCTTTTACAATGGAAGATATTAATTGGTTAGAAGATACACTTTCTTCGAAGAAAAGTCATAGTAAAAAACTTATCTTTACTTCCTGGAAACAGAAATGGCTTTAACAAAAAGACAAGTCATCAGTTAGTGTTCAGTGGTTCCTATCTTATTCAAATACTGCTTTTCTGCTTTGTTCACCTGAAGGAGATGCACAATGCACAGAAGGAGTTGTTTAAAAAGGCTTTAGGTAGGAGGAATAAGAAATGAGTGTAATGGTAAAAGTCCTTAGCAGAATGTAGGGCTGGACAAAAGTGCATGGTGAAAAAAAAATTAGGTAGTTATAAAAGGAAAGGTAGTCTTGGAAGGGAGATCTTAAAGACCAAACAAGATAGGACACTTTGGAGGTAATTTGGAGCAGCAGAGGGAATTTCATATCTTGCAGATACAATTCAGTCTTTTTAAGGACTTGCATCATAATTTGCTGGTGAGAGAGAAACATTTCTTCTCACTATGTGGTCATTCAAACCATGCTAACATACTGGCACCCTGCGCATGTTATGGGATTGCTTCTCAGTGAATACTGAATAATTACTCTTACCACTGGAGAGATTAATAGAATGAAAATTAAGCTTCTCTAAATGCAATCTTGATTATTAGGGCTCTGAGTGTGTTGCATGGAATGCATTGCTCAAGTGTTCAAAAAAGTGCACAGTATGTACTGTGTTATCAGTATTTTGAAAGTTAAGAGTTTGACAGGAATTTTAGCATTAAATGTAATCCCATATGAAACACTCTCCAGGAGCTAATCTATTGCCATTTCCTGTTTATATAACTAGATCAACCATAATGAATTAATAAAAATACATGACAATCCTTGATGCACTTAGCAAAGCATATACCACTGACACATTCTTGAAAAGACTGCTGGTTTATACAGCACATTTCTTTTGCCCACTGCCTAGATTTTTTGAGAGTGTCTTGCCTTGAAACGTAGCTTAGGCACAGAGCTATATGGAGGAGGATGTTCCTCTCCCATGCCCAGGTTAGGTCCTGGGACAGTACTCTTGCTTCTGCACCCGGCACAGACTGGACTTTTCATCCTGGTAGATCTGAGGTTCAAGGATCTGAAAACACTGAGTGGAGACACAGACGTTTACTGCTTTTCCCTTCAGTGTCAGACCTTCTAAACCTCATACTGGCCATTACTGCTTCCACATCTTCTCACACCTTAAGAGGGAATTGTGGCTTCCTGTGCAGCCCTGAGTGAGGACACAGAGCCAGCACAGATCAAGTGATGTGCCCCAGCCCCTCTTGGAGCAGGGACCACGTTGCATATTCAGCAGGACTTCCAGTCCTTGGGAGATTTCTATGCTTTACTTCTCAGCACACACTTTTCCTATTGTTGAGGTGATGTTTTATGATAACTATTTCTCCATCCAAACATACAGATACCTTAAGGACCTGGTCCCAGTAAGGCACAATGCAGGGGCATTTTTAATGCGGATTGTATGAGCTCTCAACTTGGTCAGGATAAGCTTAAGAGCTCTGTGTCAGCACTGGCCAAATTACACTTGTGCTGGATCTGTGGTTAACTAGCATTTATATTTCCTATATTTTTCCATTACCTATGGTATCCTGGATCTTTTTCAGTTCAAATAATGGAGGACCTTCTGCTGTAATTTGCTTTAAAAAAAGAGACAAATTTCTTGTAAGGAAAAGACATGTTTTTCTCTCATGGATTTGTAAAACAGAGAAAGGGGTAAGACCCATATTAAAAGAATAATAATGAAGAATAGAAAAAGAATAACCATGGAGAAATCAACTCTGAAATCATTTGGGGGGAAGAGATCAGGGCAGAAATATCCTGTTGCAGCTGTTCCCCGGCACCACACAACTGGAAAAAAAAAGGATTCTTTCAGTTAGCATTTATTGTTAATACTCAGTTACTCAATGTTTAATTATTTCTTTAAACAAAATTTTGCAATGAATATTATTTTATTTTCTTTTAATTTGAAAAGGCAAACCTCTAAAGAAGTACATGAAGAAAAAGGAACTGAACTTATAGGATGAAGTGTGCCACTGTGACAGTTCTGTGAATTTACTCAGATAGTGAATTTGTCTCAGACAAAGACCAGCAGATGTCCAGCATTCTCTCACAAGTGGCCTCATCAAGTTTTTTTCTAAAAAGTTATTAAAATATTTTAAATTCTAATTAGTAATGAAAAGGTTACATAAATGGCTTTACTTTCATGTGACAATTACAAAACAACTGTGTATTCAGTTGATTGCAAGTGAAAAAAAGAAAGGGAAATTTTCAGCCTTGACTTTCATGGTTTTGAGAGATGGGAGGCTGCTATCAGACACAAAATGCTGGAGGCAAAGGAGCCCTGCAAACACAGGCAACATAACTATGTAGAGATTTGCTATTTAGAGAAGTTTTTTGCATTTTTCTGAAGTGATGGTCATCTGTCAGTTAAGTGACAAGGATTAGAGCTTTACTTTCAGTTTCATTCCAGGGAAAAAGTAGGATCATTAAGCTCAGAAACATGCCTGTTTTTCTTTAATGCAGCCATTGGAAAAATGAGAACGTTATAACCAGAAATCCCTACTTGGTAGCACAAACTTATTTTTGATTTCACTAGAAATTTTTGAAACAGCAAATGTTTATACACAAATTTGGATGTGTACATGTTGTGAAGTCTTTGGAAGTAGAGGAAGAAGATAATGTTGAGCAAGTATGAAAGCAAGGCACTCAGAAAGCTGGTACTCTCATTAACATACACCTTTTCTTTTACCTTTCAAAAACACACTGGTTTGGTAAGAAATTTATTGACTGATTGTTTTCTGAGAGTTCATGGGATTGTTGCAAAATAGAACTTGCTTTGTTTGAACTTTTCTCTTTTATAAATCCATATGAAGCCAACATTATGGATGAGAGATTTCAGTCATCCCTACTACAGCACTTGTTCTCTTGTTATTCCTATCTGTCACTGTCATTCTTTGGAGCATTAGAGCTGAAAGCAGATTAGAGCATCTTTCAGAGCTGTTCCCAAAACCAGCAGAGGTAAACGGTCTAGGTATATGTAGTCCTTCAAATGGCTTTTCGAGTGGCTTGTATTGATGCTGAGCTTTCTGCCTGCAGCTCATTTTTTCTCTGCCAGTACTTCTTAGGTCTCTGTTTATGGATTACAGCAGTCACTGGAGTGCTGCAGGAATCAGCAGCCCATCTGTCCTGATGGAAGGGTGGAATGTCATTGTGATTATAAACACAGTCTTGAACAATTACATGGAATGATGTGGGCATGGATAATGGTGATAATACAGTAAAGGGCCACAAATATGGAAGGTTCTCATGGTGATGCCATGCATGATTCCCTGTCCTTTTCTTTTGATTGTATAGAACTCAGTTAAAATTTCCAGGTAACTGTAAGTTCTGACTCCAGTCTGCACTCTCTTTCCAACACAGGCCATGCACTCAGCTCTGCTATGGGCTGCCTATAGCCTACAGCACAGTGAATAAGTGTGAGGGAGCCATTTTACTCTTTGGATGACTGGTTTTACAATCCTCCAGTTCCTCGTCTGGGGCTGCCACACTGGAAATCTCTGCTCCTTAGACTGTCCTTAATCATCACATAAAGAGAAGGTAGGGAGTGGAGAAGACAGAAATTGGAAGGCTGTAATGCTGGTCACACAAAATATGGAAAAAAATCACATATAAACCATGCAATTTTCCTTGAAAGCAGTGTCTGGCAGTGAGATCACAAAAGATTGGACTTTTTTTTACCCTAACAAGGATTAGCAGTACTTTGTTCTGTTTGTTCTGTTCCTTACCTGTTACGATTCTTGTTTCTTTCTGACTGTTTTTTTGGAATCCTTTGGTGGATTGAATGTTACCCCAGTTCTTATGACTGTATTTATTACCATCAGCCTCAATATTTTTAGATAATGTGTAATTATATTGGAGTTATTTCTGCATTCACTGTCTTCTTCTGTTTTGATAATTTTGTTTTGCACCTTACAGAGGCTTTTTTCCAATACTCTGAACATCCCTGTATTTGATGGCACTCCATTTAGACAACTGCACAATCACTCCACATCTTGCTGTGATGGCAAGTCTTCAGAAATTCTGAGTTAGTACTGCCTGCAGGATTAACGCACGAAAGAGCTGCCAAGCTCTTTGTGAGTACCTGCAAACAGGAGAACATCTACCATCCATCTCCTGAATGGGTTCCAGCATCTTGTCCTTTTAGGAATAAAAGAGGGTAGTTAAACCCTGAGTAACATTCTACAACAATTTCCACCAATGCAACTCTACCAGCGGTAACTAATTTCCATTACTATGACTGATAATGACCCAGTTACATGTGATGGTCCAGGTTCTTGAGGGTTATTGCATGGTAGAACAGGATGAAGTGTCCAGGACATAATTAAGAATAATTCCCTAGTTGCCAGAGAATTGTCAGGAGACAATACTGGAGATAGGGTAATAGTCCCTTACAGTATTTTCCATGCTCTTTCTCATGCTCCAAAAATCAGACAATGATTTTTTTTAATCTTCAAAGAAATGGAAAAGAAATTAGAAGTTTGCTGAATATGGTATTAATTTTGTGTGTATATGTGTAATGTGAATTATCTCTAATAATTGCTGACAAGTCTGAAATGCCTACATCAGTATATAACCATCAATAAATGAGAAGTAACAGTGGATATATGGCTGCTCCACACACTTCTGTACAAGATTGCTCTATTTAAGACTGGAAAAATTCAGGATGAAAGGGTAAGATCGTTGGCGGGAAAACATCTCTAGAATTTTTTTTATTCTTCAAATTGTCTTTTGAATAACTTTATAGATCACTACTTTCCTAGTATAGGTTAGTCCTTATTTAATTAGAAGCTAAAAACAAAGAATCCTGTTTATAACTCTTAATCTACTTAAGTTATTATCTTGCTAGCAGTCCTGAAAGAATATTCAACATATTGAACAGATTCATGCATGCTTCATTAGGTCTTTATACCTTAACTGCATATAATCATTCCCAGCTCTGTTGTGGTTATCATGGTGGAACTTCCACTGAAGTCAATGAACTCTGGTTGTAAATCGCCTGCAAAACAGTGACTGGGACAAATTCTCTCGTTATCTGAAACCTTTGAAATGCCACCGGCTTCAGTGGAATTGCTGGAGATATGACTGAATTTGGTTTAATTTTCTGGTATTTATTCAAGTTAGTGCCTTGAAGACTTGGAGTTCTCTCATTTAATTTTAATATTTTGAGCTGAACTTGACAAATATCGATAAAAATAGTGCCTTTAGGGTTTGGTTGTGAAATCTTTTTGTGACAACTTCAAAGATGTCTATTAGGATCAACAAGCCCTTTACTGAGCTTTTAGTGGTCACAGAGGAAAGGTAATTGAAAGCATCAGTCGACTAATAGGGTGCTTGAAAAATGGTGATTTTTAAATGGATTTTTAAAAATACACCTAAGAGTTTATTGCATTCAGATTTGTGCAAAATACAGACATTTGAAATATAGATAAAAATAAGTAATATAATTTTGTTCCAATCAAAGTTCAGGCCAGGTTTTCTGATCTTTTCTCTCTAGAATAAAAGGAAAATAAGAGGAGAAAGAAAAGAAGGAGACACCTAGAGAAATCAAGAGGATGGCCAAGTGAATGGCAGACATGTTGAATATGGGCATGTTCACTTCCACCTGAGATATCAGAAGACCCACTAGTTTTACTCTAAAGCAGATTTAGCAGGTATGCAAGAGGGACTGCGGATCACATTGTGGTATGCAGGGTTTTTCAGATCATTCTGAGGAGAAAATTGTTGTCTTTTTTTATTTTTGTTTTTAAACTAGAGTTGTAAAAATATTAGAGACCAATTTTATTAAAGAAGATGTGTATTTTGCAGCTTTTTTGTTTGGTTTTGTGTATGTTCTCTTCACACTTCTTCTTATGCATAGAAGAATCTGTGCTTTTTGACTTCCACAGATCTTCATTGTGGAGTTGATTTGAACTCCATTTTGGTTTTACATTTTATGTACACACAACATTTGCTCACCTTACTTGGGTGATGCTGTAATTTCAGGATTATTGACCCAGCCAGGCATAGAGGATGCCACATTCATTCAGTTCATTGTCTTCCAAGCAGGATGCTGTCTGAGTCACTTGCACACTAATAATTCTGTCATCCTTTTCTGTAAATCTCCCTCTTTATGCTCAGAAGACCTGACAAATCCCATCACAATTCATTATTTGGGGAGAACTGTGGAGGCTTTCTGGAGTGTTAAGTCACTGGCTATGGCCCCTGAATTCTCAGCCATATGTGAGCATGAACACAGTACTGGGGAGGACCAAGTGCTTAAAAAAGGCCTTGCATAATGTCACTATTCAGAGAAAAATGAAGACTTTCTCGGCATCAACACATCTTTTTACAGGCTCCTATTGTCATAAGAGGTCCCCAGCTTGTTCTAATTTTGCTACATATTTGTAGTTGCACAGAATGATCATAGTTAGAGGCTGACAGTCCTGCATCCTTTTTCAAGAGCAATGTTAAAATGTTACGCCTGCTTTCTGAAAGCAGTGAACAGTACTGCAACCCTAGCAAAATTTGCAGGTTAAATGCACTCTAAATCATTAATACTGCTTCCTAAAACTCCATTGAGGTTTCCCACCCATAGGTTGATTCAACCCAAATCCAGCTGGACCTGTGGTATGTATTGAGAACACAGCATTCATTTCTGGAACTGTAGGTGCAAGTTAAGAGCCTATCAGCATTGCAGTTTTGAATATATTTCTGAGGATTTGTAATTTAGGTTTCCATATACATCAATATGAAACTTGGCATTGGTGTGACATTTGGTTTCAAAGAGAAGAAAGGATTTTAGGCAATCAGTCATTTTTCAAGTTTTGGGAATTTTTGCTGACATTCATGCTTCATGCTACAGTAATAGAAAAGGCAGTTATTAAAACTATTCCAAGCTCTTTCTCTGGAAGATGTGGTGTGATAGTAATTAAGAAAATCTAAAGAACAGAGTCCTTAAATAAAATGAAAAGATAGACACTCGGTTTTTACATTTTCATTTTGTTTACATGTTATGTCATATGAGGTATTTATGACAACACTTGCTCTCCCATATCCAAGCTATATATTCCCATGACAGATTTTTCCTTATGCTTAAGGTGGAAGTATGAGGATCCCCACTATGCTCTGCTGTACCAAATGATGCAATGAAGCCTATAATGTTGTAATTCTGAGCTTCCCTTCCTTTTACTGCTCTGAATCAAAACTCCCAAGAGAAAATCGGGCATCTAGATGAGTCCTCTTTTAGCAGGTGGTACTATTTGAAATTGCAAATAAGCCATGTAAAGTATTTAATTTAGTGGTATTCCTACAACAAAGCTGTCATTGTTGCAATATACTCACACATAGGATTTGAAATGTGAACTGTGTACCCAGGAACAGTGAAGAAGGGGAACACAGGATAATACGTGGAGTTCCTGATTCCAGACTGGGTAGTGCTGGTATAGTTCACAGCAGAAAGGATCCTGAAACTTACTGTTAAATCTATATGTGTCTACTGAGTGTCAGAGAAGGATTTTTCCCTTTACATTTGATCCAGCCATCAGCTGGTTCTGCCCCACAGAGGGCAGCTTCTTTTCCCCACAATATCCTTTATTGGTCCAAGGTCACACAGATACCATGTGCTGACCAAAAATTTTAAACTTAACTCCTTGTCTGCACTGTCCATCAGGGTTCAAATTATAAAAGCCAGTATGCATGTTTTAGTTAGCTGATACTATTAGCTCAGATCAGGTCTGATCATTGTCTTGGAGGAAAAGACACAGATTTTGTCAACGTTAATGCTAACTGCCTCCGTGGTCCAGACCTGTCTCTATGATCCCTTTCCTCTCCTCCTCCTGGCACCTGAGGGTAGCAGGCATCTCACCTGCTCAGGGCAGCCAGGCTACCAGTGTTGTTCCAGCTTCAACCCTGGTGAAGTTAAATACTTGTCTACATTTGGAAATTAGATGGGAGTAACTGAATCGTGTGAAGTGTGTGTGCAATAGCTTCTTCAGGATAAATCCATGTGTGTGTAACTCTAATCTTTTCCAGCTGGCTGCAAAACCCAAAGAGACATTCCTTGGCAACTGAAGTAGTGAACTGTTTTGCCATGTCCCCTCTCTGCCACCTCTCTGGAGCAGAATCACAGAGGTCCACACTGGTCAACTTTTGCCAAATTGAAATTTTCCTACTTGGAAAATTTCCTACTTTCCTACTCATCCAATTTGGGTTTTTTTCTCCTAGAAAATTTCTTAACTAGAAGTGTACTTTGCCTTGTACTGCATGATCTCAGTTTCCTCTAGAGGATCTTGGGAGGGACTTGGTCAAAGTCTATTCAAAAATTAAAATACCATCATCACCCTACTATCTTCTCTTCTTTTGACATACCCAAAGTATTCTACTGGATTGGGACAGGGTGCTGGGATAATGGAATGGAAGTTGCAGTACCACTGTGCCCCTATAGAGCAGTACCTTTAATAGTGCTTATTTAATGTCAAGTTTTGCATTTAGTTAATTAATGATAGAAGAATCTTTTATATCTTTCCCAGTTTTGTGTCCTGGTGGCAATTTTGGTTTGACATTTTCCTCAAATGGGTATAAAATTACTTGAGCAGAATGAATGTTAGAATGAAATAGGGGTTTTTCAAAAGTAAGCATCAAGAGCATTTCTACTTTTTCCTAGCAGAATTTAATGACATCTTTACAGACAATTACACACAGTTGTTTTGGTTTTTTTCCTGTTAAAACCCATAAATGAGGAAAAGATAATGGTTTACAATCAATGCTCATGGACCAGACAGCTAATCTGAACTTAACTAAAAAGTCAATATTTAGCTGTACCTTATCAGTGGAGAAATGTCAAGCACAGAGATAGACATGAACAAATTTCCAAATGATTTCTCTTTCTTATGCCTCAGTGTTCAAAGCTTCATGGAAGAGTTTCAACATCAGATAAGACAAAACTGCCTTTGACAAAAAACACATAACAAATGACAAACTTGCATCTGCAGGGACTTGAGTTTATGAAACGAAAACACACGTCAAAATTCATTCTAATCTCTCCCTGCACATTCCATTGGTCACCTTCTAGTCTGTGTGATGCAGCAGTTGATAGTTGAACACTACAGGCAGTCTTTAAGAGATAGCAGCAGGAAATGTGTTCTCACTGAGTGAAGTCATAATTTGTTGCCACCCAAAACAAAATTGGCATAAATAATTTTGAATTCTAATATTGCTAAGGATTTTAATATATGTATGCTGTACTGACTGGGTATTGTGCTGTTGTGCAAGAACAAATCTTGCTGCAAACAATTTGGTAATTAAAAATTTATTTAATAACTTCTTTATCAACTCACTGATAAATCACTTCTACTGTAATTCATTTAGCTGTCTTGATTTTTGTGAAGGAACAGCTAATGGAGTTATAACAGTAAAGAATTTAACTCTTGTCTAGAAATTGGAACTGTTTCATTTATTCCTATTGCTATACTTCATGGGTGATCTCTTAATTTTAAGACATGATGATACATAGCTCTCAGCAGAGTCATGGGGCTTCCCAGTCTAGAGGGCAAAACAGTGTTTTTAGGAATGGTCGTAGCCCACAGAATCCACTAGGTTTGTGTTTGGGTAATTTCAACATCTGTCTATACTGCCCTTTGTGTATGGGAGGGAGGGGGTGGATGAAAGGTGGCCTGTGGTGTAAAAAGCTACAGCTCTGCTGCTTTATGCACTTTTTCAGTAAAATCTCCTTAGGGAAAAAAGTCATGTTAGACTAAAAAATGTTACTAAAAGTATTGGTAAGAATGAACCCAACAGAGAGTAAAAATAACTGCATGATTAGCACTTACTAAAGCTTAAACATAACAGGGTTTCCAGGGATTCCTCAAGATTGAAACAGTAATGGGAAAACTCCTGAAATTAAAAGTTATATTGGGGACCTCAGAACTGCCCCTTATTCTTACACCAAACATGCATATTTTAGGTTTGCAACACTGTTATGAATATTTTTTAAAAGTATTGACATCACCAGATTTCCCACAGTTCTCAGGTATTTACAATTTTTTAAATTTTGGAAGAATGCCTGCCATAATTAGAACCTTAACTTTTAAATTGTAGATGCTTTTATTCAATGAACAAGTAATGTTCAGGATAAGAATATGGAGAAAAAAAGACAATAAAATATCTTGATAAAGTTTTTAGCAATGCTTTTGGAAATACTACACTAATGAGTCCACTTCTTCTCTGAAAGCATTTGAGACTGTCAGTTTATATGCCTTTTATCAAACAAACATCTTGGAAATGTAGACAGTGCATATAATGTTACTTCTCTACTGCATCTTCAAAGGAATTTATACTTTGGTAGCTACACACAGCAGAGCGAAAAAATGAATTAATTTTTTTGACAAATAGGGATTATATTATAATTAAACAATATTGGTGTAAACACTGACATTTTCCTCAGAATGGAATATAAGATAAATATGCTATAATTTAATAAAAGAAACATTGCACTATTTTCTCAACCTGATCACTCATATGACAATGTTTTATACACATTAAATAACACCCCTTGCTGCTATTTATGTCCAGTTCATGAGGAGCCTGCAGAAAAACTGATTCAGTGTTTGCCATGCAGTGTATCTATGCTGTTACTCTATTTTTGTTTGCATGTGCTTTCAAGATAACCAAAAAGCCCTTCTGGTTCTGAAGGGTATCTCCTCTCCTTCTCAGAAAAAAACTATTGCAAATGATGCCAATGTTTATTATCACACCTCTGTTCCACTGCAGATTTTGGAAAGTTTGGAATCCTATGGCCAGGGTGTGGTTGGAAAGGTGCCACTCTCATGGATGACTGCAGGATGTTTGGAAAAAGTAGGCAGGGAAGAGGAGGGAAATTTTTGCTCCATACAAAGTGATTCTTTTTCTGCACAGAGTTCCAATGTGAGAGCAGGGAAGTGTCTGCACACATTGTCTGGGTCAAAATCAGAGGGCAGGGTAACACTGCTGATGCTGTGGAGGGGTCTGATATGGGCTGCCTGACCCAGCCCAGTATCCCTCATGCCAGTCACTTTGCTAACAACCTGCGCCATCCTGTACACTTGGTGGTCAAAAGACCATGAGAGGGGAAACTAAATTCAGAAATTACCAGTTTTTCCCAGCTGCCTGTAGAAAGAGTGGAATTCTTATAACTAGTGAGTGAAATGTGTGGCTGAGTTTTTTCTGTTGACCCTTGATGTCTCCTAGTGACGCATTTCTGAGAAGGCTGCCATTGCATTCCTCATGGTTTGACAAGCTGTATCAAAGGGAGAGAAAGGTTGCTCAATCAAAAAAGGGAAGAGCCTCCAGCCCTCCATCTGGACTGGCTATATCTGCTCTAGGGGAAACACAGCCAGAGTGGAAGACATTATCAGTTATGTTTGCCTGATATATCTGTAGAGATTTCTTTTCTACAGAGGTGTCAATTAAGGGGGTTCAGAATTAAAAATTATATATGGGAAGATTTACCACTTTTTCCTAAGCTAAGAAGTTGGTCATTTGATATGAACCAAAGACATGGAAAATTTGCTTTTATTAACGAGTTGCAGTCCTGGTATAGGAACATGTTTAACCCATAGATTTAGCATATTGCTTTGTTCCTTTAGTAGCTCTTTCTATCACATCTTTAAATCTAATCCAGATATTTTTGCATTTGAAGTGAAAATAAAAGAATTGAAAAACATTATTTGTGGACTTTTGCCTAAGAGAAATGCACAAATTAAGGTCAAATAAATCATATTTTCAAATTCTCTATAATTCAAATGGAGAGTTTCACCCATTTAGAACTTCACTATATTTATTTGTTGACTTGGGTTTATTTTATAGAAAAGCTTTCTGTTTTGATTCTCAGACACCAAGAAATGAAGAATCCTTCATTTTTCTTGGTAAATTTTTTCAAGGAGTAATCTCTCATAGCTTCTAAGATGTGTTTCGTCTTCCTAGTTCTGTTTCAGCCATCGGTCTTTGATCCACTTTTCTTTAGTAGGCTAAGGACCACATTATTAACATCTGGTAAGTGCTTAAAGAATAGTGTTAGGTAACTCCTACATCTTTCTTTTGACAAGCTGAAGAGATGAACATCTTTAAAACATTCTCAATAAGGTATTTGTTTAAAGTCTCAAGTTATTTTTGTGGCCTTTCTTTGTAACATCTCCAAGTTTCAACACCCTTTTTCTAATGCAGATACCAGAAATGAACTTGATATTCCACAACTGATCTTGCCAGAGTTGCCCACAAAGGCAGAATGTTTTTCTTGCTTCCAGCTTTTCTTTTTTCTTTATCCAGGGCTCAAAGAGTACTTGGGATGCCGCATTGTACAGAGTCCTCATGTTTAGCCTGTAATCAATCATAACTTACAAATATGTAGCCACTGCCTCCCAAAGGTCTCATCCCCTCCAAGTACAACCTTTGTTCTTTGTTCCCAGATCTGTGGCTCTCTAACTGGTCAGAAAAAAGCCTTGAAACATGAAAAAGTGGTCTGGGGGAGTGCCACCACTGTGTGCTTGTGCATGTGTAGACCAAGGCTCCCATGGATGGGGGACTTAAGGCTGGGCAGGGAAGGGCTGTGGGAGCTGGAGACCATCCTAATGTGGATTCACTGGGGCAGGGTGGTCTGGGGTGGGGGTGCCTAAATGGGGTTCTGGGCTGTGGGTAGGGTGGGAGGCCCCTGGACGCTGGGGTGGGTAAGTCAGGCCTGCCAGGGCCCTGAGGAACAGCCAGTTTGTCCAGCCCAGGGCCCTGAGGAACAGCCAGTTTGTCCAGCCCTTATGTATTTCTGGCTGTGTCTGGAAGTAAGACATGTTGGAGGGTAGGTTTCAGGTCTGGCCAGGTATAGCCACGTTTGTCTTGTTTACGTGAACTAGGCTGACACCTCCAATGAATGCACTGTCTACCTTGGTGCTTGTGCTTTTCACTTTCCTCTCCTCACTGGCCATACTGGAACACAATGTTAGCTTTAACACCATTAACTGAGATGACCTACTCTAGCCAGCTGCACAGAGACAAGATATTTATGGTTTATCCCTGAATAGCTTGTGGTTTTTTAAATTTTCCCTTAAGGAACCTCCTGAAAGCAGATACAGTAACCTTCTGGATTTTTTTCTTTTGCAATGATTGCCTGCTTTTGTCATTTAGAAAGTTTTCATTGCCTCCGTCTTTTATCTTTTTTACAGCAAAATAAACAGGTTTGTTTTGTTCCTGCCCCTTCTGCACTCAGAGAGCAGTTGTGTTCCAGAAGACTGTTCTTGTGGCCCTCACAGATCTCTATGTCTTAGACTAATAAATCAAAATTCTTTTTATCATCCCACAAAAGTCATGTTTTCTAAAGATTTTGTTCCTTTTTCTTCTCTCTGTCTCTTATTTTTCTGGTTTTGTTTTGTTCAAATACGCTGCCCCAACTGGTGCCCCTATACCATAGTTGTGATAGACCTTACATATGACATTTCTATTAATACTAAAACAGCATTTAAGTAACAATTGCCTTAAATAGGCAAGACATGAATATAATAAATAGGCAAGACATGAATATAATAACTATATGGATAGTTATACCCAAAGCAAATTTTTGTGCTGTTTGATCCCTTGAAAAGCTCACTTAAGTATATTTTCTGTTACATTAATTGAGGAGAACGGTGCAGCAAATTAAGGAATCTTAAACATTTTTCCTTTCATTTTTTCTTAGTGTAGCTTTTTCTTTCTAAATGCATGTGTAGGCTTCATTGTCTGCTTTGCATCATTTGGCTGTCTGACTTGGTATGCTCCAGGTCAGGTCACATATATATCATTTCTGAGCAAGGAAATTCTTTATTTTGGATCAAGTAAAATAACCTTGACTTATCACTAAAAGAATAATTATCTGGAATGTCTGCTTTTAACTCTGCTATTATGTGCTGCAAATAAATTATTGTGTGAGTGATACAATAAGCAGAGATACTTCTGAGTGACAAAACAAGCAATACAAGCTGTAAGTAGTGTGAAATCTAGTGTCAACTCATCATGCTTATCATTTGTCACATAGGCAATAGCAAGTAATCAGTCATTGACATGGGATAACTGAAAATGATATTCTAAAACATTTCTTGGAAATAGGTCATATTTCAAGATGCTGGCTCCTAGTTTTCCTTTGTGTGTGTTTTGGATTATTTGTTGAATACAAGCCAGCTATAAATAGAGCGAAAGGCATGATAGACTTGACTTTGACAGATGATGTCTTTTCCTCTATTCAAAAACCATCAGTCAGGACTAACATGGGGTTTCAGCATTACCACACTGCACTCAGTGAACTAAAACACGTGCTTCACAGAAAATGTGTGTTTTATTTCTGAAAACTAGTATTAATGTTACAACTAAAAGAAAAAAAAATTATCTCTTATGGATATTTACACCCAGTAAATGACCTTTTTTATCCTCTTTAAGATTTTTCTGAGGCAACATTTTTCTCCAGTGAGAAGATATTTTGACTTTTCTTTCAAAAAAGCACTGATGTGATGCCAAATATGAGATGCAGTCTAAAGAAGAAATGAAATTATTTGTCCTGTTTGGAATATTGAAGTGAACATTAATTTTTGACCATTTAATGTATTTGAACAGCATTTTGTTTCTTTAGTGATGTACATTTTCTTGGAGCCAAGGATTACACACAAAGAGAATGGAATAAAAGGGGTAAGGAATGCAACTTGAGGTTCACAATCAAAAGCCGTTAACAAATTTCTGCTACTTTTGGATGAAACCAACTTATCTGAAAAGAGTTAGAAAAGATTTTATATTAAGTTAGGTCTTCTGTTAAAGTACTTGCAATCCTGTTAGATGAACAGTTGCAGTTAGCAAAGATAATTCTTTCTGGAACAACCTAAACCTGTCTGTGGAAGAAAATGAAAGGATAATTTTTCCAAACAAATCTATTATGATGAATTGTTTGTTAATGGACATTACTTTGAAGAAAAAAAAAATAATCCTGTGCAACTGCTGAATTTGATAAGTCCTCTGTATAAGAAACCCTTTCCCTCAAACACATCAGATCATAAATCCTGTTTGAAACAACCCAAATTTAGGACAAATTCCATTCTGGATGTGAATTTTTTAATCTTGGACTATTGCCAGCTACTTATGAATGTTATGTTTTCCAGCTACATGAGTAGCTGTGTGGGTTTTATAGAGAGATCCAGTGTCTTTCATTAGACCAAATGATACAGCTATTTAGATTTGAAAAAAGAAGTCTTCAAATGAATTGGATTATAATTCCTCTAATTAAGAGGAAGGAAAAAGACAAATGATGAAAAGAATTTCTTCATAAGAGGTTAAGAAATGGATTTAGTTATAAATGTTCTGTAGGTTACCTGAGACCAAAAGCAGTGGTTCTTTCTGCTATGTGGAGATTGACTTCCTGTGATTTGAAGGTTCAGTCCATGGCAAAAAGATATAATAACTTCTACATGTCACATACCCCCAACACCAGGTACCCTGCCAAACACTACAGTCTTGATCTTCTGGGAACTCTGAGAAAATGACAATAACAACTCAGCTTCTAGAGTGAAGAAATATGGATGGAGAAGTGATTGGAGGACAGACATTACGGAGGTGATGCAACTTTGTGTTCTTGCTTGTGTCTTTCCAGAGTGTTCTCTTGGCAATTGGTAGAGAGTCCTCCTTTTCCTGGGACAAGGTTTTGTTTCCCATTGTGGTCAGAGACATAGCAGTCTCTCCTACTGTGTGAGGAATGTGAGGAACCATTATGGGCTAGGATGGTGAGGGGAGTAATTGCACCAGATTCAGGGCGACACAGTTACTTCTGACTCTGGATAGCAAATGGGTACGAATGATAGAAACAACTGTCATGGATCACATTGAAGAATCAATGTGGTACAAGAGACAGAGAGATGAAGAGAAAATATTTAAGGTACTGTTGTTCAAGGAGAATGGGTATATTTTTAAAAGTTCAGTGCCAGATATAGAAGGAGCATTAATGTCAAAGCAAAAAAACAAAACAAAAAAAAGAACAATCAGGAGGAAGATTTGTCTAGAGAGTCTCCTGGTTGCACCCTGTCTACCAGATAGATTACAACTGCAGCCACAAAGAAAAAAAGAAGGGTAGTTGTAGTCAGTGACTCCCTTCTGAGGGGAACTGCGGGCCCTACAGGTTGACTGGACCCATCCCACAGGGAGGTCTGCTGCCTTCCAGGGGCCTGAGTGAGGGATATTAGTAGGAGACTATCTCAGCTAATTCAGCCCTCAGATTGAAACCAGGCTCTCCAGAGATGAGCCTAAGGGTGGAAAGGCCAGGTTAAGAGAGAAACCAGCAATCCAGCTGACATGCAGCAGTATGGGTAACAAACAGGAGGAGCTGGAAGCCTTGGTGCAGCAGGAAAGCTATGATGTAGCTGTCATCACGGAAATGTGGTGGGATGACTTGCATGACTGGAGTGCTGCCATGAATGGCTACAAGCTCTACAGAAGGGACAGGTAAGGTAAGAGAGGTGGAGGGGTGGTTCTGTATGTTAGAAATTTTCTTGACTCGGTAGAACTTGAAGTCAGCAATGATAAAGTTGAATGCCTGTGGATCAAAATCAGGGGGAAGGCCAACAAGGCAGATATCCTGGTGGGAGTCTGTTACAGACCACCTAACCAGGATAGTGAGGATGGTGAGTTCTTCTACAAGGAGCTGGCAGATGTCTCAAAATCACCAGACCTTGTTCTTTTGGGTGACTTTAACCTACTAGATGTCTGCTGGGAACTCCACATAGCAGAGAAGAGGCAGTCTAGGAGATTCCTCCAGTGTATAGAGGATAATTCCCTGCTCCAGCTGGTAAACGAGCCTACCAGAGATGGGGCCCCGCTAGACCTGCTGTTCACAAACAGAGAAAGGCTGGTGGGAGATGTTGTGGTCGGAGGCTGTCTGGGGCACAGTGACCATGAAATGATAGAGTTTTCAATACTCAGGGATGCAAGGAGGGCCATCAATAAAACCTCTACACTGGACTTATGGAGGGCAGATTTTGGACTTTTCAGAAGACTAGTTCAGAGTGTGCCCTGGGGAAAAACCCTTGGAAACAAAGTGGAAGACGACCAGTCTGGCTGAACAGTGAGATTTTGAAAGGAATTAGGGCAAAAACGAGAGCCTACTGATTATGGAAAAAATTACTGGCTACTCACGTAGAGTTTAGGAATATAGTTAGGTGCTGCCGAAAGAAAATCAGAGAGACGAAGGCAAAACTTGAACTGGATTTTACCACTTCTGTTAAGGATAACAAAAAGTCCTTCTATAGATACATTTATAGCAAAAGGAGGGATGAGGAAAAGCTCCATTCTTTGCTGGACATGGG
>VYXB01006583.1:0-16157 GCA_013397135.1 Pachyramphus minor
GGACTGCAGGATGCTGTTTTTAAGTCTCTCTGCTCTAATTGCCCATGAACTGTCACTACTCAACATCAACATTGCTGCTCTCAGTAAAGTTCGTCTCCAAGAGGAAGGCAGCCTTAGAGAACATGGTGCCGGTTATACACTCTTTTGGTCAGGTAAACCCAGAACTGAAAGGCNGGTCAGGTAAACCCAGAACTGAAAGGCATTTTTCAGGAACTGGCTTCATAATCAAAAACTCTATGGCCTCTAAACTTGAAAATTTGCCAACAGGTTATTCTGATCGCATTATCTCCCTATGCCTTCCACTACACAATAAGCAACAGGTCGTTCTCTTCAGTATCTATGCCCCAACCCTCCAAGCAGACCCTGATGAGAAATTCTGACAAATTCTACACCGACCTATGCCACCTTATTGAAAAGGTTTCTGCAGATGATAAGATCATTATCCTTGGTGATTTCAACACCAGAGTAGGAAAGAACTCTGAAGCCTGGAAAAAAGTGCTAGGCAAGCATGGTGTTGGAAACTGCAATGATAATGGATGCCTTCTGCTTGAGTTTTGTGCAGAGCAGCAGCTCACCATCACCAATACTATCTTTCAACAGAAGGATAGTTTGAAGACAACCTAGATGCATCCTAGATCCATTGGCACTTCATCGACTATATCCTGGTGCGACAGAGAGATATTCACGATGTTCGTCATACCCGTGTGATGCCCAGTGCAGAATGCCAAACAGATCACCGCCTTGTGCGCTGTAAACTTAACCTCCACCTCAAACTCAAACCTAAAAGGGGTGGTGTTCCAAGGAGACTCCAAGTTAACAATCTTCAAACAGCTACAGTGAGAGACAGTTTCCAAGCAAATCTTCAATCTAGGCTCGAAGACCATCCCATAGATTGCTCTAGAAACTATACAGCTATATTAAAAATCCATATGCTACAAATCTCAAAAATTCTAAGGCATCACTCCTTTTAAACCAGGTCACACTGTTGATTCCTCAAACATTTTAAATCTTGATTTTTCAAAAATGCTATTTTATGTTTATTTTGAAATGCTTGTTTTCTCTGTTCAGTGCAATGTTGTTTATTACATATGATTCAATATGCCTAATAGAACTAAATGTGAAGAGACAAAGAACAACATTTTTATCCACACTAAGCACATTTAGAAATGCTCATTTTATTTACCGATTCTTTGAAGCAAACCATTTTCTAATTTGTAAGGCTGGCAGAGTTCACAGTATGTTTATTAGTCACACCTCTTCTGCCAATAGGCTATTTCTTTGATCATTTGCTATAAGTTCCAAAATATCAGGGAAAACAGCCCAGAGGTGTTTTGGTTGTATCACAATGCATACTTAAAAGTATCTTAGCTCCTTGTTTATTGGTGGCCCTTGAAGCAAGACATTCAAAGAACATTTGCTGGCAAAGACAAGCAAAGATATGTCTCTGCTTTATTTACAGTGAATTTAAGAGAACATTAATATGATTTTAAATAATTTAATATTATCAGGCAGACTTTCAGCATTGAATCTGTAGAAGTGCAGGGGTGACACCAAATGATCTATGTTTAAAAAAATCTTAGATATTTGTCAGCAAGCAGCATCATCTCTAAACTGATTCCTGATAAATGTACAAATGCTGCCCTTTCTACTGTTGTGTCATTAAGGTTGGAAACGAGTTCTCCAAAATCATTGAGTCCAACTTTGACCACACACCATCGTATTAACTATATCATAACACTAAGTGCTACATCTAGTTGTTTCTTGAACACTTCCAGGAGTGATGACTTCATCACTTCCCTAGGCAGCTTGTTCCAATGCTTGATAACCCTTTTTGTGAACAAATTCTTCCTGATGTCCAGTCTGAACCTCCTCTGGTGTAGCTTGAGGCCATTTCCTCTTATCTTGTTGCTGGTTGCCTGGGAGAAGAGACTGACCCCCCAGCCCTGCTATAACCTCCTTTCAGGTAGTTGTAGAGAGTGGTAAGGTCCCCCCTTTGCATCAGCTCTTACTAGGAGAGCTATAGTGCAGGACAGTTCTAAAGAAATGTATCCAAGTGCTGAAAAGACAACAACAACAAAAAACCAAACCAAACCAAAACAAAAAAAAACCCAATGAAAAAAAAGTTTTGGCTCCAGGGTTGGGCTTTTAATTTATCTTCAGGTATATTTTATGAACTGCTTTGTGCAAACTCTTTTAAATTGAAAATTTTCTTGAATAGTTTTCCATACATTTTCATGGAAAAAACTTGAGCTTTCAGGAGAGTCAATATAACAAGATTATTTTCCTTGTTTCATTTAGTTACATGAGATTTTTGCACACAATAGTAATGCTTCCGGTACCTTGTTTTAGCCTTATTTTACAATATGTAAAATATTCTGTTCCCTGACAGACTATTGCTTTCCTGTAGATAATTTGTCTTTAATGGCAGCTGAAGGAAGTATCAGTTTGGGGAAAGGCTAAGCCTCTGATGAAGCACTGAGATGCCTGTTTCACTGTCATTTTTTGTCCTAAAAGACTGGGCTTGAATGAAGTGAGTATTCCCAAATACAATTACAAAATGATAGCTTCCACTCTAAAGATTTATTTTATGAATTCTATTTAATTCCACATAGGGCCAAAAATTCTAAATCTGCTGCAGATGAAAGCTGAGTGTTTGGATTGTGATAGACTGAAAGTTTATTTTTTTTCCTCAGTAGAGAATAACCTAATTTTGCTCTTCCTAAAGGTCGATAAGATCCCTGAGTGGTGAAGATAAAGATAGTTCCTGTCATGCTCTAGGGGTCATTTACTCTCTTATACCTCCTTTTCCCTAGAGCAAAACAGAACGGTCTGGTTTGACTTGCAGTGTTTGACTTCACCGAGTATAAGAATGACAACATAAAGTGATTTTATATATAGAAAGGTTTTAGTGTAATTTTGAGATAGAAAATCAGGAATATTTCAATATAATGCCATATTTTAACAGATAAGGCAATTTCCAATTTTTGCAATTCCAATCCAGAACTGGAGATTGATTGTCTAAAAAAGCCCAGTGTGGCCCATTGCCTACAAGTCTTCCTTCCTAGAATTTAAAAACTCTTTGACAAATCTTTTTGTGTTAGTGTAATTTATATTTTATTTTGTGCATCATGAAGTCATTTGCACTGGTAAGACAAGCCCAAGGAAAGAGCAATGCAGAGAGACTTTCAGGGGGTAGAGGAAGGAAAGAGCTGACAGGAGTTATGTTTCAAAAAGTGTGATACCCCCAGCTGCACATGGAAACATGTTTGTGGTATCGTATGGTTTATAATGACTCCATACATTTCACCTGCTACAGATGTGGCAGGTATGAATAAAATTCATAAAATATAGTCAAAATATAGTCAAAGAGCAGTCTCAATAAATAAAAGCCTTTGTAAACAGGATGCACAAAAATAGGGAAACAGAAGAATACAAGATGCCTAGATAAATACCAGAAGTCTAAAAATAAGGTGGGGCTAAAATGGTATGGGAATAAAGAGAATCCAAAAATTGATGGGAAAAGTACACTCAAGAGAGTGTGCTAACAGCAGGGAGAAATTGATTGATAAATGGGAGAGGAGGAAAAAACGATGCGAGGAAAAAATGATGCAAGGGAAAAAGTAAGTTCTGTTAAACAAACTGGCTTTGTGAGATCCTTTCTAAGAGCCACTGTGATGGTGACAACCATGTCTGTAAATGTAACTTTTTTCTAGGAGCAAAAATACTCCTGGAACTTCTGGAAGTATTCAAGCTTCGCAAAGAGAAGCTAGAATTTTGAGGGAGCCTGTTAAAAGGAGATTAAAGGAGCAGCCACTGTTGGCAGTTACCAGTGAAACACAATGGTATACTAAGTTGGGACCTGTGCCATTCAGTATACTCATTTGATTGGAAAAGAAGTCACACAATGAAGTGACAGGTTTCTGATACCTTAACATTTTTCTGTGTGTTAAAATTTGAAGCCAGCTGAAGAGAGTTAGGGAAGAGTCTCATGATACTGAGTGTCTGGGTAATAAAGTGGTGGATGAAATCCAGTGTTGATGAATGCAAAATAATGCACCTGGAGAAAAACAAGCCCAAGTATGTATACACAGTGATAGCTTCTAAATAAGATATTACTACTCACAGGAGAAATCGTTGTTATGGGTAATTCTATGAAAAGATATCACAACAACATAGTGTTCTGTACCAGACAAATAAGCAAGATAGAAATTATTAATAAAGGATAGAGAACAAATCATGTATCCCTAGAGAATAGAATCACAAATTCACTCATTGTGAAAGGGACTTCAGGAGGTCTCTCATGCTGCTCAAATCAGGGCCAGCTATTGGATCAAACCTGGTTTCTCAGTGCTTCAAAAAACCTCTGAGGGTAGAGTCAGCATACAAGTTGTCTGCTCAACTTGCTCTATTGCTTGCACTTATTACGTTAAAAAGGTTTTTCCTCATATTTGATTTGAGCCTCTCTTGTTATAACTTGTGACCTTGATCTCTCATCCTCCCACCATGCACCAACGTGAAGAATTTCTGCTCATCTCAACATCTGCCCTGTTGGTACTGGGGCTGCAGTCAAGTTTCTTCAAAGTCATCTCTTCTCCAGACTGAAAAAATTTGGCTCTCTCAGCACCTCCTCCTAGGGCAAGTGCTCTGGCTCCCACCACCTTGGTGAACCTCCTGGCTGAACTTGGTCCAGTGTAACAATTTTTTTCCTTGAACTTCTTAAATCCTTCTGATAAGAACAGAGGCCTGGGAGACATTGATGATGGCTAAGGTAAGTATGCCATTCAGGACCCTTGTCAGAGTTCAGTATTCTCTGACTGAGTTCATTAAGATATTTGACATGAGCAATTAATACCTGATAGCAAATTTAGTTATTTGTATAAGTTACATGGGATTTGATTTGGCCTAATAATACAACAATGTACTGGAATAGCAATGCACTACATTTGGCAGTATATAGCATTTCCAATATATACTTAGAACATCATGCAAATGTGATTTCCATTGCCTATCTCTAGATGCACACTGTCAGAATGCCTTTTTTCCCTATTACCAGGAAGGAATATGCAACTTAAAACCAGCACTAGTCTGTTGCTCTCTTCAAAGTTCATTAGGCTGTTGTTCAGCTTTTATACTACATCTTGGACTGAGCCACACCTACACTTCCCACTTGCAGATCTGGCTACCTGGGGAAAACATTCACACTCTTAACTCTGGGAAACCACTGACATTGGGAAAGCCATTTACACAATAAGTTGATCTACTCAACTGGTATAACCATTTATCTAAAAACAGTCTAGTCCTCTTTGTGTTAAGTTAAAGCTTATTTGCATCAGCTGTGGTCACTCCCTAAATTCTCCCTTGAGCTTCATGAGCACCGTTCTGGTACCTGTCTTCACTGAGACTCCTTTTGGCGTAGGAGATTGCTGGTAGGTCACAACTTCATCTGTGTCTGCTGTCATTGTAACACCTACCACTTTCAGCAGTGGCCACAAATTTTCTTTGTTCCAAAGATTTCTTTCACAAGTTTTCACTCCAAATATTTCAATAGAAGTTCTCGTTTTGCTTGGTGTTCCTCAAGCACATCATCTCTCTGTGAGCTTTGGCTTTCCCAACATCACCTAAGGGTCCCTCCAATTTGTCTTTTGTAGTCTGTGTCTGCTTCCAGCTCTTGTCCTGCCTTTTGCACTGAAGTTCAGTTGTAAATTCCCTGGGTTGAGGTGGGACCTGATAAGTCTGCTTGACTTTCTGAATATCAGCACAGTCAGTCTTGCACCTGAAGAAGGTTGTCCTCATAGGTGTGACCGCATTCCTGAGCACCTTTGTGCTGCCTCCAATGGGATTCCACTGACCAGCAACTCTCCTGAAAACCCGAGTCTGTTCTTTGACACTTGCCTTCCTCTCTCCCCCTGGAATCTTCAGCTTCATTATTTGGTGGTCACTACAGATAAGTCTGACACTGAGATTCACATTTTCAATCACTTTTTCCTCATTTCTGAATAACAAATCTGGCTGTGCATAACTCTGGATGGTCTTTCCAGTATATGAATCAAGGAGATAGCCTTGACACTCTTCAGAAGTTACCTGTATTGCGTGCATACAGCTCTTTTGTCCTGCAGCAGGTGTCAGTGAGGTTAAAGTCCCCTATCAAGAAACGTAAGACTTCCTTGAGTTGTTTAAAGGTTTATTTTTTTATTTTAAATCAGAAGTGTTATCCACTTTCTCACCTGATTTCTCACTATATTGTGCAGTTTGCAGCACTGTCCCACAATGATATCTACACCAAACTCTTCTCTGATTCTGACCTGCAAATTCTTGACCAGCCTGTTGCCCATCCCCACATCTGAGCTGCTGCTTTACATAGAAGGATACTCTCCTCCTCTGAGAGCTATCCCATCCACATTTTGGTTATTCCTGCAATGTCACAGTTTTGTGACCGTATGTGGTGCTTCATTTCCTCCTCAATTGTGTACTTACCCTTGAGATAGCTGTCTTATCACCTTGTTTCATCATTCTTGTGAACCCATATCTCTGAATCTTTTGCTTTCCAGGCAAATAATTCCACTGATTTATCCACTAAGACAGAATGTGTAGTAAAGGTACCCTGACCCTGTGATTAGCTCAGCTGGTTAGAGCCTTGGTGCTATTAACACCAAGGTTGTGTGTTTAATCCCTCTATGGGCCATTCACTTAAGAGCTGGATTTGCTAATCCTTATGGGTCCCTTCCAACTCAGAATATTCTGATTCTGTGACCTTTCGTATGTTCTAGAAGTCAGTTATTATATTCTTACACTATTCACCATGACTAACTACTTTCTTTATTCTCTGTGAGAGCATATTTCCTGCTACAGGCTCCTTCTCCCTCATTGTTAGTCCTAGACATGTGCTTACATCAGAATGTATGCTAAAGATGAAAATGATCCTTATTTATTTAATAAATTCAGATACCAGCCAATTGCAGCCTAACCCTCCCTTTACTCCAGGAAGAGCATATGGTATATTTTATAAATGGTTAACATTTAATCATAGACCTCCCTGTGTTTTATGACCACGGTGGATAAAAAATCTATCTACAGAATTGTACAGGCAGTATTATAAACCAGATTAAATATGTAATTACTATACTAAATAAATCAGGAATTCTCCTGAAATAATAATCTGTCTCCGAATGAAGTTTGGGAGGAGATTAGGTTGTCTATAATGCACTCAAGCATGGATCAGCTGGCAGCTAGAATTACAACTATCTCGTACAGTAGTTGTGAAGAAAAACTGTAAAATATTCTAATGAAGGGAAATACAAACGTATGATCTTTTATGGTATTCACAGACAATTGTTGAAAAATGTGCTTCTCTTCCCTTATGAATGTCATGGAAAACAGAAGTCTCAGCAAAATATATTACTTCTCTATTTTCTTCTTCTGTGAATACTGCTAACAATAACTGTATCTCATGGTAGACCTGTTGGTTCAAACAATTTGTCACAGTCTGACTTCTCGCAAGAAATGGAAATCAGATTATGGTGACTAATGAAACTCAGTATTGGTACATAAGGTTCTCTTCTGCAGCTCAGACAACTCATTTTATATGATATTCTAAAGTGAGTTTAATGGTAGTGAAAGATGCTGTTGTAGAAAAGGAATGGAGCACAGGTGTTGCATGGCAAACTGCTGGGCCCATGTCAGAGCTGTAGCTGTATTCAGGGATGACAGCTCCTTTAGTGAACAGGAAAGTTAGTCATGTACCTGTGCAACCTTTGTTTCCCGTTAGGCAAAGTTCCTTTTTTGTCTTATGTAGTGCACTTGTAACGGAGAACTCGTATCTTTATGCAGTGTAAAGTCATGTCCTCTCCATACTCCATGACCTGATTTCACAGCAAGGTGACCTGGACCTTCTCAGCCTTAGCCAGTTGTGTGGGGAATAGGGAGCAGGGGAAAGGCTGGGGAATCATGCTTCAGTCAGTTGCTGTGCCATCTTGTAGGATCTTACAGCCTGGATAAGGTTCCTTCTTATCACACTACTC
Organism: Pachyramphus minor; assembly: GCA_013397135.1. Taxonomy (NCBI): domain Eukaryota; kingdom Metazoa; phylum Chordata; class Aves; order Passeriformes; family Tyrannidae; genus Pachyramphus; species Pachyramphus minor. Next base: position 8,019 of record VYXB01006583.1, read on the forward strand.
AAGATGCTCTGGGCTCCTCTCTTGCTACCCCGCCCAGCATGAACTAAAGCAGAAAAACTCAAAAGGTGCTGCCAATAGGTCTGGTAAAGTTACTAACAGCGTTAACACTAGCTGTGGTAATAGAGGTGAGTAATTGTGCCCCAGAGGAAAACAGGGATCTCTTGTAGCTCTGCATACAATCTTAGCAAATTTCTTGCACACCAATGTTTCCACTGGTACAGATACAGGATCCACAGTCTTTAAAGAAAGCCAGCTAGGCCAGATTTGAATAGGCAAAGTGACTAATGGCACATGTAGATATTTATTCCTGCTGTACTGGATCTGTCTGGGATGGCGTTAATTTTCCCCATTCCAGCCTTCATTAAGCTGTGCTTTGTGCTTGTAGCCAGAAAGTTGTTGATAACACGCTGAGCAGCATCAAGGCTATCTCACCAAATTCACCTCCCTTCAAAATGCCAGTAGGCTGTGGATGGGCAAGAAATTGTGAGGAGACATAGTCAAGACAGCTGACCCATGCGGACCAAAGGGTCATTCCATACCATATGATGTTTGTTCAGCAATAAAAGCTAAGAAAGAGGAGAAGGGGAGAGGACATTCGTTGTTAAGGTATTTGTCTTCTGCAGAAACCGCTATGTGTAGTGAGGCCCTCCTTCCTAGCAGGTGTTTGAACATCATCTCCTAATGGGTAGTAGAGAATAAATACTTTTACTTTCCTTTTCTGTTTTTTATTAAACTGCCATTCTCTTGAGCCACTTACAAGGTTCCCCTCTTCTACCGCTCCCCCATCTTATTTTCTCCTCCCTCATCCTGCTGGGAAGAGTGATAGAGAGGCTTGCTGGGCACCCAACAGCCAAACAAGGTCAATCTACAACATCTGAGCTTCTGTTCAATCTGGAAAGGGAACAGCTTGTGCTGAATTTTCACCTTGCCCCAGAGTGGCTTTATGGTTTTGTTATTTTTTTTGCTTGTGGCAGAGGTGATGGTGACTTAAAGAATTTCTCTGTAACTGGAAAAGAACTTTCCAGAATGGACAGTTGTAGCCCAGGAATGTGCCTGTGTTAACTCTGAGCACCAATGTGAAGCTTGCTCAAGACAGCTGATGCTGCTGGGCCTTCTGTCAAGCTACAGCTGAAGGTTGTCCCACTGATCTCAGTGAAGTGCCAGTCTTTGGTCATCTGCTACTGGACTGTAACAAGTTCTATTCCACCTGTGTCCAGTATATTCAGAATACTGTCAGGAGAACTTGGTCTTGAGTGTAGGAATATCAGGTGCTGGAGGTCAATGAATTTAGGTGAGGATTTATGGTACTGTTTGATAAATAAATTAGCTTAGACAGGTATGCAAATTTAGTCTTGGATGATGAGAATCCTTTAATTTGTTATTTCTAAGGCATTTCTGAGCGTAGAACAAATAGGACATATGCAGATACAATGAAAACTTCTCTTAACTTCTCATTCTTTTCTATTAATAGATTTTGTGTTAGGAAAGATCCAGATATTGTGACACAGAAAGTATAATTTTTGATAGGTATTGTGGTAAAAGCACAAAGGGAAAATGCTGTGACTGAAATCCCACTCTTTAGCCTTCAGTGTAGACCTCCCTGATACTGTTCCATGATGGCCATCATAATCTGCATGTTTCTGTATGTTCTGAATATGCTGTCTGTATGTATCATTCAAGTTTCATGATTGCTTATTTGGAAAAGAATGCTGAGCACAATTAAGACCATAATAATGCCATAGAGAAATTAAAATTTGGAGATATTCAAAAAGCAGAATTTTAAATTTGGGGAGATACTCTGGCATTTCGGAATTCAAGACTGTTCACAAACAGGTAAAATGTCCACTTTTTGGGGGAATGGAAATTCCGGCCACTTTGATTTTGAAATCAGGTTTTAGGCTGCTGAAGTATTTTCCTTCAATGTCAAAAATCTATTTCATGGCGTTTCACAAAAAATATTGTTAAATATAATGTATGATGAATTCAATACAGAATGAATATTATCACATGAGAAACAAAACATGAAACTTTAAAGAGGGTAATTAATTTTAACTTTGCTTTGGTTTCATTATTGTTATTAAATTGGAGGGAAGCTGATTAAATCCCATGAGCTTTCCAGTCACTTACATGGTACTCTCCTCTGGAAATGGTTCTTTTAAAGTTTTTCCCAGTTCTAATCACTGAAAGTTACTTCTCTTTCTGCATTACCGTCTAGGGAAATGACCTTATTTTTGTTTTTCTCTTGACAGTCCTGAAACAGCTGACAGCAGAAATGACAAAGATACTGACAGAAGAGTTATTTTTTTCTTCTTCATTTTGATGTTATGGATCGATGTCCATTCCACTCGCAGCCTCCAAACCATAGATCACACGGCGCGTGACTTCCAAGTCAACAAGAGACATTTACAGGTTAGCAAATGTGTTCATTTCCCGTTGGCAATTCAACAGGGATTCTAGCCATCTGATTCAGAGAAGCACATATGGTAAATACTTAATGGAATATAAATCTTGAGAGCACACCTTGAAATTAAATGAGATTTTCAATGGGACTCACATTCTTGTTTTACAAAGGTCCTTTTGAGAATTATATCTATTGTAAGCCTCTGACAGTTATTTATGGTCTTGGGCATACATATATTCAAATGTTTAACCTACCCCATCTGTGTTAAATCTAGTTTTATATCAGGATACCAATGTTAACTGCTCACTGACCTACTGAAATAATTAAATTGCCTTTATTCTTCCTAGATTTTATTACCTGACCTTATTACAGACAACAGGATATGCATGAAGATGTATAGAGATATATTTTTGTTATTTTTGCAACATTATTGTATGTTTTTAAAATATTTTAAAAGATACTAAGCTATATTTATATTCTCCTTAAAACCACTGGGTCACAAGGACTAATTCTGGAAGTTAATTTTTATGGATTTACTTTAACCATGTAACATGTCTCAAGTTTTCATATTTCCATAATATATTCAAAAAATACATTTGTCACCAGGGTGTCTGAGAGTTTTAGAGATTGGAAACTGCCGAAAGGCCCTTTTATCTTACAGGTTTGAATTAGTTCAGTCAGTGAAACTGCTCAAACTGAAATGGTTAAAAAATAGAGTCTAGACCAACAGAAGCTAATAGCAGAGTGAAGATGGCTTTCCTCTCTTATACCAGAGTTATGGGAAACAGGAGCAAATCTTCATTCATTTGAAATCTCTTTTAGCTAGCATACCTTCTGAGACTTGTCAGAACTGGGGAGGGCACAAAGACCAACAAGCAGCCTTACTCCTCAGAGTTGGATGAAGTAATTGCCGCTCCTTATGGTGTTTGCTACTGTCATTTTCTTGCAAGTCACTGCCCTCACAATTTTGCAGCAGAGTGGTGAACATGAAGGCTTCCTGATAAGACTGACAAAAGCAGGTGGGTTAGCTAAACAGCTTATTCTGGTTGTGGGCTTTGTTGTAGTTTTTTTGTTTGTTTCCTGTTTGGTCCCCTTCCCCATCATTTTGTTTTAAATTATATCAGAGATAATGCCCTTCCTTAGTAGACATCTATAGTGAAAAATGTCTAATTTCCAATTTGTTCCAAGTATTGAGAAAGATAAAGCATCAAGGAATTTTTAGACAATACAAAGATCACTATTGCATTTAATGGGTGCCTTAGAAACCATCTCTTTCTGAGTCATCAAACAAGCATATGGTATGTGTATGTCTGAGGATAACCTAGCATATATTTAAAGAAAAACATTAACATTTTTAGTATCTTTTGAAGGTTATTTTTGTAACAGACTGAGACAAAAGTAAAAAAAAAAGATATATTGCCAGTCGGGACATTGACATTTCTTCAGGTATTTGTGAAGACTAGCAGGGTAAAGTTCTGAATCCAAGTCTCTTCTCTGATCAGAATCAAATATTTTTCTTATTAATCTCTCTGCATTTAGATGAGCAGGATCTCAGAACATATGTTGTCAATGTCATCAGTTCAGCAACTGATGTTACTGAATATTGCAGGCTCTATCATCAAATGTTTAGATGTCCATTTTTTTAACCAGCTGCATTAGAGCAATCACACCTGGCAAAACATGTGAAGATAACATCATGCCAGAATATTTTCCCAGTCTTCCCAGAAAAAGTGCATGAAAGAAAATAACGAAGAATTAAGTAAGACCCACAATTTTGGACCTATTTTTTTGTTCTTGCTTTGCACCCTCAGGACTCATAGCTACTGGAAAACAATCTTTCCAGTATCCTCCTCATTCTTTATATGAACCAGTAAGTTCATCTTCTGGAATGAATGTGAGCTTTGATTGTTAGTTACATACAAGATAAATAAGGTCATCCAGAATTTTTCTCAAATGCTCTTTTTTCTTGATGCTTAAACTAAACATAAATGAATACATGTTCTCTGGCCTGGAGAAAGAGGATTCTAGTGTGGTCATTGGGCATCCCCATTGGATGCTGAAATATGGGTTCAAATTAGAGAAAATAAAACAATAAGGACAACTCTGTGTCTTTCTAACATTGTTTTTCACACAGTTACATTTCGAGACATATTCCCTGATTAAATATTTCTTGATACTTTCCTCCAGAAAGAATCCATTTGGACAAATTAGCATTTGTATTAAAAACAAGAGCGCCAAACAATTTCCAGCAAAATACATCCCTTATTAATTCAGTTACAAATGAGGACAAAATAAGCACCCCATGTTTATAATAGCAGTGTTTCTTCACCATTTGAATGATAAATTTCTATGAGAAATTACTTCCCCCACACACACATCTTAAATGAAATGTTTTTAAATGCCACTGTTTCATTTCTTCTTTCTATATCTTTTTCAATCATGCAAATGTATCCCTTTCAAATTAAAATGACTTTAGCTCCTCCTTTACTACCATGAGAGGTTCATTTTTCAATACAGTAATAGGATCATATGAGAACAGGAGAAGTAATACATCCTGTCTACAAACCTGTAACTTTTGATGATCCATTTGTTTTACAAAAAGTGGTAGTATAATGCTTCAGCTTGTCCTTCTGATTACAGTTAAGCTGATGTTTGCAGCTAACATACTGAGGCTGTCTTGGTGTTCCTTTCAGGACCTGATTTAAAAAAGTCAGCTAAATTGCTTTTAATGAACTCTGTTGTTTTATTTAATATGTTACCTTGAATAGTTTCCAAGATCTGTTCTAACCTTTCTGCTCCTTGTTTGTAATTTTTCTTGGAGAATAATTTAAAAATTAAATTAAATTTATTTTAAAAAAATTAGAACTTTTATCAATTTCTTTGCACTTGTATCTGGTTTCATAGTGGATTGATTTTTAATAAAAATAAAGTTCTTTTTCAAATAAAGGTCTAAGAATGATAACTGCAGTACTTCTTTAGATTCATGTTATTTAATTTCATGTGAGAATATATTCTTAGCTTCACTGTAACACTTTCACACTGAACTTCAGGAAGACAACATTTTTAAACATTAAATGTCTAATATGACAATTTTTCCACACTACCCCTATTGTTTTTAATTTAATAACAATTTGTAATATATTTTTTTTTTCCCAAAATTCACAGTTTCTGAAGAGTTACTGTGCCAGACTTTTCTTGATCAATTCTGGATGTTTTTAGAGTAGTTTGTAAATACATAGTGACTCATTCTCATCTTTGGATGACTTTTGTATATTTTTTATGACTGTACAAATTATAATATTTTAGGAACTTTTTGTTATTTACCCTTTAACAGTACTAGTTTACTTTTTGTCAAGTAAATATTCATCAGAGACTTCTTCGTGTTCACCAAACAGTTTCCCCTGTGTGGTTCCAAGATGTCAAGGAAGAGATGTTGCACCTTTTTTTACACAGTCATTTAAATTTTGAACAATTAAACCCATATTTTTTCGGCTTCTAATTATGAATTTTCTTTCCAATTTATATTATTTTACTTTTGTATAATATGCATACATGCAGATTACAGGGATATTTAGAAGACAAAATAGTAAGTATTATTCAAATACAAATTCAACATGATTAACAACAAGGATGTAGTTATAATGAATAGATAGTTGATCTATGCGATTTGAAAAGTGAATACCAATATATCTGTATAAACAGAAGTGATCACTCACAAAGATTTATAGAGAGAAAACATAGCATTTAATATTGCAAGATTGCAGCTATATGACATACAGAGGGGCAGGCAACTTAGTTCCATGTAATCCTCTGCTTCAACACAATCTCCAAAACTCTCTATTGGAGAGTCAGGCAGGGAAAATCTCTACGTAATCAGTTAAACAGAAGAAAACAACTTTGCTTTGCTTGTGTTTGTGCCCCTCTATATTTGCATTTTGAAGCAAGAAATGAAAAGAAAATTGTTAAGCTCTTGTGCACATGGTTTTCTCTTTTTGTAGTGAAATTTAGTTTTAAAGGAGTATCTGTGCCAGAAATGTTATTAGAGGAATACATCATGAGATTTCTGACTGATCATAAATAATTAACACAGCTGAAAGGGCGAAGATCAAGTAATAAATATGTGCAAAAAGCCTGCACCCAGTTGATTCAAAATCAACAAAAACTGCAAAAGTGAATTTGAAGAAATAATGATCTATTCATGAATGTTCAGGGACAAAGAAAAGAGATAAACTTCCTTAGATAAATTATTCATGATCAATTATTTACTCGGCTTCAGTCTGAGTACATCTTGTGACAAAATTAGATTTTAATCACATATTTCTATAGAACCCAAATGAGGCATTCAGCATTCAGAGATAGTAAAATCTTTGACTTCTCAGAGGTTAGGGGCTGATTCTGCAGCACTGAAGTCACTGGGACTATTTCTAACTGATTTCAATTAGAGTAGGGTCAAACTACTGGGAATTTATGGTTCGTTCGTGTGTTCCACTACATTTGCACCAGTATAATTTTTATTTTTGCTCCAAACGAGTGTCTCATGTTTTAAAGGGGAGAGTGTACCAGAAACTAGAGCACTGAAACCATAATGGAGAAAACTTTTTCTTTTGCTGGAATAGAGTTAATTTGCTTCAAGGTAGCTGATATGGGACTATGTTTCAGATTTGTACTGAAAATGGTGTTGATAATATAGGGATTTTCTTTTATTTCTGAGCAGTTTTACACAGAGCCAAGACCTTTTCTGCTTCTTGTACCATCCTGCCAACAACGGGGTGAGCAAGAAGCTGGGAGGGGACACAGCCAGGACAGGTGATCCAAACTCAGTATGATGTCCTATAGTATGGCCTGTGTTAGGGGAAGTTTAGGTTAGGTATTAGAAAAAAGTTCTTTACCCAGAGGGAAGCTGGGCACTGAGCAGGCTCCCCAGGGAAGTGGTCACAGCACCAAGGCTGACAGAGTTCAAGAAGCATTTGGATTATACTTTTGGGCACATGGTGTGACTNGGATTTTCTTTTATTTCTGAGCAGTTTTACACAGAGCCAAGACCTTTTCTGCTTCTTGTACCATCCTGCCAACAACGGGGTGAACAAGAAGCTGGGAGGGGACACAGCCAAGACAGGTGATCCAAACTGAGTATGATGTCCTATAGTATGGCCNGCTCTGCTCTCCTGGAGGTGGCTGAACACCTGCCTGCCCACAAGAAGCAGTTAATTAATTCCTTGGTTAGCTTTGCTTGTGTATGCAACTTTTGGTTTACTTATTAAAATGTCTTTATCCCAGTCCGTGAGTTTTCTCACTTTTACCTTTCCAATTCTCCCCCAAAACCCACTGGTGGGGGAGGGAGTGACTGGCTGCGTTGTGCTGTGCTGCTGTCTGGGCTTAAACCACAACAGTTGACTGCGCTGATTGTTTTACAACATGAACCGTATGGGCTGGTTCTTCAGCTTTCATAAGTTATTGTCACACCCTTGACTACTGTGGGGTGATGGTAATTTTCATGAGTTTATATTCTGAGATCAACTGTTACTTTCTTTATTTCTTACTTTTTTGTAATTTAAATGTATTTGACTGGAGGGGAAGTCAAATTAGTTGTTGGAATCTCATAATATCATCTCTCTTCCTTATTCAGTGGATAGTAGCCAGTTACAATAGATATAATAGCTTTAATTCAGATGTTGTCCCTTACTAGGCCTGCATAATGAGTAATGAAGCTGGGAGGGTTAATCCGAGTATTGATTTAT